>JBBMJY010000022.1:22354716-22454148 GCA_037833715.1 Toxotes lorentzi
ATAGATAGATAGATAGATAGATAGATAGATAGATAGATAGATAGATAGATAGATAGATAGATAGATAGATAGATATTGATCCCTAACAGGCAAATCCTTGTGCTACAGCAGCAGTATTTTATTTATTGTTAATATAAAAATGTGATTAGTGGAGCTTTAATAAAGTGTTTTGCTTTATGATAACCATTTCTCGTTATTCTGGTTGTAATGTAGGAACATTGTTGGAATAATTGATTTGAAAAATTGGCAGTAAACCTTCAGAAACTTTGCCAGAGAGTGTAATGTGGAGTTTTACAGAAACCTCCAATTACAGCAGTTGACGAGTGGACTCACTGTATAAAAGACATACGCACGCGCACACACACACACACACACACACACACACACACACACACACACACACACACACACACACACACACACAAACCAGGCTCCACAAAATAAAACTGAATAATAAACTGTTGGCATCAAACCGCAACTTATTCTGAAGGCCGAACCCCCACTGGCAGAAATGAGCTCTGCCTCCCAAGATCAAGAGACAGGAAATACCTGCCGCTGAAGGGCCGACTCGCTCAGGTCCCAGCAGATTTACTGGAGCAGCTAATGGCTCCAGCAGCGGGGCCTGTTTCTATGCCCTCCTTCTCATGAATACACCACATCACACTAACAACTAGGCCAAACACACAGCCGTGTGCGTGCACACACACACACACACACACACAGAATATCTACTCTAAACTTTTTGTCCATCAAAGTGCTCCATTACAAATAAAATATAGTTCTGTATAATTTAATTTGAATTAGTATCAGCAAAGGGAACAGGATTAAGAATTTTGCCTTTTTGTCTTTAAACTCTTTAAAGTGAAATAATATCGACCTTTGACCCCTCATGATAGTCTGTGGCCTTAGTCTGGATACACTGTAAGTGATGAGCCATTCATCGTCCTCACACTGATTCATTTAAAAGAGTGAGCACACACCTGAACTGGTAAAAAAAAAAAAAAAAACAGAGTACACTCATCATGAGGAGAGAAGACTTTAGTTATTCTGTGATAAACTACAGTCATTAAGAGGAAAGAAAGGGAGGAGTAGACAGAAAAGAAAGGGACAATGAGTCAGATGTAAAAATTCATATTGTGAAGAAGAGAAGATAGATTAGTTTTCAGATTAAGAGCTTGTGTCAACAGTACTGAAAATTTCCATTTAGATCAGCTGAGAAAATAAAATAAGGAAAAAAGAAAAGAAACAAGTGGTAATGAAGAAAAGAAAGGACAGTAAGGAGAAAGGGATGAATAAGGAAAAAGATGGTAAGAAAGAAGGAAGGAGAGAAGGAAACGTTAAAGAAAGTAGAGGGAAACAAATAAGGACTAGAAAGTTTTAAAAGAAGATGAACACAAAATAAAGAAAGGAAAGGGAAGGAGAAGAAACAATGAGAGAGGGAAGAGAACAAACAAATAAACATGGTGTCAGTGTGTAAAATGTAATACTCAAAGTAAACAGTGACTCCAGTCATCACAGAAACACTGTGGAGCAAAAAGGACAATATTTCCCTCTAAACTGCAAAGAGGAAAAGAAGAAAGCGTCTCAGAAGGAAAATACTCAGGTAAGAGATCCTCTAAACTTCACTGCAGTTTAACTCAGGGTAAATCAGCAGTTACTTTCCACCTCTAATGCTCAATCGGTCAACATACTCATTCACACACACACACACTTGACTCCCCACATGCACATCTGACACACACACTTGACTCCCTGAAGACACACACCACGCTCCAAACCTCGCCTGGCTCTCTGCTCTGAGTCACGTAGGAAAAAAAGATTTAATCATGGGAGTAAATTGGCTTGGTGGAAAAATGATTCGTCGGGGCATAATGTGCATGTGCGAGCCATTTCGACTCATTACAGCATGATCTGAAAGGTTATGGAATTGAAACCAGCATGGGGGACAGAGCTTCCAAGGGCACCAAGAGCGCAGGGCCCCGAGAGCGGCTCCACATGTTGTCAGACAACACGCTACCATGGCAACACGGAGGGTGGGAGTGGCGGCTCAAAGTGTGGGTGAATCTAATTGGGTGGCTGAGCTCTCAAACCTCACTCAGAGCAATGAAATTAGGTGTTTGTTGTACCAAATTACTCTGCATTAATGTATACACTCACACTTACCACTTACACACATGCCATCATCTGTGCTGTTTGTTTCCAGCTGTGGTGTGCTCTGTGTGATTCACAACCTGCATGTTGTTTGTTGTCAGTGGCAAAACGCATTTGTTTACAGGAGAACACATACCACATGGCCAAAAGTACGTGGATGCTCAAACATGCCACCCATGTGTGATGGTTGAACATGTGATTGTGACACCATGGGAATGAATGAGCTGCTGTAACAGTCTCCACTCTCATGGTTTCAGGCTTTCTACCAGAGTTTGGTCAAATTAAACAATAAAGCACGCTGTTTGTCCAAGTGTTTTCTGATCTGACACCCCGATCAGCAGGATGAAGCCTGTGCCTTCCAAATGTTACACATCACTGCTGGAAAATAAGTGTGTTTTATGATGTGACAACACTATGGTTAAGGCTTGGTTAGGTTTAGGCACAACAACAACTTGGATAAGGTTAGAAGTGGATCATGGTCTGGGTTAAAATTGCTGCTTCGTTAAGATTAGGGGACCTTCATGGTCATGGTTACAGTAATAACCACGTGGTTAAGTTTAGGGAATGATCATGGTCATGATTTAAAAAACAGCACTGACAGTCAGTTGGAAACAGGAAATGTGTTAAAGTACGATGTTTTTCTCCCTATGTGGACTTTGAGGCTCCACAACAATGTCACCTGAACTTGCTCCTTTGTTCCTGTCGTACTTACTACAGACGATAGAGGGTTTTGTCTCTTTGACGGAAACACGTCATACTGGGCCACTTTCTGAGACGACTGGAAATGACTGATGTTGCTGTTCTTCTTGGGAGTTTTTGGATTTTGTTCCCATTCAGACACATCGGAGCATCAGTGAGGTCCAGCACTGATCTTAGTGTTTAAGTGTTTGTTAAGTTATGCATCACTAAATTAAAACCCGTTGTCAACGTAAATATGACATTTGTATGTAAAAATAAGTAACATGAAACATGGTTGACTTATCTGATGTGACATTTGATTAATATGCTGTTTAATAGTGATGAAAACTGTACATTATGTCTCACCAGAATAACACAATGCTCCTTAAATTACAAAATGTTATGCTAGTTTAGGTTAGCGTGACTTGATACATATTATTTCCCACTTGTTGTAAACTGCATGAAAACTGTGGTTGGGACAAGTCAAGTTCTTCCACAGAGAAGTAGGAAAACCATTTCTTTATGGACCTGGCGTTATACCGTTGACCTGTTGATTACGCGCCTTATGATTTACATCCAGTGCCAACCTTCAGACCCAGAGCAGTAAATACTGTGCCCAACATGTAGTGAGTTGGTCAAGACCAAAAATACCAAAGTTGTATGTCCACATACTCTTGGCCTTGTGTGTAAGTGTTGAGTTTACTTTCCTAGTTCAGTGAAAACTGGAGTTTTCACTGGTCAGTGGAAAGAAGAAGGAAGAAAGGACAGAGGGAGGAATATGAGGCAAAAAGGAAGTAGAACTGGAAAAAGGAAGAACGGAACTGTTCTTCAAAGTTTATCTAATGTTATTTCTTCTTTGATAAAAAACTACAGATTTCACTTTAATTTCATGTAGTTTTCAATAAAACACATCAGGAACAAATAAACAGTACAGTGTACTTTTACTGTGTATAGGCCTCTGGATCTGCACGTATAGCCAAGAACACAGTGACCCTGCACTGCTTCATCATAGTCACAGTGAATCACTCACTCACACACACACACTTTCACGCCAGCTCCAGATGGGAATAAATTCCTTTTTTCATTGTTGTGAGCAATGCTTTCCGTCAAATGCTGCTCAGCAGGAAGGTCATTTTTGGGAAGAGAAATGATTCCTTCGTTCTGGTGCTCGGTTTCTTTTCCAGTGAGCGGTTTCAGTGATCTTGGGACATATTGGGCTGAAGTTAGGACCTACTGTACATCAACATTTGTCATCATTTGTTTGGCTCAGAGATTAAACCCTTATAGTCAGCAGCACCTGATCCAGGCTCCAAACCCACATTGCTGGATGAAATACTACATGTTCAGGGCTGGGCCAATAAAAGGCCTGTGTAACTAATCTCTGTCCTCTGCGCCGAGGAGAGCTGAGTGGGGCAAAAGAAAAAAAATAAAATCCTCAGACCCTTGACAACATGCTGGGAGAGTTAAAAACCCAAATGGGCAGCCAAAGAAAAAACAGCCCAAAAATCATCAGGTCTTTTTTTTTCAGTGACATGATTTACTATGAGAACTGCAGATGAAGAGAAAGCACATTCCTCTGGTCTGAATTCTCCCAGGGAATGGAGGTTAGGCTTACTCCTCTCTCTGTCTCGATGAAACCATCCCAGCTCCGGAGACTGACTGACTGAGGTTTCTGTCGACTGTAGATTCCACAAAGACTCAGTCTGTTCAGGATGAAAGCTCAGGCTGTCTCAGCTGATGCCTCTGCTCTGGAAAATGACCCCTCTGGTGCTTCCTGGGGGTGTTTACTATCTTCACATGAGGGCGGAAGCTAAAGCGTAACCACCACTGTGTCCTTCCAACAAGCCAAGAATAAAGTGTGAAAGGCTAAAGCCCCGTTAGCAGCCCCAAGAGGCTGAAGTGTTAATTGCACCCCACAAAATAAAAGCACTGAAAAGAACAAAGGCATGACAATTCCCCCATGTGCATCTTTAAGTTAGCATTATTTTTCTCTGTCAGACCCACATGCATTAGTATTCACCTATGAATACCCACATCGAATATCATGGTAATCCAGCCATGTCAGGAGAAACCTGTGGAACCAGACTAAAAGGTGAGAGGTTAAAACCTCTGTCTAATCTGTTGTTTAACAGCAAGATTTCACTGAGGTTCAGAGGACCTATAAACACTTTTGTCTTCAGCGTGTTATGAATTGATTCTTTTCAAGCATAACTGAACCTCAGCCACTTGCAGCTACCTGGGAAAACTTTGACAAAAGTTCACGAGCTTGATGTCATCTGACGCAGAGTGCTAATACAGCCTCAGACAGCAGGCACAGATGCTTTTTGACTACTTTTATAAAAAAAAAAAAGAAGTTATAACGTAGACTACCTTTTCATACTTTAGGGACATCATGGCAGACCAGGTGTAAATTTGTAATAAAGCAGCAAGAAAAACCTGTCAGCTTAGTTATACATTACTGACTCTTGGACAAGTTTTGGCTTGCTGCTGATGAACCTGGTCTTTCTGCGCAACTATTTTTCAGGCTTGCTGGAGATTTTTAAGTTGCAAAATGTTCTATACTTTTCTGCACCAATATGTTTGGTTGTGTTTATTCCTGTGTAGCAGCTCCCTCCTCTTTTGAACAACGTGATGGCGCAGTCACTTCACAGGATTTGAAAGCAGCCGCACCCATGTTTTCCATCAAATGTACAACGTCTTCACTGGAACGATAAAAGAAAAATGCATCTATTTAAACTTTAAGATAAACTGTCAAAAACACATTTTATGAAGGACATCCAGATAGCTGAATGTTTTAGGTTCGTGCCACATACTAACTATTATGTTCCTGGTTTGGTTCCTGCTGGGGACCTTTGTTGTATCTCTCCTTTCCTGTCTGTCTCCATACTGTCCACCGTCCAATAAAGACAAAAATGCAGTCTTCCCTCACCAACTGGCAGTTCGGACAAGTCCAAGAAACCAGGGAAAATGTATCTGTCTTCATGAACCTGCCATTAGAAGATTTTACTTCTGCAGCTGATGCTCTGGCTTCAAGGTGAGCTGCTCCCAGTCATGTTTTGCATGTTAAGGTGATCCCCCTGTGCTCTCTGTCTTCCTCCTGTCTCTCCCTGAGATATACTTAGACAAGCATCTCTGCTCTGCTGATGTGACTGGACAAATTAGCGTTACTCCTGTTAATATATTCAAACTGCTGCCGAGCGGCTGCAGAGGACATTGAGCAGTATTAGAAATGATAGCCTTGACTGTCAGCGACGCTAACCACTCCTGAAAAGGTGACAGCACATTTGGCTGCTATTTGCTGGGGGAGAGAAAGAAAATACCTACAAGTTTAACTTTGGGGCATTTTGATCTTTAATTCATACGGGATGTGGAAAATGTGTTTGGTCTATTCACATCTCAAAAGAGTCATTCTGACGAGAGAAACATGCTGCGGAGATCATCTCACGCCATCTCGCCTTCAACACGTCAATGATTTTGTACTTTCTCAGAGTAAGCCCACTCATTGACAAACTATCCTTTCATGAAAAGCTCAGGGAGGAACAACTCCGCACCACTCCTGTCGAGTGCTTACGCACGCAAATGCTGAATATTTGAGGCGACTCCTGGATGTGTTTTATGCAGACAACATCTGACAGGCCTGAAATGAAGCCAGGGCAGATATGAAAGCAGGCACTGTCTGTCAGAACCAGGAAATAATCAACCCCCCCATCCACCTCAGGGGCCCAGCTGAAAGTCATTAGCCCAAAACAATGTGCTGCTTCTACTGTTAGTCTGAAAAAAAATAATAACAGTAATAATACTTAGGAGAATTACCATAACGATTTGAGAGGATCTCAATTATCTTGTGTGTTTTGAGCCCGCTTTGTGGAGGACTGCAGCTTGGTCACTGTCAGGGGTGTGGACCAGCAGTACTGCAGGAATACTGAGGGAAAATTGGTAAGCGTTTATGTTCCAGGCCTGATTATAATAGCCAAAGGTGATTACCCATCTCTAATCCTATTAGAGTTTGTTTGGAACATATATGAAAAGAGCATTTAAAAATCATAAAACTACATCCATGTGCTGCCACAGTCTGGCATTTCTCTCTTAGAAAAACAGCACAACTGCAGCTCAGTGTATTGATGTTGATCTGGACAGTGGACTGAAGCAAGTAAAGCAGCACAATTCTAGTCTAAGTTTAAGAACCACACAGGGGAAATCAATATAAAAATAACACATCTATTAATCTGCAATATTACAAGCAAAAGTATAAAACACATTCTCACATAAAAACACAATATTTACATCTGACCAATAACATATGCACTAAATACAATGAATGAACATTATTTCTCCAAAAGCAACAGTATCTACATGCCATACAGAGAGGTGTGATTAACATGTGGTCTTTATCTGGATATCTGATCTGGTTCAGGAAAAACGCTAATTAAAGCTGATGTAACTGCACAGTGTGCAATGCAGTCAGAAGACAACCTGCTGAGCCAGAGCCTGTGTGGAGGTGGCCACATTCTTTATAAAAACCTGCCCAACAAGCTGAAAGGTCACCTGACTCCACTGCTTCCTGCTAAACTTCCTGCTAAAACACTACAGACGAGCTCCTTCTCAGCAATAAGCAGAGCTCACAGAGCAGCATCACTTCAGGACACTCTGGAGAAACTGCTGCTGCACAATGTGCAGGACAAACGTCCCGTGACTGACGGGGCAGCCAACTAGTGCTAATGCTAACAAACTTCTTTTATGGCTCTGATCACGTTTTTACAGAAAAAGGGTTTTCACACCAAAAACACAATTTTCCACCAAGTGGACGTGGGTGGATTCACGGTTCTGTGTCATTTCTCTCCAGTCTGACCAACTTGAGTAAAAAATCTCAACCATGGAATAAAAATAATAATAATAATAATAAGGGAACATGAGGAAACCAGGTTAAATATAATGATGTCTGACTCACAATTGACAGTTAAAAAAAAATTAATTAATGACCAGATACCAGCTTTTTTATTCCTCTTCTTTGTCCAAACCTGGAACCTAACCTGGTGTTGACTGCTCCACCTACCAAATATGCATAGATGGAGTTCTGATCACAATGTGGGCAAAATGAGATTAAGAAGAATGCTTTTTAAAACCATGTGTGAATGTAGAGACCTGTGATCAGATGTCATTTTCCACATGACACATCTAGATACAGATCACGTTAGTCATACCCAGAAATATAAAGCCATTGTTTTTAAATCCAAGACAATACATTACTATAGTTTTTGTGCTGTACTCGCAGTCTAACATGTTTGATTGAGTCAAACATTCACAGAGGAGAAACCCAACAGCAAATCTAAATTCACATGTTATTCCAATGATCCTGGTGGTTCAGGCAGGAACAAGCGTCTCCCACAGAGAATTGAGGCTCCGATGTTTGATGTCATCAAGACACAAAACCTGGAGGAGGTCGGTGGACTATAAATCACAGCCTGGCTTTGTGGACACGCAGAGTGCTTCTGTAGACATGTAACGTTCCAGAAAAGCTTTATTTCATTTCAGAGCAAAGCAGAAAAAACTCTCCTGTCTCCATAAAATCGCCCTGGGTGCCGTTACGCTCCAGGATTTATCTCCTGATGACATTCTGAAGATTTTGTTGCTGTGTCGCTGTAGTTTTTAGAGAATTATTCTAAAATCAGATTTTAACAGAACAGGAATAACATGTTAGTTCAGATTTATGGTGGATTTTCCTTTCAGTTTTTGACAAACATAGACAAACAACAATCTGAACCTTTTCAGAGTAATAATGTCACTTCTATTTCATAGCGATCATCCAGACAGGCATGATGATGTCAGGAAAGCCCTCCTGTCTCTCGACATCCAGGACCTCCAGGCCGGCCTTGGCAATGATGCTCTTCATGATGTCCAGGTGGCGGCTGATGCTGCTGTCGATGGGGTCCAGCTTGCAGCCCTGCCGCGCCATATTGTCCTTTATTATGATGACACCGTTTGGACGCAGGCTCTTCTTACAGTGAATCAGGAAGTTCAGCAGGTCCTTGTCTGTTAGGTGACCTGAAGAAGACAGTTAAAGGACAAAGAGAAAAACAGGGATCTTTGTTTCCAGTAGTTTTAACAGGTAGATGCAGTCAACAGAACATGACATAATAACAGATTATACTTCTGATTATTTTTCCATCTCTTCCATCCAAGCAAAGTGGGCCAAGTTCTTCTCCTCAGTTCCTCCTAGAGGACTCCAAATAATTCCCTGGTCAGAGGAGATACAGAATCTCTCCAGCGTGTTCTCGGACTGCCCCTGGGGTCTAGTTTCAACTGACCAGAACACTTCCACAGGGAGGTGTCCATGCTTGGATGCTGAACCACCAAAGCTCCATAAGGGTGTTAGAGATCCTTATTCTGCCCCCGAGGCTGAGCTCAGACTTCCCCGGTTTTATCCATTGTATTAGTTTTTCATTCGGGACGTGTACAAACAAATCTTTATCAACAAGCTTCCAAAGTGAACTCACTGTAATGAATCACCACAGTCAGTGAATGATTCAGTAGCTTTTATCAGTAAAGCTCCTCCCTGGTGACTGAGTGATTATCATCTCAGCTGTGATTCACAGTTGGTTACTTCCTCATTAAAAGCTTATTAAAAGACAGTGAAAGTCACAGAAAGAACCATAACCTGAGAACTGCTGTAAATGATAGGCTGCTGAGCTGTTAACCTCATGTGCTTGCATAATATAGTAGTTTTATACTAACGTGGTTTGGAAACAAACAGACTGCAGTAAAGACAGAGTCAGTGCTGAGCATCGGGCCCTGTGAGCAGACTTCACCTGCTGTTGTACCTGCTGAAGAGCATCTGAATGGTGACAACCTCTTAGCTTAGGAAAAAACGAACTACAAAGTCATCTTCTGAAGCTCACATTTAATACCTTCTGGTATCAAATGCAACCCAGTTTTGCAGAATTGTCCTAAATCATTTTTTTTCTGGTGGGAGGGTTGAAATAGCACAGTACAGAGGAGAATCTCTCCAAAGGAATTACTTATGGATGATGACTGAAATCTCTCAGTACATCCTGCCTCTATAATAAGCAGACTGTAGACGGCGACACCTCTCATACTTACACGCCACCCACTGCATCCAGATGACGTCGTACTTGTTTTTTGGAGGTGTGAACTCTTGCAGGTTGAAGCAGTAGTAGGTCTCAATGCGGTCGGCGTTGTCGCCCAGGTATTCCTCGTGTGCGTGGAGGAGGAAGTGTTCCATCATGTCCACCATTTCCATCTTATCAAACACAGGAAGGAGGACACCTTTGGTCACGCGTCCAATCCCGGAGCCACAGTCCAGGGCACAGTGTGTGCCGGCCTTACCAGGACCCTGTGGGTTAAAAAAAACATTTAGAACTGCTGCAAAATTCAACCTTATATCGAGATTTATCCCGAGGGTAACGTTAGTGAAACACCTCAATTGAAGACAACTGTCAAACTGATCATAAAAAATAAGACCTGAATTTATGTTTCACAGAAAACAAAATGCCTGTGTCTCTGCAGCATGTTATTACCATATCTATAAGTCACAGAAGGGTCTATGCTATTTTCTGTGTTGCCAGATGTCAGGCCTCTGTGCCTCAAAAGCACCGACACCACAAACAAGTAGACCTCAGTTCCTCAGGGCAACAAAACTATGAACTTTACCATGGGGGAACAAAAAGTCTCCTCACTTGAATCATGCTGGTTTTTCTTCCTTTTCATTTGGTATTCTGACCTCACTCCAACCCCTCCACATCAGGGGCCCCAGTGTGTGATTGTATGAAAGATGGGGCCCCGAGGAGCTCTGTGCTTGTTACAGGAGGCTTCCTGGTCTCTGTGAATTACTGCCATATTGCTCCGTGCATATGTAGCTCAGTTTAATCTGGGTGTATTCTAAATCTCTTCCTACCGCACTTATTTTTAATGGAGATGTCAGGTTTAAAAAGGAGCTGTTCACAACCGGGAGGAGGTTTTGAGCCCACACTTGTAGAGGAGATGGAGACTTTTGGACATTTTTAGTTTGTCATTCAGAGTCTCTGCTTTCAAGTGAGGAGTTAAAAGTCAACATCTGGACATAAGTTGCACACAAAACCAAAAACTCAAAGTTGAAGCGAACATCACCAACTTCAATTCAGAAAGCAACTATTCCTATAGCACTAAATGTAGACCTCACTCGAAAGAGACACACACCACACCAGTATAAGATGACGTGAAATGGGCAGCTTCTAAACTTGATTATGTAAAGCAGCACAGCATGTCACAGGGATGGTTTGCTGTTACACTGAGTCACATCATTGTGAGAGTTGATTAAAGGTTTGCTGTTTTTCAGCTCAGACTTCCAGTAATTTACATTCATGCACATCACAACCACACTGTTAGCTGATGAGCAGGGTGTCCAGCTGTATGATAATTATCATATTTGTACAAGAACTTTGTACAATTTCCCATCAACAATTCAGAAAACCACCACGTCACACTATAGTGTCAATGATGTATTACAGAAAACTGACCCTGCATCTGCCATAAATGGTCCAATCACATCTCTGATCACATGAGACCACCACTGTTGCTCACAGCTTCTTATAAACTCTTCGCACTGTTTGACAACTTTGGTTTGGTTTAATTCCAGAGTTTGTATGGTTTTCCTCAATCTTCCTGTGACGTCTGTGGATACATGGGAGAATGCACAGTGTGGTCTGTAGCTGGAGCCCATTGCAGTTAACTAGACAGGGAAATGGATGAACTGTGAACCACTGTACAGAGTCATTAATGATGCAAACCTGTTAAATTATTCCCCACAGAATTTGATAACTGCTTAACTAAGTCGCTTACAAAGCCAAAATGTTTTGTGTTTTGTGTTCATTATGTTATGTTTTGCTGTAAGAAAGCAAACTGTGAAACCAATCACAGTCTCATGACAGACAGAAGTTTAATGCTGAGAATAGAGAACTGATATTTAACATATTAAATGTACCGTATTATATTAACCAGTTGACCTGAACACTGTGTCATAGCTGAGCTGTGTTAAATCAGGGCTTGTTGTGTTTACATTTGCAACGGTGAAAAAGCAGCCACTCAGTCATCTGTATCTCCTTTAAAGCATCCAATCTTAGCAGTTTATAATTAGAGCTCCTGTAAAACTGATCTTCTAAATAACCTGGTCTCTGGGCCAAATCCATTCCCCTGAATTAGCACTTGGAGTGTTCTAACACCTAAAAACCCCTCCAGTCCACACAATGTGCAACATACACACACATACATGCACATGCATGACTGTGTGCATACATACAAATGTTCAGATATACAGTACATGATGTCTGAAAAATGCAGATGGTGCATCCCCTTTGGTCAGTTAACACCACATAGCAATTTATGAAACTATAGATGTTTTTAAACAGAAAAAAATGAGAAAGGTTCAGATCCTTTTCCACTGTGAACAAATTAGTGCTTGTAAAAATGACCATGGTACAAAGTGATTAACAGCTGTTGGCTCAGCCGGCTCTGTATGGGTGTTTATGGGGCTGGCATCATGTCTGTGCCACTATTAGAAACTGCACTGAGGCCTCCACCCACATGAAACAAGATGGAATCCTTCTTATACAGTAAGGACAATGAATTCCTCGTCCAAAACAGATTCTGACATGTTTTCAGAGATAGCTACAACAGTGTAAAGTGATACACTGATGGACAGAAGTCAGAAGCCACAGTAAAGAGTGTAGACGATGGAGAAACAGTGGAGTTTCTCAGATGACACAGTATCTGTTTCCCAGATCTGACTCAGCCTTTCATCTATGTTGAACTTGAATGTGATGCAGTAGTTTGTGTTTCTCTGTTGGACTCACCACAAACCTCTTCAGAAATTGCCGGGAACCCTCCAGATCAACATTGGATATCTCCACAAAATCTCCCATCATGCCCTCCTCCGAGGCCGGCACGTCCTCATAGAACTGCTGAGCTCGGTAGTAAAACTGTTTCTCTCCTTTGATGTACTCACAGGTGACCGGGAACAGCTTCACTGTTAGGACACATGGACAGACGTAAAGACACTGATAACAAAAAAAAACAAAAACAAAAAAAAATCCTTAATACTGGTTGTTGCCTGTGACTCTTTAATAAAGAGTCAGTAAACACCTGGAAGAACCAAAAAAAAAACAGATCTATCCTTTGAGGACCACAGAGATCCAAACTCAAACCAGAAAACATCACCATCACACAACAAAAACAAAAGAATGGTTAAAGGTGATTATCAAATGTAAATCTACACTCATGTACAATCTATACAGTTTTATGCTGGTGATTAGGAACTGGACATTTGCAACAAAACACTCAGAACTACAGTGGACTGCTCTGCATGGAGAGAATCACTGTAGAATGACAATGTGATTAACAGAAGACTGTAAATAAGGATGTGCTGTGCTGCTCTAACACTCGGCTCAGCTGTTGCATGATATAAGATCACATGCTGATTGATTCATTTGCAATGTTGTGTACTTTGTTGTGCCCAAAGTTTCTAGTTACCAATTAGTAAACAGTGACTAACCGAAGAAGCTGTGGCCTTAAGGGATTGTTTGCATCTAAACCTCAGCTGCTCTCCCTTGTGGTGTATGTTCTTTTGTAAATGCTCAGATATGTGGTCAACTACAATAGCCCCATTTTATAACGTGATGACAATGACATACTGTGACATTAAGAAACTTAACGACTGGATTCTTAACTTATCACAACCTATCACTGCCTCAGTTCTGCTGAGCTGAAATAAATCCTGCAGAATGAATGCAACATTTCCTAAGGCTTAGATGACACGTTCCTGGCGTATGGGGGGTGAGGGTTTGGAGAGGTGCGGGTCATGGGCGAATGTCCATCTGCTTGTAAAGGATCTCCAGAGGCAGAATTCATGACACCACAATGAAACCTTAAGTGGGGGGATTTATTTCCCGCTGGACTCCCCCCCACCCCAAGTTAGCAACATCAGGATGAGGCAGAGAGCCAGCAAACAGAATCATTCAGCACGCTGGAGTCTCGCTGAAAACAAGGTGTAGAATCAGGCAAAGCATAATGTGAAGTCCCCACTTCTTTGTGATATGTTTGAGGATTTCATCACCAGGTTTGACTGGAGCACCTCGAATGGGCGGTTACATGACATGTGACCCCTCAGGAAGCTTTCAAAGGAAGGGTAAGTATAGAAACACTGAGCAAGACCAAGGAGGGCAAACAGCACGATGACGTACACGTCTGCCAAGTAAGAGTCACTCTAGTGTCACCATGTCCATCCATCTCTCAGTGTTAAAGTGGACCAGCTCTTTAGAAGCTGCGAGAAAAGGCTGACCTTTGTCCTTTGATATAACAGAATCTGAGATATCTGATTAAACAGTTACAGGGTTTGAAGATTAATGTTTATTTCTGATGTGTTCGGCCTAAATTTAAATCCGGTGGCATCCAATTTATTTGTTGACTTGTCATTTTCTTTATTAAGACATAAAAAAGTTAAACATATATTTCATTCAGTCAGTCAGTTAAAGCTGTCATGGCTGTTAGTAAAGAATCTAACCGCGGCCCTGTGACTGTCATCTATAGCGCTGAATGACATGAGATAGTGCTATCATGCTCAACATGCCATGCCATTAATGGGCCTTGTATCAAGTTAGTGGTAAGGAAATAAGGCGTCTTTGAGCCAGAATGGACAGCAGGTCAGGATCTCCTGTTTCTGCAGCTTGTGGTTTCATGATTGACAAGTGCACGGCCTGGAGAGGATTAAGTTCAGCTCAAACTTACAACTTTCAACAATGAAGAGTACTATCACGATGCACTGTAGAGCTTGTTACAGGCTTCTTAGTGAATTCTTGACAAAGGAAGGATCAGGTTCTACATATTTCCTTCATATTAAGTGTCTTTAAAGTATATTGAAGTCATTAATTCATTTCCCTCATTAGCATATTCTATTAAAAATAGAGTTTCCGTTGTGCACACACTACTGCTACAATAAGAATAAATAAAATCTGTACAAACATCAGTTTGTGGTTTCAGAGCGAGTCACGTGCTGGAGCTGTTCCAGTAGTAGGCAGTGTGCCATGCTGTTGGTATGAGACTTAAAATGATCCATATCACCTCCTGTGTGCAGGGACGTTTGTACATTTCTTAAAAGACTCACAAAATATGTTGTTTAATTCTAACGAATGTTGTTTAATGCTAACAAAATGCCCTTTGTTAAAGCCAGGCTACAAACTGTTTGCTGTGTGTTGACCGCTGTGGCCACAAGTGGCAACTACAAGAAAAAGGAAGAACTGTATTGTCCTTCATTTCCAAAGATTCTCTTGATTCATAGACCTGATAAAACAGATGTGGACAAGGTTGGGTTTATAGCACATGTGTAAACAAAGTTTACAGTTTGCAGGGTCATAAATTTTGGCCAGAAAAGTGGATGTTTGCATGCAGCCCAAAATATTCATCTATCTACACTTGGCTAACATTAACTAGCATTAGCAGTAGAATCATAAGCTACAACTACACCAAGTAAGACTATGGCAGTAAAATTCCTGTGTGTACAGATCTGAGTAATCTTGTCTCTTATTGATTCGTTAAAGTTGCTTGAAACAATAGGATGTTCAAATGTTACTGTCCTGTCTTGTAGTGCAGAAACTGCTTCAGTTTAGAGCAAGGACTCAACGCTACCTGCACAATTTTTGATGTCACGTCTGCAAAACAAGCAAATTATTGTCTGTTACTGTTATTGTTTGATTTGTAGCAGGTTAAACCAGAGTATTGGTTACTCCACTGACTGTATGTTGTCAAATTAATGTACTAGTATTTTGCAGGAATTACTTTGCAGGAAATACTTTATATTACTGTTGACCACTTTCTAAAGAGCAAAATGTGTTTGTTTTCTTTCCTTCCTTCCTGGCAGACATTCTTTTCTATTCATTTCCCCACAATTTGGAAATGAACTTGAGATAGATGAATAGTCTATCTGTTGAGATGAATAGTCTCATCTCAACATCTCTAATGTTGAGATGTAATTTTTGGTAATGTGCAAAGTTTTCAAATCAGTATCAACTTGAATGTCTGACTTTAACTAAACTAAATAAAGATATTTATTGCTGGGGTGCAAAGTCCCTATAAGTTTATTTTCAAAAGGGACAGTGCAGGAATACAAAAATTCCATTTATTGTAAGCTAAAATTCAGCAGCATTGTAAAGTGATCTGTTAACCAAAACATGCAAAAGCACCAGTGTGTTTGTCACCTATACCCAATCCCTAACAGAGTCAAGGGTCAAGAAAAGGTTGTAAATCTGGACCTTTTGACTGTGTGTGGTTGGCGCTTTGTGTGGCCCTTCTTACCCAGAGGAGTCTTCTCCAGCAGGTACAGGTAGCTGGCAAAGAACTCGCTCCTCAGCGTGTGGTGCAGGTGGAAGGACATGCTGTGGCGACACATAGTGTCATCTGTCTGTTTCCAGCGATCCCTGAAGGCTTGGTGAGCGCCTTTGTACTCAAAGTTGGGTGATGAGCTGCTGCTATCATCTTCAAGTGAAATCTCCATTTTGGTTGTATGTGGCCTCGTGGCACCTCAGAGAGCGACGTTTGTGAGGGAGAAGGTGTCTGACTGAGCGACGATAAAGGAGAGCAACACTCAACAGTGTTACGGTTCCCGTTTGGGACACTGTTTCTCCAGCTGCTGCTAAATCTGTCTAGCTGAGTGTTCAACACATCTCTCTGCCAGTGTTCAAATGATCAGCAGAGATCTTTTTCAGGAGGCGGTGCTCAGGACGTCCCACCAGAGTTACAGATCACCTGCTAGGGACACTGACTTTGGAGGTGTGAAGGAGGGGGGCCATGGGTATGGAGGGAGATACCTTCTGTCTAAAGACTCTCAGAAGCAATAAGCATGCACAAAGGCGACTTCATGACTTCAGGCTGCAAATTCCAGCAGCACATGAGAGTCTGACCTTAAATCCTTGCTGTCACATACTGAGATCCTAAAATTAGCTCCGTCTTCTCATGTTTGTATACATGGCTCCTGTTCTGCACCAGCTCAGTTCTTCAGACATCAGAAATCTAAGTACACAGATGTTCCCATGTTTGCTTGCAGTGTAGAATGAAGTCATTTGGGTTCTTAAGAGACAAGCTGTAAATCCTCAGTAGAATTAAACAAACTCTGTGCTACTTAGCCTCAGTCATACGTTGGCATATCATTTCAATGGTGATCTTTTAAAAAAAAAAACTTAGAAGGTAACAGTAAAGAAATTGTTCAACATTTTGCTTATTGAATTTCTTTCTGAGTGTGATATGAGAAAATGGCTTTCAATCTAATTTCTGTGTCAGTACAGAGCTGAGGTCAGGACATGGTTAGCCTAGCTTAGCACAAAGACTGAAAGCAGTGTGATACAGTTAGCCTGATTCAGTGCAAAGCTCAGGAAGACATGTTTGTGTTTTAAAGATTTGTGTCTGCATGAGGAACCATTGACCTTAGAGCTGAAGGCCACAGACAGAGAGACAGTCTTTCTCAGTAATGTCGTCTCACCAGTTATGTGTGTCTCACTGACCTCTTTAGGCTGACACCTTGCCATTTGACCTCAGGATGAGTCACAGTAGCTGGGTGACTTCACTAGCTGTTAGTGGTTCCCATATTCGATAATAATAAGCTAACGTATAAATGGATGATTAACGGGACATTTTTAAACCACAATGGTTGGACATCGTGTCTGTTTTGTGGAGGAAAACATAACATAAGACTTGTGTCTCAAACTACGTGCAAATCTCATTATGTCAAACAGTGTAAGACTGAATTATTTCTGGTTCTACAAGAACACATGGAGATCATTTACACATGCTCTTGCAGAACCAGAAATATTTCAGTCAGTGGCATTGAGCAGGGAATCCTGTATATTTTTGACCCCTAACACACATAATATGCTGATATTTCCATCACAAGCCACAGGCTAAATTTAGACAGGTGACATCAGCTGTCACTTAGGTGGAGAATGACAGAGGCTGAGACAAGCAAACACTTTCTGAGGATCAGATTTATCATGTTACAGTATCGATTCCAACTATTGGTCATTTCTCACTTGTAACTTTAATTCAGTAGATACACGGCAAGTCTGGAGTTCGTAAGCAAAGTTGTTCAGCATTATCAAGTTTCCAAACTTCACATGAAAATGCTTCTCTGAAAAGAAGCACCATGCCATTTCTCTTGAATCTGTTGTAATGATCTGCTTTATTCTTCCTTCATTCATGAAGGTGACGCTCATTTCAAGTAAATATTTAAAAGAAATTAAGTACATATTGAAAACAAGACTATTTCAGAATCTAAATAACCTTTTGTGCAGACAGTTCCCAGAGGATGAATCTGTATAACGTTACTTTCTATGAAGCAGTCAGACCTTATCTTGACAATGACTTGGTGAATTGGCACAAAAGTTTGTAGCCTACAGACATTCATGGCTCCCAGATGATGTGTTCAAATGACTTTAGTTATTCCAGCACCACCATGAGGTTGAGGGTCTGAGTCTTGACAACCATCGGGTGGATCGCCATGAAACAGGATGAACTGCAGTAACTCTGGTGATCCTCTGACTTTACATTGCGCCATCATCAGAATAAAAAATATATATATCGTTTTTTTCTGTTATTTTTTTATACTTAAGGCAACATACAGAGCTCTGTAAACTGGTTATAAATAATAAAATCCTTTCTAAGAGAGAGAAGCAGCCAGGTCAGTCTTCCTTGTTGGTGGTCAGACCACTAACGCCTGGACTCATGGCCTCTAATGATCTGGATCCTCATCTTCAGAGCAGGTCTGGATCCAGGGAATCTAAACAAACCCCATCTGAGACAACTAAAACCGGATCAAACCTGAGACGAACCTGAAACGTCCAGGGGGCGAGACGATGATTCACCGGTTAACGGCAGGTTAACGGCAGGCTCGTCCTCCCGTACGACAGGTGGCAGCCGTCTCTCTCTGGTACCGGTGCTTGGGACTGTGTGCCGCCGCCCTGGCAACAAGCTGAGGAGATAAAAAAAAACATCCGCCCTGTGTCCACAGCACCTAGAGCTGATGAGGCTTCTGCCTCTTATCTAAAATGGACAGTTTACAAGCGGAAGATCCGCGGTATCTGAAGAGGTAACAGCCGCTGCAGTGAAAGCTGTCAGCACATCATTCACGTCGGTAACGGTAGATAACCGGTAGCTGCTAACGGTAGCTGCTAACGTTATGTCTGCTCAGGGTGTGCTACAAAAATCAATGAGTCGTGATGCTTCAAAGTGAAGATGAAAAAAAAAACGTCGACTTCGATAAATGATCGATTGGTCGTTATTTTACACGTGATAAAAACTATAATGTACACTGATTTTTACAGGAAAATGTCTAAAGATCTATTTTATGGAGCGGTTTCTCAGTCAAAATGAAGTAAACATAAATGAGAAGTACATTTCATGATTGAGTATAAAACAGAATCACTTCATTTCTCTGAAAGTCACAAACCAGAAACACATTAAACACCTCATATAAACACCAAGTGGATATGAGAGAAAAACATGTCTGTTTAACTATTTAAAATAATTTGTATTGTGAGTATGAGCATAAAAGCAGAAAGTATTTAGAGGATGGGTCTTTAATGGCTGTTAGTGACGTCAGCTTCCAGTGCTCCAGTTCATCCTGCTGGATGGGAAACTGGAAACCCATTTCTTAGCTCAGCTGGCTTTGTGCACATTGTCGCGTTGAAACAGAAAAAAGAAGAACACTGCTGTCTAATACATTAAATCACTGTATGCTGTATAGTTAAAGTTTCCCTTCAGTAGCAGTTGTATGTCTTCACCTTTCCATCCACACGTATTTTGTTTGTGTGTGACCCACAGGAGAGTGAAGGGATGTACTCTGGATGTCCACTCGACTGAGAAAGCCCTTGTCGTTCACTATGAGGTGGAGGCCACGATCCTGGGAGAGCTGGGGGATCTCATGGTTGGGGAACGCAAAGAGTGTCAGAAAATGTGAGAAGAATTACTAAGTTGAGGCTTTAGACTTTAGTGTCATACTATAAAGGACCTTTTGACAACCTGCTTCAAGTGATTAGAGGAATAAGTGTTGAACCTTAAGGCCTTCAAGAGCAAGGAGATGACCTTAAAACCAAATTATGACAGTATGACAACCAAATCCCAGATTATATCTCTTCCTGTATCATGGTTCATATATTTGACAACTTGTTGCCCAGTGTTTGGTTGTCAGTGTGCTTTTTGACCGTCTGTGTGTGTTTGTGCCGCCCTCAGTATTCGCCTGAAAAACTTGAACGCCAACACAGACACGTCCTCTTTGGCTCGGAAGGTGGTGGAGGAATGTCGGCTGATTCATCCGTCTAAACTCCACGAGGTGGAGCAGCTGCTCTTTTATCTGCAAAGCCGCAAACAGTCAACTGGTACGAGTACAAGAACTTTCACCTCGTTACGAATAACTCTCATATATTCATAGTTCACAGCGTTTGTCATGGGAAAGGTGGGAGTAGTTGATCATCAGAGGATTATTTGTGATGCTGAGCGTTTCCTTTCACAGATAACCACGAGAAGAAACGCATCTCACCTCGAGACTTCACACCTTACGCAGGAGTGGAGGTAGGTGTGTTTATTGTGTGTGCTTATACAGTGGAAAAGACATTTGTGTTGAACTGTTTTCTTGTCCTCCAGCTGGATGAGGAGGCGAACATCAACAGCATCGATGAGTATGTGGAGCTGCTGTACGAAGGTATCCAGGAGAAGATCAGAGGAGCCACGCTCATCTTCCAGCTGGCCCGTAACCCAGACAACCTGAAGGAACTCATACAGAACGGTACACTTTGACTTAAGAAAGACTTTAATCAGTTTAAAGGGCTGGTCAAAAAAAAAAACACTCTCTCAGTTATGTCTTGTCATCCACGCAGATAGTTTTGTTTTTATTTGTTCAGGTTTCATTTTGTCTGTGTCTGCAGTTTCTTAACATCTCTCTCCAGAAACAATGTCCCTGTTACGCTGGTCAATCCACAGAGCACAGAGTCAACAGTATTAAAAACTGCAGTTCCAGTGAAAACCAAGCCTTTAATATGTTTTTTTATATGAGACACACACAAGCAGACTGAGGTTTTAGTGTGTACAGCTCTTGTTCCACTGATTTTACTCCCATTAACTTTTTTTTTGTGTATTTGTATTTTATCATGACTTTGAGCCTGGAACACAGCAGAAATCCAACAACAGGAGCCAACACCACTATTTTCATGTTTAATACTATTATGTATACTAATACTGACACTGATATGTCTTTTTCCGAAGGAAAGTTCAGAGAAGGTTAAACTTTCCATCCCCATCCTAAAATAACGAAGTGCTTTTTTTTTTAAAGAGCCTGACTCGTCACACTTATTTAACAGCTATAAGAGACAAAATGATCTTTTGAAAAAGAGGAAAAAAAACCTGATGGAGTGCCGAGTGAAGCATGTTGCTCATGTTGGAGTTAAAGATCCTTGACTTTGTGTCTGTGGGTTGAGTTTGTGGTTGTGGTTAGTTTTTTCTGATTACTGGCACTCAGGCCTCGGTATCAAACCCTCATAGTTTTTGGCACCAACGGGAATATGTAGTACTGAAGATTGGAATTGTGCTTTTGGTCAGATTCATAGTCATTTACTTTCTTTGATCAAACAGTTCCAGATTAAAGTCAAAGTTTGACGAGTTGTAGAGTAGGATACTCGGTACCACTGTCATCTCATGGTCTTCCTCAGAGGACGGAGTTTGCTCAGGTGTAGAGCTGCAGCCAGTCGAAAGGTTCTGTTCCATTTTTCAAGTAAAAGCAACTGTTGGTTCTTTAAAGTGACATTTCTGCTGTTTTTCTTTGTCTCACAGTAAATTTGGGTTTTGAACTTGTTAGTTGGATAAAACAAGACATTTGGTAAAAACACTTTGGGCTGTAGGTCTTGTGTTTCATTGACCAGACAATTAATCAATTAACTGGGAAGACGGTTGTGGCTTTAATCATTAATAAATTCATCATTAGTTGCGGCCGTACTCCGGTGGTCTCACAGTAAATGGGGAGCAGATTGTAACCAGTCTCTGCTCAGAGATGATCTCTGGTGTCAGATGTGAATGGCTGACTCCGTCTGCTGTTATCAGGTTCCATCTGATTAAACAATCAACAGCTGAACAATCTCCATCTGCCAAGAAAGACCTTTAGATGGGGTTGAAGGCTCCATGAAAAGCTAGTAAGTGAACCTTGAGGGATGAACTAAGTTATTTGGAATGCTTTCATTTTCTGGAAACCAAATTATCAGTTCATGTTTAAAGTTCAAACCTCAACAGTTTTGCAGCCGATCAGGTTAAAACTGTATTTGGATGAGAATCAGAATCGGTGTAGAATTCTGTGTCTGAATTCTTTTTTTCCACTCGTCCACTCTGCTCCTCTTTGGCTTGAAAAGAAAACACAGGCTCAGCTTCAGTTCTGCTCCCTTCCGTGACAACCGGCCTGTTTCTCCAGCAACAGCACGGAGCCATCATCCTCCGCAGCCTCATGAGATGGCACTGCTTCATTTGTATTTGTCATAAGGCATCGTCCGCTCACTCTGTCTGTCGCGCCGTATCAGCCGGTCCAGTGTTGATAAGAGCCGAGTGTTCGTGTGAACCCAGAGGCCTGGGGTCAGTGTGGAAAAAGGAGACGAAGCCTGGGACGCACGTCTTTATGCTGAGAGGCACCCATAGCTCAAAATCCCCCAGAGCCTCCGACCTGATCACATTCCCCCACGTTTCTTTAGATGAACCTCCCGCTGCTCTGCTCTCTGCTCAGTCTGACTCTGATTAGCTTTCACACACAGCCGCTTTGAGCTTTGTTTTTCTTCCTCATCTCTTGTCCCTCTTTTCTGCCTTTTCTCCTTTTTTAAAAAACCTTTTGTGTACATGTCTTTGTGTGCGTGTGCGTTTGAACATGCATTGCATGTCTTTGTTGATTTGTGTTTGTGTGTCTGTGGTCAGAGACGGCCCTTGGAGCCCTGGCTCGGGTCCTGAGGGAGGACTGGAAGCAGAGCGTGGACCTGGCAACAACTATCATCTGTGTCTTCTTCTGCTTCTCCAGGTAAATAAGTAAACTTTAATTCAAACAAACACAAAGGGCCACAACTATTTTGAGTCTTTGTTCCAAGGTTCAGTGTCATATGGTTTTAAATCATTATGGTTTTAAACGTTGTTATAGTCTTCACGAGGTAGGATTTAGTGCAGGACTGTTCATTAATGCATTAGTTCTAGCTGCATGTAAAGTCAGACCAGACCCACTGGCATTAATCTGAAAAGTCTGACTCACAGTCACTGCTCCACTTCCTCCCAAAGGTGTTGGACGGGGTTGAGGTCAGAGCTCAGTGCAGGCCAGTCAAGTTCTTCCACACCAAACTGGGAAAACCATTTCTTCATGGAGCTGGTCTTATGTTGAAACAGGACAGAGAAACACAAACTGTCGACACAAAGTTGGAAGACACTGTTGTAAACACTGTACTGTAAACACTGATGTCTTGAATATCAGTTCACTTTGTATTAAGATTTTCCTTCATTGGAACTAAAGAGCAAAAAACAGACCCAGACCAAAAGTGCACAAAGACTATGTCCGCATACTTGTCGTGAATATTTTGATGTATAAGACGTACAAACCCAGGATTCTGCGTGAACAACTCTTTGTGTGCAGTATTTCTGAATTTCAGTTTTAGCAGCACTGGCCCTTCCACTGCTCCCCCTCTTTCTTACAGTAGTCCTCCACCTTTGGCAGCGTACCTAGCACTGAAGTTTCACTCTCCAGCTGGGGGCTCGGAAACACTAAAATTAGCCTTCACTAGAATAATACATAAACGTCTGTCAGAGCTGATTTAGGCCTGAAGAGGATGTGTACGCCTGAAAACTGATCGTCGTTCTTGGCTGGTCTCCATCTCCATGTTATGCTATTTGGATTGTGAAAGGGTTCGAGTTGGACTGATTATAAGTCGGACCGGGACGCACTGTTTGACTGAATGTGTTTTGACTTTGACAGTTTGCTTTGTAAACTACTTCAGGGGTGATGGATCGGGTCATTTTAATGACAGCTCCCAGCTGAAATCCCAAATATGATTTCAGTGTTCAAAATCCACTTTTGGATAAATGGACGTCTTTTTCTCTCTCCCTCCTAATTTTCTCCTCCAGTTTCTCCCAGTTCCAGGGCCTGGTCACACATTTCAAGATTGGGGCCCTGTGTATGAACATCATCGAGCATGAGCTGAAGAGGTATGACCTCTGGCAAGATGAGCTGCAGAAGAAGAAGAAGGCCTATATCCTTTCACCCGTCATCCAGCTGAAGAATTTCACCCTTTTTTTTTTTTTTTTTTGCTGAATAAAATAGATGATGTTAGATTTTTTTTTAGGTGGTTTATTTATTTGTAAATGGGAGTTTATAATAATCCTGGGGTTATTACTATGACAACCTATTCAAGGTTTTTTGGGAAGATTTATTTTCCTTGACTGATTTCACATGAAGAATTCTCTGACAACCAAAATCTGAAGAAAGAACATGAGAAGTCCTTCAGAAAGTACCAGAGTCTTCTGACCAAACAGGAGCAGCTTCTCAGAGGTACTGTGAACTGTCTTTGTTATGCTGCCACGTAGCAAATGTATGAACAAAATTATACATATGACATCTAGAATATTTTTTGTATTTATATTTAATATAATAATATAGCCATATAAGAGATTATGTCTTAGGTGTATATATATTTCATAAAGCTCTGAAGATGAATAACATGTTTGTAACACAGTGTGGAAATGAGCTTGTTCTATCTAAGTAAGTGTTTATTTCACATTTCTAAACACAAGTGCTTTGAAATTAAAACAGTTAAACACAAAATATCAAAGTCACAGGTGCAAGAACAGAAGAATAAACTAGTGAAGAAGAAAAAGTGAATTCTGGTGAGCGAGCTGGTTCTGTTCTGTCCGCCATCTTTGACCCTGTAGTCGCCCTGTGTCTGCTGCTGAACCTGGCTGAGGACACCCGCACAGAGCTGAAGATGAGGAACAAAAACATCGTCCACATGCTGGTGAAGATCCTGGACCGAGGGGATGAGGAGCTGCTGCTGCTGGTGGTGTCCTTCCTCAAGAAGCTCTCCATCTTCCTGGAGAACAAGAATGACATGGTGAGAGAGGGAACAGAGGAACACTGCTTTGTACATAAACATTTCTACTACTATTCACTTTTTACTAAAAACGCTCAGCATGTCCTTCATTTCTCTTTTCCGCCCTTTTCCCTTCTTTGCATCCTAAGTGAGATGAAATAAGAACTGGTTTACTGCTTTAACCACATATATGCACCTGTATGAAGGCTACCTGCCATATTCTGCATTCGTTCAGGGGTAAATGTCCACTTATTTATACAGTGTGTCCACAAGACGCAGTTAGTACAGTTAAGTCCGTGAACAGTGGAGCAGTACAGATGTCAGGATGTGGCGTTAGAGTCTGAACAAACCACAACAACCACGGAGGAAGGATTTTAGAAGAGTCTCTTAGGGCTTGTAGCTGTTGGCACTGCTCTGACATTAAAGATGTAGTAAGCTCCTCCACTGCCATCGACGTGTTTACGTTCCCATCCAACAACTGTGGAATAAACTACAGCGCAGTCTGAGTGAGGTCTAATCACCAGCATCAGAGCTGGACCTCACTAATGCTGTAATGTGTCCGAATGGGATCAGATCCCTGCAGCAGCTTCAACATCTGGTGGAAAGACTGAAGAGTGGAGGCTGTTAGAGCAGCACATTAATGAACATGTTTAACTGTCACAGATGGGTTGAATGTTGGTGTCCACATAGTTTTGGCCATGCAGGATCTCTTGTTACTGCTGTGGGTCCTCACTGTCAGTCTTTCTCTGCTTTTCGATGTTTGTTGACATGCAAATGACATTTTGTTTTACTCCTTTGTTCTCTTGTTGTGGATTCTGGATTTTAAACAGGATGATTATTACACAATTCTGACTCACAATGATTTAGCTCATGTTCCTCTAATTCAGTCTAATAACAAACAGAACATTAATCATGGATTTGTTTAGCAAAATAGAAAAAAATAATCCCACACTGAAGTTATAAGTAAAACTACACTAAGATCAACAAAGTTCTGGGTTAACTCAACAGCTTGTTGTTTGTAATACCTGGCGTCTGTGGGTTTTTTTTACCATTGTTTCTATCACTAGAATCAATCACCTAATTAGACCGTCTTTACACCTAGGATTAATTTGCTCTTCGAGAAACAATGTTTTTTCTGATATTTAAGATGAAATTGTCAAATTTAGAGGAAACAAACTTTATTTTTTTGTAGACCCCCTCTCTGAGCTGGGTCGTTCTGATAAATAACTGTAACCCTGTAAAAATACCAGTTTGAAACCACACTTATCAAATTTCAATTTAAAAAATGCTTAGAGAGTCCACTTTAGGCCACGTGTCCCACAGCGCTCGTACAGGAACCTCACCGCTCCGACTTTCCCTAATCCAGCCCCACCTGGTTCCAATCTCTCTTAGTTTGTGGGTCTTTATCAAAGCCAGACCCTGTTAGGAACTGGTTTTATCTCCTTGTTTCCCCTTCAGTGTATCTTTGATTCAGATTAAAGAACCCTTCAGGGGGTTTAGACCCACTCAAGCATGTGTCCAGCAGGAAAATCGTGGTTTCAACACTCTGACCCAGTTGGGTGTATCAGTTTACACAAGGGAAAAGGCTTTTCCATTTAAGGACAGGGATGTTTAATTGCTTAAAAAAAGACTGCTCACATAATGATACAGTATGTCATCAAGCTTTATTTACTCAGCAAACATGTTGTGACTTTCTCCTAAATTTTTTTTTTTTTTTTTTGCTGCTGTCACTAATAGAAGGGGAATGTCAGTGGTAATTGACGCAGGCTGCAGCTGATTACGCTGCTCGAGGTCTGGTTTGTGATGGTGTGACTGGAGCTGGTTTTGTGCACAGTAGCATTTTCACAGTAGAGTGTATTTTAACTGGGAGCAGGTTGCGTCACCATGATGTCGGGCTGCGGGGAGGCCACAGGAGGAGGAAGCAGACGTGCTAACACGCAGCACTGGACTGACTGGCACTGCTGTGTTACCCTGACAGTCACTGTGACAGCACGTGGAGTGGAGTCTGAGCACGTCCACACATCAGTGACTGCCAGTCCCTGAAGACAGAGGCGCAGACGTGTTGGTGCGTTTGGTGTCGTCAGCTCAACACCTCCACCTGCCTGTGGTCAGGTGAACCCTCTCTGAGCTGGGTGCTAGGCTTCAACAGATGAAGAGAATGCTCTGTGCAGACGTAACTAAACACGTTCAGGATGTCAGAACGCACTTTTGTGTTTTCTCCGCATATTATATTATATTATATTTATTATATATCATATTATATTATATTATGTCATATTGTGACACAATTCCTGTGTTCAGTCAGTGATGGAGAACTACACACTGTCAGATGGTGTAGTCACTGGATTCTGTGAAGCGCCTTGTTTTCTGTGTGTGTTCACATCACAACCTTTTGTAGTACAGTTGTTTTTAAACATAATTTATCATAAAATTGTCTTTTGGCCATTCCAGTAATTCCATACAAGGCTTTCAGGCAATAGGAACATTTCTGAGTAAGAATCAATCTGAAAGTAACTACTTTTTATTCTAATATTCTGCATTTTCATGCCTTTTATTAGAGATGGCAGTAGGGAGATGAGATGAGGGCAGGGAGAGGTGGAATGACAGTAGCAAAGGTTCCCTTTTGGTTTTTAACAAGAGGATGTTGCTGTTCATTGTCGATGTTTCCACCTCTGCAGACATGTGGCCTGATGTTTGACTGAAAACACAGAGATAACGTTTGTTATTTCAGTTGGACTGGACTTTTGGCAAAATATATGCAAAGAAAATCAAGTTTCTCCACAAAAGAAAAAGGAGTATTGGGTACTTTGTGATTTAGTAACTCGTGTCACATCTAAGAACTGGCTTCTTTTGTTAAATGAAAAAAAGGATTTTGATGAAAAACATGTTTATACTCCTCATAAAATCTGTACTGATGGGTATCAGTACAGAGAAATGTCAAACAATACCCAGTCAAATTACTGTCCCATTCCTTATTTCAGCACTGTTATAAAATATTAGGCGTCTGTGTTGCTGCAGGCTGAGATGTTTGCCGTTGAGAAGTTGGCCCGGCTGGTTCCCTGCGAGCACGAGGAGCTCCTGAGAACCACCACACGCCTCCTGCTCAACCTCTCCTTCGACATGTCGCTGTGCAGCCAGATGGTCCAGGCCGGACTCATTCCCAAACTCTCCTCGCTCCTCGGTAATCAGTCACTGTGTTGTACTGATTGTGTGTTAGTGTTCCTGTGTTTGTTTTGTGTTTGTTCCTTCAGATTTGTTTACACTGATTCATTGTGTGTGTGCATCTGTGTATCTGGGGTTGTACTACATGGATTTGCTTCTGTATCAGGGGAACAGTATTTTCAGGTTTTCACTGACAGAGCCAGACACACTTGAGAAACACTCATCCAGCAGTGGAGCCTGTAATTTGTTATTACTGAGGCATATGTGCAGGTGCAGCTCTTACAGGACGCCCTGACCTAAAGCCGCCTCAGGTGACTATTGGAAAAGTGACTTCCTGAAAGCTCCAGAGCATGCCATTGGAGCATTGTCTCATCTGTGGGGTCATGTGACACAGTCAGAAGCATCTCTGACAGGCCCTTTGAAGCCTCTCAGGGGGAGGCTCGGGTAACGGCACATAATTAATATAATATATTTGTTAGAATAACATGCCAGAGCCTCTGCACAAATGTTGTTTTTCTAGGAGCAGGCCGGAGAGGTGGAGGGGTCTTCAGAGATTTACGGAGGGCTGTTTTTTTGGGAAGTAGTGGGTGGGGGTTGCTCATGCAGGAAGCAAGGCACACACATAATATAAGTTAACACTGAAATATCACGCCTGCTCAAGGTTCTGACACCGCTGGGTTTGCCTGTATCTGTGTATTTGCGCGTGTATGTAATTCGCTCTGTATGTGAGCTGAGGTGTCATTAATCATCTGCTCTCACTGCCAGCAGTCCTCCTTTTAACTGACACACTCTGCATGAGGACTCGGGTCTTATCTCTAAAGGGAACAGACAGGGGGAGGCAGGTCTGTCAGCCTCCACTCTCTCCATCCAGACCTGACCCGAGGTCACGACCCCTAATGATAAGATGAAAGTGGAGAGGGAGTCTTCACTTGTCATCATCACTTCCCACTTGATCCATTCCACCACCACCTGAACTCAAGTAGAGGATTCCTCGTTGTCAGCTGCATCTTCATTGTTTCTTTTCTGTTTTACAGTTTGTGTACAGACAGTTCATTCTCTGTTAATTAAGTTTAGTTTTACGTTTTATTTATGAAGCAAAAATTCCAACCATTGTCTGTTTCCAGTGTGAGAATTTGCTGCTGTTTGTCTGTTTCATATCATCGTGAACTGAATATTTTTGGCTTTGGTCTCTTGGTCAGAAAAAAACTTCATTCTATGATGTCACCTTAGCATCTGGGAAATTGTGATGAGCGTTTTTCACTATTTTCTCATATTTTATAGACTATATAAATCTATTAATCCATGGATTACTGAATAATGAATCATGACTTGCAGCCTTACTTCCAGCATTGCCACTCACCCCAGCTTTCTGCTCCATGATGCAGCATGTTGACTGTTGTTAAATTGCAAAGACAAATTAAGAAACTCGAGTGGGGGTGGGGACTTCTTTATAAGCACTTTACCCTGTTATGTGGTGTGTGACGTCTCTGAAGACCAAACCCAGCTTGCTTATTTATGCAGAAAATGCAATAACAATGGAGCAGCACTGTCCACAAACCGAGCCCAGACGCCTCTTAATGTGTGCGGGTGTAATTTTACGAAGGTTAGGCGGTTTTAAATCAGGCTGGGGTGTAATTGGAGTTTAGCTCTCCCACTAACTGCCCCTGAACAGTCTAGTTAATTCTTAACAGCTCCCCCTCACCTTTTTTTCTCTCTGCTGCCCCAACCCTACCAGTGTTTTGAACATTTAATAGGATCTCTCTCTTCGCCCATAAAGGATCCTCCATGTTCCTACCGGCAGAGTGAGGGCGTTCAGCAGGTCTGGAGGAGCTTATTGCCTCTTTGTGTGTGCGAGTGTGTGTGCTTGGTTGTTTTCATGTGCATTTTAAGGTACTGGTTGAGGTAAAGGATTGCTAATGAGAAGCACATGTTCTGGCCAGTCGCTGGCTGTGCTGGAAGGACCGGAGCAGCGAGCAGCGTAGCTTTAACTTATTAAAGGCAGTAAAATTGATGCTTCCTCCAGTTTTCCCAATTAAAGCTAGAAGCCGTCTCTCCTCGGCCTTCTCTCCCTCCTGTGATTCCAGGGGTTCACTGAGCACATCTGGATCTAATAGTCAGCGATAAGGCTCCCTGTACAGCCAGTGACCGAACACGGCTGGGACCAGTTTTAACTGGGCCAGGTTGGGGCTTTGGAGGCTGGTGGGCATTACAGGAGGTCTGTCGGTGGTTCTGGTCCAGTGAAGAGCTTCTCTCTTAACACTTCTCTTAATGAAAAGTCCCCAGGTCAAACTCTGGTCTGAACTCTATTAATTCTCCCTGGCTGGCTCCTCCTCCAGGCTTCCAGCTCTGGTCAGAGGTCAAACTCATAAAGGTCCCGGGCTCAGTGACAGTCTAACACTCAATCCATTCTGCCTTTATCTCCTTCATGCTGCTGCAGAGACTTGATAAGCTCTCAATACTGCAGTGATAGGGAGTGTGCTCAGTTTAGTGGATACATTTTAAAGGGTTAGTCTTCTTACCTTTAACAGTTTCTATCCAGGCAGATAGCTTCATTTTTTCATGTATATAATCAGTCTCATGTCTCATGGAGGTGAATGGAATTTAGTTTGTGATGCCCACATCATTAAAAAGAACAGTAGCAGCTACATCGATCTATATTTTAATGTTTAGATGAAGTGATTGAAAGTAATGTAAAGAATTACCACCCAACTCTCCACTGTCCCTCAGCTCTAGAGACCTGTTTATACTCTTTTAGCTCCCAGTTTGAGTTTTACACCACATTTCCTGTCTGGTTCAGTGTCACTGCTCTGATAAAGCCACTGTGAGCTACCTGTTCATCTCCAAACTGCAGACGGACACAGTTAGAGCTTAACAGAGAGTGAATATTGGACTATGATGGATCAGATGGACACAAGCATCTCTCCTATGGGATGATTGTGTTACTCTTTGTCTGCATTTGCTGAGATTTTCTGAGGTTTTCATCTTATTCCACTGCTCAAAAATGGCCAAATATAAACAAATGTGGCTTAAAAAATCAACATGAATGTGTCCTCCCACAAACAAAGTCCTGGTTCCTCTGGATAATCCACAGACCTCACTGTCAACAGTTTTCTTTGGAACTGCTTCCTACTGAAGAAACCGCTCACAGTGAGGTCTGTGGATTATCCAGAGTAAGTGGGTCACTGTTTCTGGAAAGAAAAATGCAAGAGAAGGTTTTTTTTTTTTCCAGATAAGACTAGCATTGTTCTGTATTTTTATTTATTGTCAGCAAATCTCCCACATTTGGTGCTGTAGGGAGTTTCTGGGGCAGCAGGATGGTGTGTGTGTGTGTGGGACTGAGTCAAAATAAACTAAACAGTGTGTGTTCATGGTAATCAACATGTCATGCAGTGCAACAGCGTGGCTCACCGATGCGATTTTTAAACGTTTTTGGAAACAATAGAGCTCTATGGAGAAACTCCAATCATTTGCATTGTTTTGGTGTAGAGGCAGAAATCTAGATAAATAAGTCAGAAAAGGTGTTTTTCCTAATTTGTGTAAACGGTCCTTTAAGCAGCAGTATCCCAACTCTCTTAAATATAGTTTTTTTATCTTTCTAAGCTGCTTGACAGACGACAGACTGAGAAACTGCAGTCGACTGGTGCTGATTCTGCACCAAATACCAATTGACCTCCAGCAGGAATCGCTGTTAAAAAGGCCATTCAGCCCATTAATATTTTCAAAAAGCACACAGCTCTCCTAGATGTGGTCATTGGCATCCCACAGAGCGTTACGGCACAACCAGTCATTCATCCATTGACTTCCCTCCTCCTCCTCTGTTTATGTTGCAGCTGACGAGGGCCAGAGACAGCTCAGCATGTGCATTCTGTACCACATCAGCATGGACGACAGATTCAAGTCCATGTTTGCTGACACAGACTGCATACCGCAGGTAAGGCTGGCTAATGTACACCGCCAGCAGACCAAGACAGACACATTAGCATCGGCAGCTAACGGCGTCCGGGAATTAATGCATGAGAAACAGAGCGAGAGGGAGGGACGCACACCACATCTGGAACCAAAAACCGCCAGAGGACGGCTGCTCAGTCTTCTCTCGTGCAATGATGACAACTCTGTTTTTTCTCCTTTGCTTCTCTTTCCACTAAGTCTTGAAAACATCCTTGTTGCCATTTCACCCTTTCCTGTCTTCTTCACGTAGTAGCCTTGTAATGTCCAATATAAAGACTGGACATCAGCACAGAAACAGAAGTCTTTGTCCAGCGTCGTGATCATGAAAATGAAGTCTACAGCTGAAGCTCAAACTGCTTTGGGCTGATTTCTTTCAGCTTTCGATCATAACATTTTTGTTTGTTTGTTTGAGTTTGGTTGAGCTCCCTCTTGATTGAGTTGACCTGGTCACTTGCTCCTCTCATCATCAGCGATTAGCTGAATGTGCGTTGTATTTGTTTGTTGAGATTGGGTGTAAATGCCAGCCAGATGTGGCTGGGAGAGTCGGCTGTTTGTTCAGAAGGTCATGTCAGCGGTAGATCTGAACCTCAGGGTCCTCGTGGCAGAAAAGACGCTCTGGCTAACAACATGACCAGGATGTGACCTCTGACCTTGCCCCGAGGCCGGCTCTCTCTCCTCTCACTGCCCTCTTCCACCTCCCTTTCTCTGATGATCTTTAGAAAAACACCCTGAAAACACTTTGAATGAGAATCATTTTCACACTTAATGTTTTAACTTGAGTCATCTTAGCATGGACATAGTTTCAGTGGCTAATTTTCATTTCTTTTCTTTTTTTTGTCCTCCCTCATCTTGCCCATACAGCTTCCCTCACCAAAACCCCTTTGGTCCCTCCATCTGTCCTGTTTGTAAAAATACATCCTGAACAAACTGCTTCACCCCATTTCCCACCTTTTATCCTCTCTCACCCATTTTGGACTTTTAAGATGTCTCCCTTTTATCACTTTCCCAGGCTGGTGACTGACCCGCCCCTTTCCCCCTCTCCACATTTTAATGGGGTCACTGTTTGGTGCTGGATGTGGGGTTTCCAGAGCAGGGATGTCAGGAGTGAGGGAGAAATGGTTGCAGTGGTGGTGGGGGTGGGAGCGGAGGTGAGTGTGTTGGTCGGACTGCAGCGTGGCACTGCGGCCCTGACAGGGCCTGCGGTGGCTGTCTGTGGTAAATAAGCAGAGGCAGGTGCCAGAGAGTCTAGACGGGGCTGATTTGGGGTCCGGGGCCCCTGGTATGTGATACCTAACCCAGGCCCGGCCCAGCTTTTCTCTGCCTCTCTCCCTCTGATCCCCGCCACCGCCACCCCTAGTTCATAGCTTTTCCTGTTTAATGTTAAATCAGCACAGGGGAGACGGATAGACAGAGGGTGGAGAGAGGAGGCGGGTGTTTTTTTTTTGGGGGGGGTTGAGAAAGACATACGCCTTCCCTTTATCTCTACCACTCTCTCTCTTTTTAACTTACACTTTTAATCATTGTCTGAATTCTTTTCCTCCCTCTCCCCCCTCCCACCCCATGACTGGCTTGAACACAACTGGAGGAGACCTCTCTTTTTAAATCTGTGATTTTTCAAAATGACAAATTAAAGTGTGTGAAGAACAGTTGCTCATCTTTGGCTCACGCTTTGCCACCTCGTACTTTTCATCTCACCTTGGAAAAGAGTAGATGTGATGAGGTCACTCTTCAAGCAGGTTGTGATTCTCTCCAGGTTTGTTTGAGTTGATCTATGAAAGAGGACAGACATGTACAAACATACCAGCTTCCCTTCACCTTACATAAACAAACACGCTGCTGTACAGTCATGTTCTTCTTACATGACAAACACACGACTGCTTCTGTTGTTACGGATTAGTTTAGCTCCAGTCTCAGTGCTGAATGAACTGGTTAACTGCCATTTGGAACCTTTGATTGACAGCTCATGAAGATGGTGTTTGACTGTGGGGAGGAGAAGATGGATGTTGAGCTCATCTCACTCTGCATCAACCTGGCTGCTAACAAGAGCAATGCCCAGGTCATCTGTGAAGGTGCACGATCCAGAGGAAGGAAAATCACAATATACCGGCAAAGACATTTTAACTGACTCTGTGTTTTCAACTCCGTGTTTGATCTGCTTTCCTTCCCTCTTTCCTCGCCGTTGCTTCAGGTAACGGTCTGAAGATGTTGATGAAGCGTGCCGTGAAGCTGAAGGATGTTCTGGTGATGAAGATGATCAGGAACCTTTCCCAGCACAATGGACCCACTAAGAGCCTCTTTCTGGTCAGTACTCAGACCAGTCACAGTCTACCAGAATCACACACAGCACAAGCAGGGAGCAGTGAGTCAGGAATAAGTTGGCTAACACAGCGTGGTATACATTCATGGTATACAGTATTGTTCAAAATAATAGCAGTACAATGTGACTAACCAGAATAATCCAGGTTTTTAGTATATTTTTTATTGCTACATGGCAAACAAGTTACCAGTAGGTGCAGTAGATTCTCAGAAAACAAACAAGACCCAGCATTCATGATATGCACGCTCTTAAGGCTGTGCAATTGGGCAATTAGCTGAAAGGGGCGTGTTCAAGAAAATAGCAGTGTCTGCCGTTGACTGTACAAACTCAAAACTATTTTGTACAAACGTTTTTGTTTCTAGGATTTCGCAATCCTGTGAATCACTAAACTAATATTTAGTTGTATGACCACAGTTTTTTATAACATTTATAACATAACATCTGTGTGGCATGGAGTCAACCAACTTGTGGCACCTTTCAGCTGTTATTCCACAATTAATTTACATTTCTTGGTTTTGCTTCAGAAACAGCATTTTTGATATCACCCCACAAGTTCTCGATTGGATTAAAGTCCGGGGATTGGGCTCCACTCCATAACATTAATTTTGTTGGTTTAGAACCAAGACTTTGCTGGTTTACTAGTGTGTTTGGGTTCATTGTCTTGTTGAAACAACCACTTCAAGGGCATGTCCTCTCCAGCGTAAGGCAACATGACCTCTTCAAGTATTTTGACATATGCAAACTGATCCATGATCCCTGGTATGAGATAAATAGGCCCAACACCATAGTAGGAGAAACATGCACATATCATGATGCTTGCACCACCATGCTTCACTGTCTTCACTGTGTACTGTGGCTTGAATGCAGAGTTTGGGGGTCGTCTCACAAACTGTCTGTGGCCCTTGGACCCAAAAAGAGCAATTTTACTCTCATCAATCCACAAAATGTTCCTTCATTTCTCTTTAGGGCAGTTGATGTGTTCTTTGGCAAATTGTAACCTCTTCTGCACATGCCTTTTTTTTAACAGAGGGACTTTGCGGGGGATTCTTGAAAACAGATTAGCGTCACACAGACGTCTTCTGTCACAGTACTTACAGGTAACTCCAGACTGTCTTTGATCATCCTGGAGCTGATCATTGGCTGAGCCTTTGCCATTCTGGTTACTCTTCGATCCATTTTGATGGTTGTCTTCTGTTTTCTTCCACGTCTCTCTGGTTTTGCCCTCCATTTTAAGGCATTGGAGATCATTTTAGCTGAACAGCCTTAAGAGCGTGCATATCATGAATGCTGGGTCTTGTTTGTTTACTGAGAATCTACTGCACCTACTGGTAACTTGTTTGCCATGTAGCAATAAAAAATATACTCAAAACCTGGATTATTCTGGTTAGTCACATTGTACTGCTATTATTTTGAATAATACTGTATATTCACCAAAACGTAGTAAAAATGGTCACAGAAAATGTTTAGTACTACTGATCTGTGGTTGTTAGTTTAGTGATAGATTCTGGTTTGTCTCTATAAGCTCAGATTTTTGAAGACCCACAGTGTTCAAAGTCGTGTGTGTTCTTCTCTTCCTCTGTCTGCTGGTAGGATCATGTCGGAGACCTGGCAGCTCAGATCAGTGAGGAGGAGGCTGAGGAGTTTGTGATTGAATGTCTGGGCACACTGGCCAACCTGACCATCCCTGACCTGGACTGGGCACTGGTTCTCAAGGAGTACAACCTGGTGCCCTACCTAAAAGACAGGCTCAAACCAGGTGTGTATGATGCACTGATTGCTCCACTGCCTTACTGTCTACAGGGATCTGAATGCTTTTACAGTATCTTTTAAACCTGTGACATTACTCCCAAAAAGACAGAGTGACAGAGATGTTACAGTAAAGCAGGACAACCCTTCTCTCAACTGTCTCCCTCTCCCCCTGAAAGGCCAGGTCTCTCCCATGCCCCGTCTGAACCTCCAACTACTCTGCCTGAATCCCACTATCAGTGAAGTGTCACTGGACATGGATGACATGAGTACACTCAGGGTCAGGGCCTTATCTTTACCTTTTGTGAGCGCTGACCTCCAAAGCCCAGGTTTTTTTTTTATTTGATTTGAAGAAAAAAAATCATGTCTGGGTGTGACCGTCCTGGGCTGTGTAGTCTCTCTTTTTGAAACTTTATAGATGTAGTTAATGTTTCAATGAATTTTTTCAGACTTTTTTTTTCAGATTGGACCCATGCAGACCACTGACTGAGCTGCTTAAGTGAAGTTAAAGAACTGTGCCACGTTTAAATGCTCCATGTTTGTCCCTCAGCCAGACCCAGACACACTTCTCTCATTGGGAATAGATACTAGTACTGATCCAGTGCCAGAGCTTCAGCTTTGGCATTAAAACAGGTTATTCTCACTCTCTTACTTTGAGGAACGTACCTGTAAACATGGTTTTCTACAACACCTGCTAATGTTGTCCAAACACAAGCAGCCAGTCAGAAAAACAGCAGCTATTATTTCAATTACAAATGGTTTCATCCCAAAACACATAAAGAACAGTTTGAATGTAATCTGACTTTCTTTGCTGGCTTTCATAAGCCATTTTTAATACTCGGTGTTACAGCTGTGTGATCCACATGGTGATGGTGTGTTGGGTGGGAAACCAGCCCATGTTTGCAACAGTCTGAGAACTGATTGATTATACGATGATGCAAGTGATCAGTAGTAACTTCCAGCCCTCTTTCATCTACCACTGAATCTTTGAAAAACTAATGATTAATAAAACTGGTTCATCATACAGAAAAGGGCTGAAGACTTTTATAACCTTATTCTCTCCAAACACAGTTTTCCGGGCTGCACCGGTTTTAAGACACAGCCGTCAAAACACTGAACTCCAGCAGTTCTGTAGGACGAGGCAGATGTAAACCCATATGGTCCCAGAGCGGGGATGTTTTCCCTGGCCCAGCGCTCTGTTCTGCTCATGTTCAGAGGCCAAATGTTTCAGAGGAGCTGTGAGGTTTCTTTGCCAGTGCAGTCTTCCACTCAACGTGTACTTTTCCCTGATGTCAGGTTCTGCTGAGGATGACCTCATTCTGGAGGTGGTGATCATGATCGGCACCGTGTCCATGGATGACTCGTGTGCAGCCATGCTGGCCAAGTCTGGCATCATTCCTGCTCTCATTGAGCTGCTCAACGGTAAGAACCCAGTCCTGTTCCTCAGTATTTTACAAGCTCTGAGTTAGAAAGCAAAAGTTACAGTTTGGTTTGTGGTTGATCCCACATGACCCAACTTCCACTTAATGGTCTTTTGTTAATAGTAATGACTTAAAAATAGACAGAAGACATGAGGAAGTGTTTGTGACTCTTTCTGAGCAGCAGCTGAGTTTGTACTTTGCAGATGAGGTGTTACTGCTCTGTTGTGCTCTATTCTAAAATGTATAGTTTATTGTATGTTCATTACAACAGTGGTTCTTTACCTTTTTCGGGAGAAATTGTAGTAATTTTGTATTTTAGGCAGAGAAATGTTTGACATTGCGTCTTTGTCTCTTTGACCCTGAACTGGGCCATGTCCCCTTCAGGCTGTATACGAACAGAGATCCACCGTAAGCAGTGTGGAGCGTTCAGTTTCATTCTGTCTGACTGCCACAGACACTGGAAATGTCAGACCACCATCCAGGATTCATACAGCCACATTCAACCACTAAAACTAATCTTTCTGTTCAGGAATGCAAGTAAATCACATCATAATCAAGAAATAATAATGTGTTTTACTATTTTTTTCAGTAAATCTGAAAATTCATGGATAACAATAATTATATTGTAGCATTAGAAATATCATTTTGGTTAAAGAGCATCTACTACTAGTGTATTAACCATTACAGAAACATAAAAATGATTTTGGTCATTAATTTAAGGCAGCTGTGGCATAAACCGTACATTGGGCAGTGGTCTAATAAATTTGTTAAACACTGTAACTGAGTCACTTTTCACAGCAAGGGGTTGCACAATGTATGTTCTTCAAATCACATTTCGTTATTCAGACTAAAATGTGGTGTGAACTGTATTTTGCTGTTTCTCTCTGCTTGTGTCCGTCTCAGCACAACAGGAGGACGATGAGTTTGTGTGTCAGATTGTCTACGTCTTCTACCAGATGGTTTTCCACAAAGCTACAAGAGACGTCATCATCAAAGACACACGTATCCTTCTGCTCCTTTGTGAAGGGTTTTTCTTTCTCATTTCTCTTTCCATCAGATGAGATGGGAGAGCGATGTTACAAGCAGCTTCCACCCCGGTCACTGTGACACTGGTGCTCTCCAGCAGTATTATCTATATTCAGTCTTTAGTGTGTGTTTCCATGGTAACTTGCAGTCTGACCCTGGATGTATCTTTCACCACTGTTTACTCCCATTCGCATTTCCACTGAAATGTTTTTAACCCCTTGATTTGTTGTATTTTTAACCCTCTGAGGATCCCAGGCTGTCTGTAATTGTGCTCAGTTGTGGTTGGTTGCAGCTTGTGTCAAATTACAAATATGCTCCCTGTCATCATTCTCTGATTGATGTTTTTCTTTCTGCGGGAAGAAAATAACAGGAATTCTGATTTAAATGCTGCTGTGGGAGAGAGAGGCAGAGTGAGTTTCACTTCATAACAGGAATTGTAGAAAGCTGTTCCTTCAGCCACAGGACACCTGTCTCCTGTCTGTGTCTGTAAATGACAGCAGGAGCAGTCGTTCCTCCCCACAGTGCCACCACATCCCCATCTCATCTAATTTAGGGGGGACCGATGATGGATGGACTCAAAGGCAGCGTTGAAGAGTCTCAGAGAGGATAAAATGCTTTCTTTCCTTGAGTCCTAATCCCAGAGGCCCCCGCTTACCTCACTGACCTGATGCACGATAACAACGCAGAGATCCGCAAAGTCTGCGACAACACGCTGGACATCATCGCTGTGAGTATCCAGATCCCCTCAGAGCAGCATTTACCAACGTGCCCTGAATTTCTAAGATGTGAAGGTGGTATTCCCTTTTCCATTTTTGAACTTAAATTTCAACTGTTCGTTTTGATGTCAGTCAAAGAACCATGTCAGTTTGAAAGTTGCTTCTTTAAGTTGACTTGCAGCAGCCTCTTTACCTACATCAGTCTTAGGATTTTGGCTGTAGTACATGAACACGGCATCCCCATTCTTCATCCAAGGCCATGAGACCAGAGAGAGTCTGTTCTACTTAACTAAAATGTTTGTGAAAATGCTGAGCTGATGGAAAACTTTTCAGATATTCAAGACCCACGTGATCATAGTTTGAATGGGATTAGTTTTATATGCAAACAGGAGCATGGTCGGATTAAACTGCCCGGGGCCCCTGTACAAAACTTTATTTACACAGCACTGATCAAAGCTGGAGTTACAAAGCGCTTTACGGGAGAAGGACAAAAGAAAAGGGAAATAAAATACAGGAATATGCACCATATAAACACAACATACGCTGATTAAGGCCTTAAAACCAGATTTTGGCTCAGGGCCACACTCAAAGACAGGACCTACAGTACATTAAGTCTCTTATTACCTCAGCTGATATTGTGCTTTAGTTTTGCATTTTCCAAACAAAGAAAGAAGAAATGAACACAAAACAGTTGCCACATAGTGAACTAAGGGGGCCCTCTGGGCTCTTGCAGCCGTGCCACAGTTGCCCACTTTGCCCAGTTGATAATTCAGCCCTGGAGACAACTGGAGCAAAAACTTCAGCAGCAAGCAAACTATGTATCTGCAAGCATTACCACTGCGAATCATGAAATAAGAAGGTAATTAAAAATGAGAAATCAAAAAAAAAAAATTTGAATTTTCAGATTTTCATTCAAATGACTGAAGAACGATGCACAGATCAGAGATTCAGAGGGTCAGTAATTCTTCAAAAAATCCTTTATTTTTGTTTCCATACAAACATTAAACGTTTTGACCCTGACAGAAGATTTTCTTTGAGCTTCAACACCATCCTCTCTTACAATCAGAGACCTTCCCCTGATGTGCCACAGTCAGATCTGACTTTAGCGATTAACTGGCCGAAGTACACCTGAATCACCGTGTGACTGACAGGTGTGGTCAGCTCGCATCAGGGCTTGATCGCTGCCAGACCTCAGATCAGCATAATTAGCTGTAAATTATAGTCGAGCAGTGCAGTGGGGCAAAGGAAGTGTTTCATTGAAATTATCAGTGAGACCTATTAAGCTGTGAACCACATGAAAGGCAGCCGGCGGGCTCTGGAGTGTGTCAGCGGCTGGACAGCCAAGGTGAGAGAGAAAGCAGAACTGTGGACGCTCACACACACACACACACACAATCATTACTCCTTGGCTGTGCGGGATCCTTTTGGCAGCACACACCATAACTGTGCACTCCTGAAATGTTCGCCTTTGATCACTGTGGCCCTGCTCATGTACAAACACACGTGGCTTCACAAGGAGCTTTGTAGATGCTCCAAGTGGGACAGAGGCCTAATTCACAGTGATATTATTAGCCGGGCCATATTTCCAGAGGAATATGTTGAAAATGTTTGCGTACTTCCTCACCCCTGCTGTGATGAGCTCATTCTGTCATGAACTCAGCTGCTAATAACTAATCAGTCATATTAAACTAATTTAAAAATCTAATTGTTCTGTCAAAACCTGAGTCGTGAAGCTGTTTGGGCTCCTGATGAATCAGTCTGGTCACCAAATATGTCACTGCCACTCTGCTGCAGCCTGGAGGCGGAGCAGGAGGGTGGAGGTGTCTGTGTGATGGTCAATAGGCCCATTTGAGTCCATTGGGTGGCTGTCATGGCCCACGGGTCTCTGCTTTGCGTCTGAATGATTAATCCTTCAGGCCGGGGCGTCGCAGTCTCAAAGGCCGCCTTTATCACTCCCCCTTCAACCTCCGCAGAGAAAAGAAAACACAACTCCGTGGTCGTCCACCTCCGAGCTACGCACGCAAACTAAGACGACACAGTCACGCACTCATGTACCTGCACACATAGGTCCCCTCTCATTCAGTTTGTCTATTCTACTATTGATCAATGAATGGATTGGTATGCCTCCTTTTTCAGTTCACGGTAACAGCTTTTGTCATTAGAACCTTGTGTCAGTCCTCCACTCAAGCGTCTCTTTCCTGCACCTGCCCTCAGGAATATGACCAGGAGTGGTGCAAGAAGATCCAGACTGAGAAGTTCCGCTGGTACAACGGTCAGTGGTTGGAGATGGTGGAGAACCGTCAGATGGACGAGGCAGGAGGACCCTTCCTGTACGGGGAGGATGGAGAATCTTTCACTGGGAATGGAGACATCCTGGAGAGACCTGACCTGTTCTACAGTGCAGGTACTGAGGGCTTTAAAGACCAGAATAGGTGTAACATGAGTTCATCCAGATTAATGAACCAAGGAAATGATGACATGTATCACCCAGGGTCAGTGGCGTTTGCTTGAGCTTAGATTTCACTGCTATCTGCAGTCCTGAGTTGAAAACATCATCAGTTTGCTAATAATGACTTAATTCTCAAACCTGTGTGTTTGCCTCTTTCTGAGCAGATGGGATCATTGGAGCAGAGGGCACCATCAGCCCCGAGTTCTACACCGACTTCCAGAACGTAGAGCTGGGACAGACTGGATACCTGAGCAGGTACTGAGCCCTCCTTTGGCTTTCCAGGGTTTAACTCAAGATACAGATGACTGAAATTCAGCTGGTGTTGGCCGAGAGGACAGAAACATTTAGCTCCAACCTGAAAGTGATGAGATGCTAATTAAATATGTATCTGACTCATTGAAGTAACAGCTGTGACCTTTGCATATCTCATTTTTAAACTTACATGGAGTTTGCAGCTGCCTCTCCTTTTATTTATAGTTTGAACAGTTCATAGTTGAACAGTTACACAACTGATGTCCAGACCTACGTTCTTGCTCTGATATTTGATTATCAGCTAAAGGAATTCAGTTTTATACCTGCTGCCTCGTACCCTGACTGCACTGCATTAAAGCACATCTCCAGGCTCCTGCTGTTATGTCGGATGCCTCTATCTTTAACCAACGATCTTTGGCTGAGTACAGAACTGGTTCACAGTACAATGCCCAGAAACCAGCCAAGGCCCATTTTGGCAAATTAGTTTTGTAGCCTTCATTAGCTGTAGCTGATAAAATTTGCTGCCAGAGACGTTTGTCATTTCAACCAGCTGCGATGAAGCAGCTAAAAATAAGAAGCTGCTAGTTATTAAATGTTTTCTTCATTGCTCTTTGCTAATAAAAAAAAAAGATTGTTGAAAGAATAATTTTGTTAAGTTTAAAACAGGGGAGGTTCAGGCTGCTGGTTTGCAAACATAAAAACACAAACAGTTCACAAGCATTAAAAACAATCTAAAAATACAAAGTATTGTTAAGAATAAAAGGAAAAGGAAAAATAAAGGAGTATTTGCAGAGTATTTGCAGTGTTGCTGGTCAACAGTGTCCTACACCTCAACAGCACATTATTTCAATGTGTTCATCAGTTTATACACAGAGGAAACCTTTACCTGTTCACGTCCTATGGCTTCTGGCATAAAATCAGATAATTAGACATTTGTTATCCTCTGAGCTTCATGAATCTGGGAACAAATGAAAAACCACCATCTGAGCCCAATCCCAGCCATGGAAACAACACATACACACCCAGAAACGGGCCGAAAACGATCCCTGTGCGTCTGGAACATGACTGTGGATGTATGTGATGAAGGCTGTCAGCAGGGCAGGTTGTCTTTGTCCAGAAACACAGGCTGTGTCAGAGAGGAAACACTAAACTGTGAGTGTTTACCTTCAGCTCTCAGTGTGTCAGTCGGCTCGTCCGCCAGCCACCGCTGCCCTCCGCTTATTGTTATTCTGAATCACAATTCGCTGATTTGTGTTATTGAACCAGGCCCGGCCTGAGTCAACAACCCCTGCCAATCCCAGAAGGCATCGCTCCACCCTCAACAGCAATACTCCAGCTTTGAGAACAAACACCCTCCAGCTGTCTCTCTGTCTCCATGCTCTTGTTTCCCTCTCTTCCAGTCCCCATGTTTCACTCTCTCATTCCTCTGTGGCTCCAATATATCAACTACTTGAGTCTCAGTATGCCCCTGACATTCCACAGCGAAACATGAAACTGAAGCCAGGGAATTCAAAATCAATCCTGTTATCTCCAAAACAGTCTTTGGGTTTCTCCTGTACATTTGTTTAGTCCCAATATCAAGCGGCAGCTAATTTGATACGCTGCTGAGATGATGAATAGTTGTAGAAATTGAGAGTTTATTGTGAGTAATTTGTCTTATTTATTATCAAACCTCTCTTTGCGTGCGATAAAGCTCTTGTCGATGGATTTTTTTTTCTCCGCCCTCACTAGGAAGAATGTTTAGCTTGGCTGCTGTTGAGAGGCTGACTCTGACTGGCTGAGTCCACAGCACAGTCAGACCAATGAGAGGGCAGTGACTTGGAAAGAGCCGGAGAGAGAAATCCCAATCTGTGTTCCCCTCACTCATTTCTTTATTGTCTGTTTTTGCTCTCTTTCTTTTTCTGTCACTCTGCTTCTCTCCCTCAGCTTTGTAACCGATACCTTTTAAATATACTGCGAGCGCCCGGGGAATTGGCATCTGTGAGGCTGTTTTAATTTGGCCGCTGTACTCTGAGTGATCCAGTTTAACATAATAATCAAAAGCAGCTCCGCCGCTTATTTTAAACTATGTGTGAAACATGGTGTGAATGGGGCCTTTTAAATAGACTCAGTATTGTAGGAATATTATGATGAGCTGGTTTAACTATGTACAATATAGAACCCAAACAATATATTGGTCATAACAGTATCAGTATCTATATGTTAGTTAGGGATTGGTGAGTTGATGATACTTAAACCATGAGACGAGATGTATTTGTCTCTGTGAGACTGTAGCCGGCACAGTGGTTCTTTGTGCTAAATGCTAACATCAGTGTGCTGATGCTGCAGGTATAAAGTTTAGCATCTTGCTTCAGGGTATCAGCATGCTAACATTTGCTAAGTAGCACTAATCAGAAAGTGCAGCTGAGGCTGATGGGAATGATCAATAGTTCTGCAGATATTTGGTCATAAACCAAAGTATTGGAAAAATATCAAATTTGATCGGATGAAAAGTCAGAGGGTCAAAGTTATTACAGTTCCTCTGGGGACCATGAATGTGTGAACTAAATTTCACAGCCGTCCAATGCTTGTGAAGATACTCAAATAGTATAGAATATTATGTTCTTGTATATTGAGTGAGATTTCATTATATTAAATGTCGACTTTGGCGTTGGCCTAAAAACTCCAGTATGGGCCAGGTTCCCTGAGGACAGAGAGACACATTTCCCAGAAGTGTTGACGGAACTGTAGTCAGGTACCGTGAGGTTTCCAGGAGAAAGAGGCGTGACAGACAGACAAACTGAGACTGGAGGACTGTGAACACAAGCACACCGACCGGAGAATCAATGAGCGCTTTGAGAGGCTGTCAGGATGTGACGGGGCGCCAGAGAGTGAGGCGAGGCAGGAATAAAGGCAGAGAAGGAAAAGTAGAAAGCTGTTGCAATCAGGTGAGACGTGGAGATACGCGGGGAGGGAGAGGCAGCGAGGGCGAGACCTGGTTCTTTACCGGGGCCAGCGTGTTGGTTAGCTGTAACCTGAGCAGTGACAGCGGAGAGGGATCAAAGCGGGGCCCAACCAGGGCCCTGGAAGACACAGACGCAGGAGGGTGAAGGGTCACACCGAAGGAGGAAAAGGGCCTGATTCCCTTTCCTGCTCACTACCGAGGAATGTTCTCTGCGGGATGGGACGTGTCCCTGCCGCTCAGATCACCGCCTCCTGCAGAGGCTCCTCTGGGACCAAACTGGCATTTGTTGGAACACTGGGCCCCTTTGTCTTAATGACCCCCGACTACCTCCTCCTCATTTTGTCAGCGTGTCACAATACATGTGAAGTAAAGGAGGTGGCAGACAGGTTGATTTCCACGTTTCATAATGAGAAATATCACAGCTGACGGCAGCTGTGTCAGGCATCGTTTCTGGTCCTCAGACCTGCGGGGCTTAAAAAATATTTCAAACATTAGCTGGAACACACCTCAGTATCCTGAGCAAGTACATGAGCAGAAACATGTCAGAAAGTTTCACTCACTGTGAAAAAATCTGATGCAGCTACAGCGTTTTTCAAAACATGGCCATAACAGAGTTCTGGGTCTGGGATTGTTTCAGATTCTTCAGTACTTCAGTGCCTGTGTGATACCTGAGGCTTGGTCGCAGTGCCAGAAGTAGAAGCAGCCAAAATTTTGATTTAATGCAGAAACTGATGAGGATCTGATCAAAGAACAAGTAAACAAGATTATGAATCTGAGCAGATATGTGATGACAGCTTTCAGAACTTGACAGTTTTCTTTACAAAAACACTGTTGATCCAAAACATTATTGAGGTTGAGAGTCAAAGTGTCTCAGTTTTCTCAGGAATAAGAATCAAAGGCATTTCATGAGTCTGTTTTTCATTCATTTCAAATTGTTGGTTACATGAAGGTTTTAGTTTAGTTTCATTGCTTGTTGACGTTTGAGACAACTGTCATACTGAAGAACACAATAAAACCACGAAACTTTACAAATCAACCAAACAAAAAAATAATAATAATAATGTCAAAATTAGTAATAAATCATCAGTGGTTTGGAACTACCATCTTTACATGGAGGCTGACCAACATCCAACATATATACAACGGTAGAAATGTTAGAACAGTTACTCTGCCTAGACGACGTGTCTGTATTAAATCTGGTATGATAGATTTCACCTGAGCTAATGAAGAGGTGCAGCACTCACCCGTAGCTTATAAAAAACAAAATGTTCCTGCAATTTATTGGCAGTCGTTTCCAGGTGATGTGTTAGGTCTGTATTTCTTGTTGTCCAGTATAAATTAACCTTTAGTCAATCAGAGAATTGATTTAACAATTATTTCATAACTGACCTCTTAAAAATGATTCTTATAAAACAGTGAAGACATTTCATAAGACTAAACAATGAATTAGAACATCATTAACATGTTAATCACTGAAATACAGTCATTAGTGCAGCCCTGTTTACTATAAACCTCCATCAGGAGGAGGAGCTGACAGTGATGGAGGTGAAGGATTGACCAGACACTGGCCCCTCATGTGGGGGACAGTGACTGTACTTCAGGACTCATGCAGGTCCTCTACAGGACTACAGGTCCTGTAGGTCCAGGCCAGGCTGTAAGCAGTCAGCCACAGAGGCAGGCAGACATGCGGGCAGGATGGTGTGACTCAGAGCTCTAGTGTTCCTCCAGCCTCCTTTAGCCTGGCTCTCAAATCCGCCCTGACAGCCGTAGCGTGCGGAGAGGAAAAAGACATATTTCTGCCCAGAGAGGAAGGACAGGAGATGGGGGGGGGGGGGGGGGCAAAGGCAAAAAACTGAGAAGGGGGGTGGGGCGGGGGGAGTAGGGATATGCTGCAAGCTGTGTAACTGATCGCTGGAAGTGATTTGGCTAAAAACAACACGTCATTATAGGCGCTTGCAGGGGCAAAGCAAACAGCTCGTATTTTAAAAGGCCGGGAGAGGACGACGGGACGGGCCCCACCACACTCCCGCTTCCACACAAGAGGGAAGGGATCCGGGGAGATGCGGTGTCATCCATCAGAGTCCAGTTTATCCATCAGCTGCTCCATCCTGACGAGGCGGCCCGAAGTCCCGGGCCCGTCGCTGTGACCCCAAAACCAAACCAAGACATCCAGCAGCTGGTCAGAAGATGGAGCGTGAAATCAGCCCCCACCCGCTGTATCCACATCCCCACAGTAACTGATTTATACGGTGTAGATACAGGCCTTTTATCATCCCCCTCAACAGGCCCCGGTTCCCGGGCGGAGGGCAGCCAGGTCCTGCAGGTTTGGCCGTCAGCCCCCGCCCTCGTCACAGCGCCGTGTTTTGACATCTCTCCGGTTTTTATGGCTTGGCCGCTCCGCTGTTTACCCCTCCAGCCATTAGCAGTCTGTAACTCAGGCTCACTGTGGATGTCCAGCACCTGCATCAGCGCACATGAATATTACATTAAGTTTTTATGAGCCTTTTTTTTTTGTCCAGTACTATGACTGAGTGATTGGTCTGGCCCTGGGGTGGGGTAGGGGTTCCCCCGAAAGTTGTTTGGTGTCAGAGCTCCACCTAGTGGTGTGTTGTTGTACAGTTAAGTCTGTCCCTTAATTGAGAACCTAAACTTCCTCCTCGTGTCCATAACATGTGGACAGTCAGTCAAATGTGATTTACACATCATCATGTCAAAGCAGGAAGGAACAAAGTGACTCTCTGTGTGCAGGAGCTTTAAGATCAAGAGTCTCTTTATTTGAACTAAGAGACCCAAACTAGGAAAAACAGACCAGAACTAAAGTGCACAAAAGTATGTGGACAAGGATGTCCACTTTGTGATACTGCACACAGTTATTTGAGTCTTCTGTTCAGATCTGACACAAGCTCAAGTATAAGCTGCTGTCAGGTAAAAAATCTCCAAAGTGTCTGTTATTTAATTTTATTCTGTATGATGTGTTATTGTCACATCATCAACATATGGAACATACATGTATAGTAGTAACACTGCATCATCGTAGTGTAGTGCATTTTAATGTGTTTTGAAATGAGAAGTTTCTTCATTACTTTAAGTCACTGACTCTTTTCTCCACCTCCCCCTTCTCTACACACACCTGGTCCAGCTGATCAGGTGTGTGCAGAGCGGAGAGAGATGGAAAACATGCAGCTCTGGAGCTGTTCACGATCTCGACTGGACACCACAGTTATGAGCAAACATCTGCGTGTATGAATCCTAATGATATCCACTGATATTTGTGCGAGTGACTCAGAAGTGGTTTATAGAAACTGAAGAAGGCAGCAGTTTCTGTGCCGTGAATGCTGGTCTCAGCCCGGCCACCTCTATGAAAATTAAATAAGATTTCCAAGAGGTGTCCAACACCTCAGCGTATGTGATAATTCTGTCCCACTTTCTATCAGAGTGTATTCATTTGTCCCATCTGTCCCTTCTATCTCCTCCAGTGCGTCGGACCAGTTTGTCCCCTCAGCTCATATCCCAGCAGATCGACCCGTCAGTGCCTATGGCTTCCGTCCCGATGAGCAGTTCTTCTACAGCTACATCACCACCTCCCGGTAAACCTGGAACCTCTTACACACGAACACTGTACAGTCAGTGCTCAGACTGCAGCCGTGTCCCTGATCCTCTGTGTGCTACTAAGGCTGTGCCCTGCTTCTCAAAGAGCTCTCTTTGTTAACCATCAGTTACTCTGTTACTGAGTCAAACAATCTGAATTTTCTAGAGTCAGGTGTCATTGTCTTGATGTTAAAGCACCAAAAAGTAATCTGAGCACACTGACTCTCATTCAGGTTTTTTTTTTTTTTATAAATAAACTATATCTTTCAGACTGTAAATGAAAGTACAGCTTACTGTATTAATGCAGACGTATACGTAGTCCTGCAGACTGTAAACCTCTCACTCCTACATGCTGAGGTCAGTCTTAGATTTCATTTTAGTTTTATTCAGGGGAATTTTTAAATAATATTTTAATGATGACTGTCAGTGTAACAAGCTGAATAGCTCTCTGCTTCATGATGCAGCTGTTGGCTTAACACTGAACTGCGCTCACATATTTCTGATTTTGATTTTACACAATTGAATGTTTGTTTTTTACCACAGTCTGCCCAATGTGATGACTCACAAACATTATTTTAGTCCAGAGAGAACAGCAACAGTGTGTGTTTGTTAGAGGGATGAGTCTGGTGTTATTCTCTGATTTTCTTATGGTCTACGAATCTCATGTGCAGAGCCAAACCAACGATATGCAACAAACAGTCTCAGTACTTTCTGCCTTCTTTACTCAGCCTGTGGCTGAAGCACTTGTTGGTTTCCAACTTTGTGTTGTACATGGCCTCTCATCACTTGTCATTGTCACCACATCACAAAGTTATTCTCACGTCTCAGATGTTTGAGCTTGAATCATTTTTAGAGGCATGGATAGATTTCACTATCTGGTGTTTCAAAAGAAAAGAGCAGAAATGAGACACAAAGACTTTATATCCCTTTAATCATCTTTCGATCTCTCAGATTTATCTGGGGAACCCGTGGCGGGTCCCTGCCATCATACTGGGAACCTTTGAGTCATTCATTAGGATTTTTGGGTAACACTGTATTTTACGAGTCAGTGTTTTCTTAGATATTTCCTGGGATTTTGTGCTAAATAAATATAACTATGGAATTTGGTGCTGTAGACACAGTGTTCAGTTGGTACTTTGTTTAATTAATGCCAGGATGCAAGGATGACCTGAGTGAGAGCAGCATAGGTCAGCTGAATCTAATCTAAACTGTGTCTACAGGAAGACATTCAGTTCAACATATGTGAAGAAAAGTTTCCAGTAATAAATGTTCTCATGTATTAATTGAGCTTTTTCTTCAAGGAAATGAATCTGGAAATCAACAACTTCTTCTAAACTGGAATAACAGCCTCTCATCTTTGTCTGGATTTTCCTGTATAGTTAGTACCAGTTCACGTGGCTCTGTTTAGACCATTAAAACAAAAAGCTTTGCCTTTGCTCACAGTTTCTCACTGAGAACTCTGCAGTAGACTATAAAATCCAAGCACTGGATTAAGATGTCATTTCTCTTTATTTATGTGAATGTAATTTAAGTCAAACAGCCTTTATTGTATTATCTTGAAAAATGCTTTTTAACTATGAACAAATGCTAAAGAATCTGCTGCCTTTTATTTTTTTTATTTTTTTTAATTCTCATTCTTGATGTGCCTGGAGTGCTGCTGTCCTGCTGAAATATGAAACACTCTTCTTCTGTGGTGCAGTATATGAAAAAAAACTGGAAGGATTATTATTGTAGTCAAACTGTATTTAGTGTTTAATCTGTCACAGATGTAGGATTACTTGCAGATTTTTCTTATTTCTCAGTACAGTGTAACTGTGATTGGTTATAAATTGTTGTGGACCATAAATAAATAATCAAAGTATCATGGTGCATTTGTTTTATTGGCAAATAAAACCATTTATTGTTTGTGCTTCTTTCCCTAAATTAAAACCAGAGTGAAGAGTTCATACAACAATAGTTTGAGGGAATGTTTGTTCATAGACTTTTATTTTATTAATAACATTTCCACACTGTTTGCATTAAACAACAGTCATGCGGTGGACAGTTTATGGTCAAATTTTTTCCCCACTAACCCTGTCTGTGTAAGATGTTCTCTACAGGTGAAAGGCACAGGTGTTCAGACTGGGACCAGTCTCACTGACAACCCCATCCACATGACGGAGGCCGTTTCCTTCTAAGGCACATGTGGACAACATGGAGGTAATGGAAAGGCACTCTGAGCTTTTTTTAGTTAAAGAAATCCTTCAGTAAGTAAAAAATAAAATAAAATCACATTAAGGAGAAGACAATGTGCCTACACAGCTTTAGTGAGAATGTGGCAGTGGTACTGATCCAGATCATGTGGTCGAATTAGAAATGAAACGGTGACACAACTGTGGATGACTGATGTCATGTAGCCTGTTTAAATGGTTTGACACTGTGGGAATTGTGCTTTTTTGCTGAAAGTGACGCATTCAGATGGATCAGTCTTAACAGTCTGATGTCTGTGTTAAGTGCAGAGCTGGAATCAGGACAGGGTTAGCCTAGCTTAGCATAAAGACTGTAAGTAAGGGAAAACAACTAGCCTGGTTCAGTCTTAAGTCCAAACACCTGCTAACACCTGTGAGGATCACTGATCAATGTGTCATATGTGGTTTGTTAAACCTGCACAAAGTGAGAAGTAAAAACACCAGGGAGTGTTGCATGCTGGGACTATTTCTTGATGAAAAAAGTTTGACTGTAGAAACCGGTACCTTTGCTCATGTACTGCACTGAAGTATAATTTTGAGGTACATGTACTTTACTGGTATTTCCATTTTGTTCTACATCACTACTGTCAGAGGGGAATGTTGTAAGGACTTTAAATATCAAACATACGATCACTTTATAAAATATGATGCAGTAGTTTGAGTCAGAGAATACTGACATAATGAGAACTCTTACTTTTCATACTTTAAGTCCATAAGACATCTGATACTTTTACTTCAGTAAAAATTTTGAAAGCAGAACTTTCACTTGTAATGAATCATCTTAAGTTCTCCCCCCCCCCCCCCGGTTTCCAGTCTTTATGCTAAGCTAGGCTAACCACATCCTGACCCCAGCTCACATGCAGACATGAGGCTGATATCCATCCTCACGTCCGACTCCAATTAAAGTGTGTCAGCAAACTTTCCAAAATGTCTAACTATTCCTTTAAAATAGATTCATAATCTACTACACCATCATGAAAGTTATTCACAATCTTAAAATGGTTCAGAACAATTTGGTGCTAAAATATTTGTAGTTTAAAAGAAAAAAAACATCAGATTTACTAAATGAAATGGATTCTGTTGGTTGCCTACGTCTGACACAGCTGATGTAATGATTTGTGTAAATGATGTTAATTTGTATAAATAATTTAATGTAATTTCATGCATGTGTTAAAGTTCATGGAAGCTTTAGTGAACGTTTCTCCGGAGTCTTTTACTGTTTCCTCTCTGCTCTAACACGAGGATGATTTAAAGCAGTTTTCTCTGAAATGGAGGCTACAGTTCTGAGTCCCTTCAGCAGACCATAGTAGAACACCCTTAATTACTTTTCTTCCGTCCTGCTGAAAGAACACTTGGTCCACATGTCCTCTGATGCAGCTGTGATTGGTCATGATGCTTTATTCATCTGTTGGAACTCCGCTGGGGTAACGCTGCACCAGCTCCTTCACCTCAATCACCTCCACCACCAGGTCACGGATATCCTTGATGCAGTCCATAGGCCGGGCTTCGGGGCTGGACAGGGCTTCCTCTTTGTCAGGCTCAGAAGACAAACAGGTGGTAGTAACTGTTGCCTCCACATTTATGCTCGCTCGTGCTTTGATGTCCTCGCTCACACTGATGTCTCCGCTCACAGCCTCCGTGTGGGTCTGAGGAGACAGCGCTGCACTCGTGCTTTCGTCTTCAGGTGCATCATCTGAGCTCACAGGTGATTTACTGACATTAGCCCCATCCTCCAAGACATCAGATGTTGTTGAGACCTCGTCCTCGCTGCTCTGTGTGGCTTTGACTTCCTCTGTGGACTCCACATCTGAGGGGGCTGACTCACTTCCTACTGAAACATCCAGAGAATTAGGGTCTGAGACAGTAACAGGCTCTACTTTGTCTCCCTTCATGTCCAGGCCAACATCTCCAGGTGTGACTGCAGGTGCTTCACCACTAGAGGGCGCTTCTGACTTGACTTCTGAGCTCTTGCACAGTCTGTCTCCTTCACTGCTGGCTACTGGCTGAAAACTGGCTTCCACTGCTGAAGACGGTACCGTTTCTGTTGTGGGATCAGGACTTGGTACAGGAGCTTCTGTTTGTGCTGCCGCTGCTTCTTCTAGCAAAGCTAGTTCTTCTTCTTTTAGAGCATCTGTGCTCCGTGTCTCCGTCTCAGTCGCCGTCTCAACAGAAATCACTTCCTTTGGGATCATGGCTGGTGCTATGTTGACTTCTTGTGTCTCAGCCCGAGAGGTCGCATCTGCTAAAGCTGCTGCTGCTTCAAGTGCAACAGGGGCGATGACCTCTTCTGTCTTGGGTGCAGGTGTCTCTTTATCCTGAATGACTGCAACGCTCTGAGTGATCTCTTTTTGTTCACCTTTGCCCAGAGGCGTCTCAATCACTGTCCCGTACGCTGAGGCTTCACTCTCCTTCACGCCGCTCTCTTTCTCCTGCTGCTCTTCCTTCTGGGGGCTGGAAGACAGACCGTTGACCACAAGAGGAGAGGGGGGCTGAGGCTCAAAGGATGTTTTAGAAGGGGAGACAGGCACCATGGCGGGACTGCCTTGAGTGGAGATGGAGGGGGAGGAAAGGCTGGACCGACTGACCAGGTCTCTGCTGTCTGTGAACAGGTTGTATTTCTTCAGGCTCGCCGCTTCCTTCACCACTGCAGGACAAAGAGAAAACAGGAGGGATTAACGGTGGCTCGTCCTGGGAGTTTTGCCTTGTTGTCATGGTTAGTGTGTGTCTTACTGTACCTTTGGTGACCTCTTCGTCCAGAATTTGAAGGAGGATGCTCTCATAAACGTTCTCAACGTGGATGAAGTTGGAGTAATCGGCATAGATGGACTGATCAAGACCGTCAAGCTCCTGCACACGGAGACAAAGACACATGGGTCAGGATGGACAGACTGATGACTTCTGTATTAACTCAAACAATAACACTGAGAATACACATCCATTTATACAACTGTACACTTAAAAAAAAATCCATCCATTTCACAACCGGTGAACTGTTTCTAGAGACAGAATGTGCAGATGTCTTCTCATGTACGTCATACGAGTTTTCCAAGAGGGAACTCTAATCAAATATGTATTACTGTGCATAATTCAGTTCTTTTTATTTATTCTGTTATGGTGTTTTCACAGTCAGTAATATTTATAAAACAGAACTGTGTGTGTGCTGAGTTCTGTGCTCGTACATCATGGATCTACAGAGGCTTTTTTATCTGGTGTTTACATAATGCAGCTGTTGCACAGTCTGCACGTGTACGTGTGTGTGTGTGTGTGTGTGTGTGTGTGTGGACTCACAGCCGTGCAGGTGGGGGCCAGGTTCTTCTTGATGAAGGGCAGCGTGATGGAAACCAGAGCCTCCTGGAAGATCCTCTTCCTCACTGTGCTGCTGTCGTAGTCATATTGCTGCGGGACACAGGAGACGACAAGTCAAAGGTCAGCACATCTTCATTTCTTTTTAATAAATTGAATTTATTTTTATAGTTCACATCAGTTAAAACATTTCATTTCAAGCGTCACTCTATAAAGTTTCTCACATAATGACTGAAGCAGCTTTCCCACTTCAAATTTAGGTGACCTGTTCTTTCCACAGCAGTGAGTGAGCTCAGGCAATTAGAAGAAACAGTTCAGATCAGTTTCACTTAACTGTGCTAAATATAAATTAACTGAAAACCATCCTGATATTTAATGTTGGGCTTGTATGTTATAATAAAAATGTAATTTCATATCATTTATGGTACATTGTTTTTTTGTTTTGTTGTTGTACAAGATTAGGATCAAATGAAAGTTTATTCAACCAAGTTAGGTTTTCTCATAATTATGAATTATCACCTGTGAATTTCTCATTATGAGAAACTAACTAAAAATACATTTGTCATAATGACTTAGTATTTCTCCTATTTCTCCCAGACTTCTTGAAGAATCCACAGTGATCCTTCTCACTCACGCTGAAGCATCTGTTTCATTTCCTGTCATTTTCAAATTATTGGTAAAACTAATTAATCCAATGTAATTTAAACTATTCTGATTCCAGCAGCTGCAGGTTTTGTGTCTTGCTATGAGGAAGGACAAACTGACCTTGAGCACTCTGTGTTTGGCCTTTTCGATGGCAGAGCCGGCGTTGTCTGGGTTGTCCTGGACGGCTTTGTGCAGCAGCTGCTCAAATGTGTAAGCCATATTCTCCATCAGCTGACAGAGCGACACGGGAGGACGAGATGAGACATTGTGATTTATACACACGTTACATATTATCACAAGTTCGTCAAAAAAGTTGGTTTTGTATCAGAAAATCCCTCCACGCACTCTGAGCACAGACACAGGAGCTCAGCTGTCAGGCTGAGGGAGGAGAATATGAATGAAAAAAACTGTTGTGAGCACTGTGAGTGTGTGAGTTCATCGCTGTACCATCTGCAGGTCGATCTGAGCGCTGTGGATCACTCCTGTTACACTGGAGAAACCAAATCTCTCCTGCAGGTGCTGCAGTTTCTCCTGCAGGGAGCCGATCTTCTGGTAGCAGCTCAGCAGGTTTGGTCTTGACATGTTATACAGAGCCTGTGAGACAGAGAGGAGGGGCACAATAACACTTCATATGAAGGGGTCCAGCCTGGGGTAAGTAAGTCATAATACACAATGAAGTGTCCAATGTCAAATCCAAAGTACAGAGAAAGGCTGAATGTTTTACCAGACTACATATATCTGAAGCTAATCTGAAGCCCCTGTCTCAGGTTCAGCTTTTAAACTCCTCTTAAAGCACATACAGACTGTAAAACCCTGAAATGTGTGTACATGATCTGTATAAATAACAAAAAATGGAGAGAATTCCTGGATCTGAACTCTCAGTATTCAGCTCTAACAGAGATAAGACAGAGGCAGGGCAGAGCAGGAATATCAGCATTCACACGTCACTCATGTCACTGCCTCCAATTAGACTCTGTGTTTGGTTGTGATTGTGTTGCCAGATTTGGCAGTGTCTGACTCACCACACTGTTTCTTCATGGAAGGAAAATGTTGAGCTGTCACCTTAGATCATGAGTTCACGTCATAGTGTTTGTTCAGACTTTTATTGGGAAAAAAAAAACAAACAAACGAGGATAAATATGAACAAACCTTTTTTACTTGCTCGATCTCTTCTCCCGCCATGACGTCCTGACACACCTGGTCCATCATCTTCTCACTCAGCTGTCGTCCCTCCTGGAAACCTGAGCTGATTGGCTCCATCAGTTCCTCCAGGACTGAGCCCAGGTATGGCTGGACGGACTCAGAGCACAGCTTCTCTGCCGGCTCTGATACTTTGGCTGCAGAAGGAAATTAAATTCTCTATTTTTAGACTTTATTTAGTCTATATTTTATAGACTTTTTTTTACTGCCTGAAGGGGGATGGAGCCACAGGTCCTGTCCTGAATAATCCACTTTCAGTTGATGCCCTGTGTTATCCCTCAGCCTCTGTTCACCACCATCCACCCAGAGGCAGTTTCATTCATATTTATCACAGAGGAATGCAGCTCATCCTGTGTGTGACAGCAGTGAGTATCAGTCTAACAGAAGAATGATAACAGTACCTCGGACTTTTTCCTCCAGCTGCCGTCTAGAGTTGAGGATCTGGTCCATGTCGGAGTGGATCAGCACTTCTTGCTGCTGGACCGACATCCGACATTCTTCCTTCAGCGTCGCCAGTCCCTCCAACAGATGCTCCTGGACCAGGATGTACGCCGCCTCCACCATCTGAGCCCAGTCAATGCATTAGTCAAAAACAAGTCATTAAAATCATTTCAACAATACAGTCCTTTTTTTTTTTTTATCTAACTCTGGATCATAGGCTCAGAATAATGGAAACACTTCATTTTTCAGTTTTACAGCTGCAGTAGAGAATAAACAGTAGAGACGTTTATTGTGCAGAGAATGGCCGACAGCACGAATGTATGATGTATTATTTCAGATTTAACTGGGTTAAATGTGTGAACCCATCAGACTCCATAAAACATTTACAAGCATTTTAAAATGCTCTTTGTTTTCATTTGAATTAACAAGGAAACAGCAGCTGCATCCGTTATAAAGTCAGTGTGGAAATTCCAGCACATCACTGTCGTGGATGAAAGAATCAAGTAACAGTCTGACTCACAGCAAACCAGACTCTCTTCTTCTCTGTCTTCTTGGCTTTGAGACGCGGCAGCATCTCTTTCTCCAGAGACGGAAGCAGCTGCTCCATCACCACGTTGGCCATCACCTGCAAAGCCCAAAGAGATGAAGTCAGATTTATTTCTTTTGTTTGATTCAGAGTCACGTACAGGTCCCTCAGCCCTGTTCTTTACTGAATCAAATGAAACAGTGTATAAAGTCCTTTACTACACACTGCCCGCTGTCGTCACTGTTCAGACGAGTGTGTGTGGAAATGTTCACACACTTCATCCATGAGTTCATCGCTTTATTCACTGGATCCAGTCACAGTAGCATCAAACACAGAAAGGCAAACATAGCCTCACCTTTAAGAAGCTGCAGCCACTAACTGACCAAACGATAACCAACTACCAACATCCAGATACACAGTCTGCACACACATACACACACACACACACACTTCTCTGTCCAAACAATCAAAATGTCTGACAACATGACTGATTTCACAGCTGTGGTTAGAAAACACACTGAAACTGTGTGTTAATTTTGCTGCCAACATTTCATTCATTCCATTAATTTTTCTGCCCTGACTCCTGTGTGTGTGTGTGTGTGTGTGTGTGGGTGGGTGTGTGTGTCAGATGTGCTATGCGCAAGCAAAAAAATGCTGGCGAGTGAGTGCAAGCATGTGCACTGTGGTATGTATTTTTACTGCATGTGTATCCAGCAGAAACAACAGGAAATGTCTGACTTACTGCAACAAAAAAAATCCTCTTAAAAAAGTAGGTGTGTGTCTGTCTGCGTGCGTGCGTGCGTGCGTGCGTGCGTGCGTGCGTGCGTGCGTGCGTGCGTGCGTGCGTGCGTGCATGTGGGGTGAATTGATGAGGAGTGGCCTCAGCAAAACTTCCTGCAGCAACTCAAACTTCCTTTTCACCTCCAGCTAATTTAAAGCAAACAATGTGAGAGAGCAACAACACAATGGAGGCTTCATGGGTCCGTTATGTGGGAGGATTCCTGCTCGGCTTCAGAGGGAAGCACCATGAACGATCAGGCCGAGGTGCAGAGGGAGGAGTGGAAGCCAAACATCAAAGACAACAGACAAACAGAAGTTCAGGGCACATTGTAGCTTTAAAGACCGTAATCACACCGTAAGAAATGTGCCTGTGCATCACTGTGGAGCTGGACGCTTTCATGAAACACGTCACAGTGAGACACCATGAAAACCAACGAAGGGAAGTGAGAGACAGCAAAAAGACACCACTGTCACTGCCGCGTGCCACTATGGCGTGCCGCTGCACAGACAGATGTTTTGCTCTTTCAGCCGAACATCTGTTTTTTGAATCTTTTACTCGTCTCCAGAATTAAATTTATCTGTTTGACAGACGCAGTTAATCAGTAAGTAAAATGAGACCAAAGGGGCAGAGGAGGGTGGAGAGGCAGAAAGAGGACAAATTAAAGACAGAAAAACAAAGACTGGAGAAAAAAAGACTTGTCTTTCTTCTCTTCTTTGTTCATCTTTCTGCAGAGCACACGATTCCACTGCACATTTAACTGGGAGCTCATTTACTGGGACTATAACGATTTTGTCTTTAAGAAACGGTTCACCATTTTGAACTTAACAGAGTACAAGTACTAGCAGAATAACACTGCAGCTCTTACTCGACCTTCCTGACCTGACCTCCTCCTTCAGCTCTGAGCCTCTGTACGTGCTGTAGCTCTGTGGGCAGTGATGGATGATTAGCACCATTTCAGTTGGGACCTTCTAGTTTCGCCTCATCGACTCGTTTCTAACCTGACTGCTCGAGTTTCTTCACTCATCAGACTGCTGATGTTCCAAGATCTTAGCTACTGTATCAGTGAGTCCTAATGATGTTACCATGAGATGGAGGACAGAAACTCCAGAATAAGATCCAGCTTGTAGTAAAGCAGCACTATACTGTGACACACAGAAGTGCGATGGATTAACCTTCACATTTCATTATCAAAAGAAGGATAACGTTTCCCCAAATCCTGAATTATTCCTTTATTAGGTAGAGATTTTTCCTATAACTGTATCGTGTATTTTTTTTAATAATGCAAACGTGAGCATTTGTTAATTATAATTTGTATTTTAGGAATCACAGCTGCTGCTAATGTAACAGCCAACAAACCAAATGAACAGGTACGTACCCTGACGTCACTTCCTATCAGCATGTCCCAGGCCTCGTATTTGCCCTTGTCCTGTCTGTAGAGCTGGATGGCTTTGAGGAAGGCCTGAACTTCACATGTCTTCTTCTTCAGGAAGTCTGACACAGAGGGAAGAGATGGAGAGATGAAGAAATAAATGTGTCATCAGTAATCACAATGTGTTCACTCTGACCGAGCACCGCATCGTGACATGTAGCAGCTGAATTCAACGTAAAGCTTCATCACCGCGCTCAACTGCATCCCAAGTCCTTCCACCACTCCTCTGAGATGGTGTGGTGAATCTGTTGCCATGGCAACTCTTGAAACTGGTTCAGCCAAAGTGTGTCTTGAGAGAATCAAAGGCTGATTCCCAGGAGGATGGAGAGGTTTAAAGTCTGGAGTTCCCTCAGAGGCTTTGGTCATATTCATTCAGCCAGTTAAAACTGATTCCAGAGCACTTACTCAAATCTGTCAACTTATTACTGATCACTCAGTCCACTGACAGAAAATTAATCTGCAACAGTTTTGATAACTGATTCATTATTTAACAAAACTTCAGCTTCTCAAATGTGAATATTTCCATTTGTTTGTGGCAATAAACTCAACAAAACAAGACATTTGAACATGTTCACTTGGGCTCCAGAGGATAATGATGAGCATGGAGCACTGACTGAAATGTAATGAGTATCAACATCTACTAAAAATACTAAGAGCTGGCATCAAATATGAGGTGAGATTCGTGTTTATATTCCTCCAAGTATCGAAAAAGGTAAAGCAACGAAAGTCAGGTCTATTATTGGAACAAATAGTAGCAGAATTAATCATTAATAATTAATACAATTTTAAAAAACAACCCTCTTCTTTCACATACTCCTTCCATGTTTGTGCTCAGAGCTGTAGCAGAGGATGGTAAAACCAGTTTTAGTGTTCAGATCTACAGTATCTGTCCTGTCTCTGAGATTTGGAGTGTCCCACCTTGGTTCTGGTGTCTGATGCAGTCTGTCAGGATGGAGAGGAAGGCTTCCTGTTTGGCCTGCTGCTTGAAGCAGAAATAATAGTCTCTCCTGTAGGGCAGACGCAGGTAGACCGGAAACTGACCTGGCATCCCCGACAGAGGAGGGGCGAAGTCCTCCTTCACACCTGAAAGAGACAACATCATGAACTTTAACAGAACAGGTCTGGTCTAACAGCTGTATCTGAGGTCAACTAATGCTGAGCACCAGATGAAAAGGCAAGAACAGGGTCCCGTTCTTCTCGAGCCTAGTCTTAAAGGTTCAGTGACTGTTTTACACAAACACTACACTTACTGAACCAGATGAGACTGTACTGCACTGGGTGACCAGGTGAGTCTTTGACCTCGTTCAAGCCCTCAGGTCAGGTGACAGCCAGACCGGAAACAAGTGTTTGAAACAACAAAGTGTCTCACTGCTTGTCTCTGCTGCATTTCAGTCAGGGGTACACACACCATGCTGTGTACAGCAGTATAATGGTTATGATTTTTAGGAGGTGGCTCTTTAAATAAAAACACATACATGAGATCAAATCTTCGGAAAAATCAACATCTTAGCAGGAAGTTGGTGCGACGGAGGGACCAAGCAGTGTTGGCATGAGAGTATCAGGTGATGTACACCTGATCAGGTGGTAACCAAGCAGCGGATGAATGAGCCAAAGATGAAGATGAATGACGCAGCTTATGTTCAGCCTGACCTCATATTGTGCAGTGGTATCAAACCTGTGATGCCACCTGTAACCTCACAGGTTACACGTGTGTAACTTGGCACCACATGTCTTGTCCTGTTTAACTAGTTGTGTTACTGCTGCTCTGACTCTGCGTCACTTCTGTTTTCAGGATGATGAACATGAGCTTTAAGTTCCTGTAACTCTGCTCCAATTAATCAACTACATTTGACACAACATTTATGCTTAATATTGTACATGGTCTCTTGCAAGCATAATAGTAGTAATAATAATACTTATTATTTGCTTGTTTGGGGGCTCATAGTTTCCAGAGGGTCATAAAAAGAATGAATTAGCTAATTAATGAAGTAATCAATGATCTATTTGTGCCTTTGACCTGCTGTCTTCAGTCAAGTCTTAGAGCTCAGAGGGCTCGTGAGACCAGGAAGGATCAGGTGTGTTGACAAATGTGGATCCCAGGTCACGGTTGTGGATCCCAGTAAATACCTTGGAAACATTCAGGCTCAGCGCCTGTTCAAACCTGCCTGCATTTACAGAGGAAACCAGTTCTACATGTGGACACTCAACACAGTTTCTTTTGTGATTAAAGGGAAATTCCACAGAAACCAGTGTTTTCAGTGCTATCTGCACACAGGTTGTAAATGTTTGTCATTTTCTTTGATTTTTTTCCCCAAGTTTCAGGGAAATAAAACCCTCTTTTTCAGAGCAGACTTTAAAGCTTTAAATATGATTACTGAAGTTTATTTAAATGACAGGTTAAAATCTTCTTTCTGTGACAAACAGGGAAAGATACATATTAAATATCATTTAGGAAGAGTGAAGAGACAACTCACTGAGTAGTACAGAATAACTATGTTTCTTTATCTGATTATATAATTGATGTCCTGTATTACTGTGTATAAAAAGAAATAACAGGTGATATCAAATCAACCCGAGTCAGGACAGTTGTGGTGCATTGTGGGACAACATACGTCGACTCCACACTGAGAAATCAGGCTCGCTGCGTGCTGCCGTTTGTAGAGACACTTTATTCTGTCTTTTACTCACTGGAATCATCAGGAAAACACCTGTCCACCATGGCCATGTACTTCTCCTCCGTGGTCAGAACAGTGCCCCCTGTAGGCAGCAGCTTGAGGCGTGGAGAAACCCCTTTAACAAAACTCTGATCAGATCAGAAGAAGAAGAGGAGAAAGGTGAGGAAGACCATGACTAAAGATCGAAACGTTGTTCATTTGAGACCATCAAGCTTCTCTTGTTGTTGGACTGACGGCGACAGATTCACACTCATCCTCACCTCCAGGCTCTCGTGACACTCCAGGCTGTAGTTGGCTCTCACCGCTATGTACCTCTCCTTCCACTTCCTGGTGTCGTCAAAGTAAAGGACGGCCTCCTCATACAGCACCTCTGCCTCCTGAGGAGCCTCCTGCACAACACAAACAACACACATGGAATTATTCACTGGAATTACATAGGTTACATATTTCTGATTTTATTGCTTTCAGAAGATTTTGGATCATCCACCTGTTGATCTTAAAGCATCTCCACCTGGTTCTGACACACCTGCTCAGGTGCTGATTTGTGCAGTTATTTTTCTAGCCTGTTACCAAACCTCTGAGTCTTTAAACCAGATTTTAAAGAGTGAAAGAGCAGCTGCTGGGTCAGGGTCTGGAGCCAGTTTAACATTTGGACACATACCCTCTGTTTGAGCAGCTGTGTGATCTTCTCTTTGTGCTGCTCCAGGTCATCATGTACCTGAGAGAACCGAGCCACAGAGAACTGCTTCCTGTAGTACGGACTGAACTCCTTCAGCTGAGCCTCGGCTTGGCCTGAACGAAGACATGGACAGAGACAACACACCACATCGATTGGTTTTATTTGGAAATTAGACTAACTAACTTAAAAGAATCTATCATGCTTGAGGAAAGGTGCTGAAGACTGAGTGCCCACACACCTGTGTCTACAGATACACACATGCTGCTTTGTGGTCAGATTTCACACCAACAATGAGAAAGGTGTGCTGGGGTGGGCGTGACATTACAGGTAAAGGAAATGAAATGAAATACAAACCAGGAAGTCAAACACAAAGAGTCCAAATTTTTACTCACTTCACTCTTGATTCTACAAAACTGAGGGAAGGACATTTAAGTTAAGTTCTATTAGCCGAGGTATCACTGAAACACTCACCTGACTGACAGGAAATGAATGTACAAGTCAGTGATTTCTAAACAGGAGGAGGAAATCTGTGGAGCAGTGAGCTGAATGAAACACCATAAAGACTCCAAAGATTCAGAGACGCAAGATTTATTCAGAGAGAAACACAACATGGAAAGAACGAGCCGCAGCACAGAAGGAAAGAAAGTCTGGTGATGCTCAGCAACCAAACAACAGCCACTGTTTGCGTCTTTTGTCTGTGAAAATAGTTTGACCAAAGTTTAACAGATATTTTTCATTTGTACGACAGAAACTAATGAGAAGCATGCAGGAAAAGAAAGACTGCACTTTGTGTTGTATTTATAAATCATTTATATTTAGTTATTAATAAGCTAGGATCCTTTTGCATTATAGTTTGTTTAAAGACGTTTTGTACTCTTGAGCTATGGTTGAGCCCCTGCTTCCAGTCTTTATGCTAAGCTAGGCTAACCACGTCCGGACTCCAGCTCTGAAGTGAACACACATATCAGACTAATCTTCTCATCTCGTTCTTGGAGAGGAAGCAAATAGGTGTATTTCCCAACATGTTGAACTACTTTTGCCAAACGCTTCACCCCCCCTGTACCCTGATCACAGATGCTGACGTTCACATCTCTATGGATCATCTAAGTCCTATCCAAAGCGACCAATCAGACTCGCTGTCTCCGTCCAAGTCTACAAGGCCACTCTCACTACACAGCATCAACCAGATCCCTTTCACTTCCTGCTCCTCTCAGTCTTTCCTGTGGTTTATCAGCCTACGACTGCTGGCAGTATATTCACGATTACTGGGAGAAAAGAAAAAGCTCTCAGATTCCACTCCGTTCCTGCTAAACTGGGCCAGATTCCTGACGCGGAGGGATTCAGTTTCTTAGCAGAAACCAAACAAAGCTCAGCACAGACTCAGGCTCGCCCAAAGTCACCGGAGACATTTTCCAATTTTTCCCCATTTTCTGTCTCCTCTCTGCTCGACTGCAAACCACATCACAGCCACCAGAGAGAGGAGCAAAAAAAAATCCTTTGAGTATTTACCCAGCCTTAAATGCTCAATATCCACAAACTATTAAAGGTAATTCCCTGTGACACATCTTCCACTTAATGGATAAACATGCCTGAGCATGCGGCTGCTGTTTATTGTCTCTCTGCCCGTTACAGTCACTTGTTTATGTTGAGGTTCATGGCTCCATCATTATCTCTCCGGGTAGCAGCGGGATGTTTTACAGCGGGGATGATGGCACAGGGCCACAACAACCAGCCTCAGATCACTATGGAAACAGATCCTGCGGTGCTCCATCACACTGTACGTCTGTACTGAACATTCATTTAGAGCTGAGAAATGAAAATGCACGTGGTGTTTTACAGCTTGGTTTCAGGGCAGAGACAAAATGCTTTTTAATAAAAAAAAAAATCAAAAAAATCACTATGATGCAGTCAGTGAGTTCCAGTCAAATATTTAGGGATAACTAATAGAACAGTGAGTGAATTGTGATAAAGTGAAGTAGTAAGTATTTTAAAGAGGTAAAAACCCCTAACCCATCCAGAAAACCATTAACATGTTACAGTCCATTAATTTACACCACACCGTGCACCAATTTAATTCTACTTCATTTGTTAATTGAGGCCTTTTGAAAGTTAGATTTGGTTTTAAGGGGTAAATTAAACACTGATAAAGAGTAATTTTAAAGGAGTGTTGTTTCACAGTGGGAGTTAGGGAGGGGGCAGTTTTCTTCATCAGCAGCTGCAATTTGAAGCTGCTGATGGGGAATCTCAGGGGAACGCCCTGTTTTTTCCGCAGGCCTAAACAATGCAGTGTGTAAGGATTAGACGTCTCCTCGCTGACCCCGACGAGCCCTTTCCTCTGCTGATCAACTAATCACAGTGGATATCCTGCTGCCAGTCGTGGGCCACAGACTGTCTTCAGCAGCACAACATGATGCCACAGATCTCCTGCTGCATCTTTCCTTAAAAATAAATTAAAATAATAATTGAGCAGAGTTTCAATTTAGGTTCTCCACATCTCAGGAGTGAGGTACCAGAATCAGAATTAGAAGAAAAAGTTTCATCAATGCATCTCTGTCCAGTATGGACCTGTGGAAAACCTGCCTGAATCCAAAAAGGACCAAAGGACAGATCCAGACAGACCTGAGGATGATTAGACCTGATTAAATATAAGGTCGGCCCGGGCACACCTGAATACAAAGCAAACACCAACAACACTTCCTGTTAGGAGGACACCTTTCCTCTACTGACTCCAGGCCTGATTCTTTCAACATGGAGGCTACAAGTCATCCAACTAATGTTGTACTGAAGGTGTTTCCTTTGTTTTCCAGTGGTTTATAAACCATGGACAGTCTTTGTGACACCCTCACAGTGGACAGCATTCCTCATGTGTCTAAAATAATCACTGGCTCTGACTGTGCTGAAATACCAAACATAACAGAAAAGAATTCAGGTCATTCTGCCAACAGCCACATAGCACACTGATTTAACAAGGAGAAAACAGAAACATGAAACCATCCCTTCATCTGAAAGTAAACCAGTCTGCATCCATAGAAACAACACCCAGTCCTCCACAGACACTGAAACAAAGACACTGCCCGTCAGTCACTGATGTGAAATGCAGCCTACTGTCCTGCGTGTGCACAGCAGCATCCAGTCAGGTTGGACGTGGACCTTTTGTGACTCAGGGGAGGATCATAAAAGCAGCAGGTTTCTTCTTACAGCCACTGGACAAGTTTTATTCCTCTGCCTCTGAGCTGCAGGTTCAAACCCTCAGAGGTCTCTGAGCAGAACACTGATTTTGTCAGCTGGTTTAGTCCTTCACTGGCTCAGTCTGCTGCCAGCTGTTTGAGAGACGTAAGTTGAAATATATTCTTTCTCTTCACTGACTCAAGATGGAGGTCTTTCTCCTTCAGTGATCCCTCCTCTGAGTTCAACTCTGTTCATGCTGCTCTGAGTTGATTTGAATGGCTTTGACTTCGGCCCTAGTCTCATCATCCTGCTGCTGGTGCAATGCAAAATATCTCCAGCCGCTGTCTGTTTATTATGTTCTTTTTCAGGTTCAATGGTTATGCAAACACAGAAAGGAGGAGGGCAGAAATATTCAGACACACCTTCAGACAGCCTTTAAACAGCAGAACTACAGAACACGTCCTGATGGTGGTGAAGAATTTATCGCAGCTGATCGAGGGGGGGGGGTTACACAGACTGCAGGTCTGGCATCATAAGGGCCATATTTTTTCTGTGATTTCTAAGCGGATGTAAGGGCAATGGACGTGTTCTCAAGCATCAAGTTGATTTAATCAGCTGACCTTGTACACATGAGGCTGCAGCATCACCGATTCAAATTTATTTCTGTTTTTATCATTTAACCCCACGGAGCTGCTGTTTGAATGAGTCCATTCAGTTTTAAGTTATAAGCGCTTATTTATTAACAGCTCTAATTTCTCTTGCTGGCTGTTGTGAAGTTAGATACTGAGCTTTAGAGTGGATCTTTAAACTTAAAGCCTTTTCAGTTATTAAATGGCGAAACAGGCTGAACCCAATTAACATGTTTTTTTTTCTCTAAATAAAGGGGAGGATTTAAATAATAATCATCATCATAAAGCTGAGGAGGATCTTGCTTTTTTCCTCCTGACCCACATAATTTTGGGCTCTAGATATTTTATAAACAAAACAATAAATGAATTAATTATTAGCAATTACTCAGAATTACTGCCTTGTTTTTGTTGCTGTTGTTGTTTACAGGGACAGTTTTTATTCGTCAGCATTACTGTAAATGTGCCAGTGTGAGCCATCTGCCTCTTTTTATCTGCTGTCCCCAGCATGTGGAAAAAAAACAAAAACAGTAACACCAATAAAAGTGAATAATGTGCAAAATGGTGAGGACAGATCATAAAGACGTTTGTTTAAAGCAGAACAGCCGAAGACAAAGTGTCAAAATGAACCACAGCAGACGAGCCTCGCCCCTGAACACGCTCTGTCATACAGAGACAACACACAATGGCAGCAGCTGACACACAAACATGAATGTGTTTACATATGTGAGTGAAGGTGGAGCCACGTTCAACACAGACTCTGCTCATGTTTATGTGTATTACAGTCACATTGTGCTCGCTGGCTGAAATAAGGGCGTTCCAGCCTGTATAAACTATAAATGTACTGTGAGAACTGAATGTTGTGTTAAGATGGTGACAATTAATTAATACAATAAAAGTTGCTCACCCACACTTTTCCTGAAGCTGCCAGAGACTTAACACATAAAAACAGATTCTCAGGCTTTGTTTGGAAGGAAATTCAGCTGTAATGAATCGTTGTGGTTTCAATATTTAAAACACAGGTTCAGTTAGATGCTGTGTGACGAGTCGAGACAGGGATAACAAACACAGCACAGACAACACTCCACTCTCATATCCTACATCTGAGGTGCTGACCTGAAGCTTGATTCAGACCTTCAGGTAACTGAAACCTGCAGAGACTAAACGGATTCACAGATTCTGACTGTTTCCACCAACACACACAGATGTTTGTAGCCATGACAGGAAGTTGAACAGCTGAAGAAAACACACGCCTTCCATCAACAACAGTTCGTGCTGCTGCTTCAGAGGAAAAACCCAAGTGCAGTTACAACTCGTCACACTCACAGTGCACCACACTGCTGTGACAGATTTTGTATAATTATCTCTCAACACTGGACTGAAGGGCAAACTATTAGGATCCTTCACCACAATCACCTGTCTGACTTTATCTGTTGACTCTCAGCACCAGCTGAAGCAGACTGGGACAGACTCAGTCCAACACAGCCAAACAACAATAAATGTGTTTACGCCTTCACTCCTTAACTTGCATGTCTTTGGACTGTGGCATGGAAACATCATGCATCTCCACACAGAGGAGACCCAGCCAGGAGCGTCTCCATCCACCCCCTATGACGGGTCCACAGTCGGCCACTGGGACAAATTGGCAGCAAGACGATAACATTTGCATGCACATAGGCAAAGGTGCACAGAGCTCGGTTGGATGTTTGCATGGCTGTGACTTACATGACTCTGAGTATAAGCTTAATGAGCTCTCTATTTCCATTTCTACCTGCCTCATGTCGAGAACGGGATCTACCAGTGAGCTCCCTTTATCTTTGATCAATGGTTTTCTGAAAGCTTACACGTCGGCTCCTCTGAAAGCCTGTGCAGCCTCTGTCACCTCTAACAGCCTCCTGTTTATGTGTTTCCTCAGAAAACCTGCTGTTTGTTCATTTATTCTTCAACAAAACGTCAAAGAGCCCCGAGAGCCCGACAGGCCACAGGTCAGACGTCAGAAACTGCAAGGCATGTTGGGTAATAACCCATGAAACTAACACACAATGTGTTTTTTTGTTCATGACAGGTACAAACACTGACTACGAGTAGTATGTTACACATGAACAAGAACATGAGACCTGAAGAGCCACACCTGCAGACAAATCCACGTGGTAGGTGCAGGTGAAGAAGATGCCGTCGCCATGGCAACATCTCACCTGTGAACCCACAGAATAATCCTGCCGTGTGTTTCAAGGATTTTATTTTCATCTGCTTTCCCGCAGCTTCAGAAAGAAGTGTCCCTGAATCAAAGGTTGTCGGCACATTTACAGAGAACATCTCAGCTGAACAGAGTGAGTTTCTTTCAAAGAGGACTAAACAAAACCTCTTTAGCAGAAGGACAAAATAAAAATGGCCACAGTTTCCCTGCAGTGTTTTATTGCACAGGTGGATTCCTGTAGTGAAATAAAACCTCCACCTTCAACCAAAACAAGCAGAAGGTGCCATTTCACACAGGAAACAGCAAATATTTAAGGTGCGCAGATGTTGTTCAGATAATCAGCTGTTAACTAAATGCATCTCAGGATGAGATCTAGATGGCAGAACATCTCTGAAGAACAATTTCATGATGGAAACACTGAAATGCTCCGACTGGAAAACAGCATTTCAGTTCAAATCCGGTTAAAAAAACACGGCAGCCGTGGCACAGATAATCAAATGCATCAATGTATGAACACACAAACACACCCAGACATACACTCAGCCAAGGTCACCTCCCCTGCACAGTCTGAGCCTCTGACGTTCAGCCTCCACACATTTCTAACATCTACCCTGGCACACACTGTGTGTCCATACACACTTAATCTATAAAACTAGCTGAACAATTTTAGGAAAAGATCTAATTGTGATTTTTCTGGCAGATACTGCGATTACGATTTGATTCACGATTTTCTTTAAATCAAGCTTCAGTGCACTATTCACAATGTACAGTAACATTTACAAGCATGGCAGAAAATTAAATCATACCATTAAAACATTAACTTACTAATGCAAGATTGAAAACTAATCAATTGATTTCAAATGTATTTAAGAAACATGCATGTACATTCTATAAAGTCCTTGACCAATGGAAGTTATTTTTCTATTTTCACTAGACTTTTCACCGGAACTTTTCCTCATGCAAATTGGTTGCATGAGGATATAAATTGGTTGTGTTTCCACTGGATGTTGTAACTTTAGCCCGACAGGTTTTGCACAGTACCTGCTTCTGGTGCACGTCTGCAGCCTTAAACCCGAAATACTCCCAAATGACCGACGTGCTGTTTTTCTTGGGGATTAAATCCCGTAACTCCGCTTCCGGTCTAGTTGAAACCATTTCAGAAATGAAGGAGCAGGTGGAGCAGGTTATACTGATTGTTTAGCCTGACCTGTCCAAGAGCAGCATGCCGCTTCTGATTGGTCAGCTTGGCAGGTAGGGAGCTGACACAGCAGATCCTGGGTCAGTCAGGAGCACTGCAAAAAACCGCAGCTTTGGCGATCACATGATCGCGTTGTCTGAAATCGCAACTTCGATCACAAAACGATAAATCGTTCAGGCCTATATCAATCACTACGCAAACTTCACCACATTCACTTCTGAACGGTTTCTGCTGGATTCTGGAGTTAAATAAACTTTATTATTATTCTGTGCTCTTTGTGTGTTCGTACGCCTGTTCATTTGTTGTCTTTTGCAAAGTGTGTTGAGACACTTTGGTGTGACTGACACTGAGGGGAGGGTTGGTGGAATTTTCCAACACCTGCATCAAAATGATTCACAAAGATCATTCAGGAAAGATTTAGATGGAAATTATGAGAATGTGAGTCTCTGCATCACATAAGATGATTGATCCAACAGGTAAATCATGATGAGCTCGGAGTTCTTTGTTTCATATAAGACTATGAGAGTTTTCCTCTGGTTGTCTGGGGTGCATGTGGAACACTGACATGTCAGCACATGTCATCTGCATTGTCATACACACGCAAACACACTAAGTGCACAGGTATGCAGAGACACTGTGGACATGTATTCTACAGCTTCAAGTTTCCACACATTCAAAATTACTTTATAAACAAGTTAAAAGTGCAACATGAAGATTGAAATATCATGTGATTTTAAACATATATGGGCATCATGGCGGCGGCTGCTCAGACAGTCCACTGAGCTGTGAGGTCCAGAGAGGAGCTGTGTGTGTGTGTGTGTGAGGAGAGGAGGGGGCTGCATGCTAGTGACAGATATACAAGAGTGTGTGTGTGTGTGTGTATTTTGAGAACACACACACAGCAAGATGCAGTTCAAGTCCATTCAGACTGAACACACACTGCAGCGCTCTTCTTCAGCAGGTTCAGGTTTCTTGCCGTCATCAGGATGGGATCTGAGGCGGATTCAGGTCTCCTTAAACGACGACCATCAGTAAACAGTGCTGGCACGAGCGTATCAACAGAGTCTCTGTGTCAGGTTATGACACGGCCACGCTGTACATCTGCATGAAGGTGGCGGGTACCTGTCAGGTAGCAGCCAAACTGAGTAATAAGATGTTGAAGCATGAATGAAACAGCTGATGCCACTCACACTCCATCTCTGAAGGTGGTGCAAACAAAATTCCACCCACTGAAAATAAAAAAAGCTATTTTTAACCTGTTGTATCACATCAGTGTGTTCAGATCTGTCTGAGTTATGAGTCAGAGTAGATCAACAAATTTTGATCTACTTTTTGGAAAAATCTATGCTTTGCTCTGTGACCTGAATGTAATGACAAAGACACGAGGAGATGTGAGGCAGGGGGAACTGCTGCACCTGCACAGGTTACTTCAGTAAACCTGTAAAATGTAATTTTAGAAGATATTCTCTGCACCTGAAGAAGCTGCTTCAGATGGGCGTCACTGACTGAGTTTTTCTTAAACACTCATAAACTCATCTGTCAGTGACTGTTACAAGCTGCAGAACCTGTTTGACGCTCACACACCATCATACCTGGGTGACGTAAAGCAGGAATGTAAAGGCCCTGACGCCCAGGTCGCTCATTTTTGCCTGCATTCCTCGTGTCTACACCAAAAATAACCTGCATACAGACACAAACTTTCAGCTGGAAGGTGGAAAATCCTCCATCTGCACCGAGCCCAAAGCTGACAGACAAGACCTGGACATGGCCAAACGTATGAGGGCACGCCTTGTGGTTTTGAACATCTAATTCTGACAAAGAGAAAGCAAAGACGCTGAATGCTGAATTATCAATGAGAATATCTTTTTTCCATCATTTGGGTGGACTGATCCTTTGTCTACAGAATGACTAGTGAATTTACTGTGGTATCATCAGAGGGCTGTCCCTTCCTTTCATACAGAGTTAGAGGCAGAAATACTTTCTTGGCTACTCAAAACAGGTTTGATGGTGAGAGGCTGTTTGCATGGCAGCACATTCTGCTGGACTTGCATTGTGTTCTGTGGACACTTGTTGAGGGAGATTGAGTAAACAGCAGGTGGGCTTCAGGCCGACTCTCTGAGCTGCAGTTTCCTCTCTTTGTGGAGAGCTGTGGCTTCAGATCTAAAAAGGGGGGAATGTCTCACAGTTTCTCAGCTCCTCTGAATATCTGAGGGATTGTGTAATGGCAGCTGGAGGCAGAGTGACAAAGCATGAAGAATGGCACTCTGACAGGAAAAACAAACCCAGAATGTCAGAATCTCTTCAACTCTTACAGCCATGTTAGTAAAGTTTAGGCTGCAATAAAATCTTTTAATAAACTGTTGTGCATTAACACACACAGACTACACTTTGTGTGTGACATATTCCATCTGAACAGATGATGTACTGAGCTAAATCCTGTGTGTTTCCAAAGCTGTTAGAAGGAGGAGATGTTACACTCTTTGAAGCCATTTTGCAAACATGCAAACACACTGGTGTGTCCATCCTCAAACGGCAGGACTGAGGTTTAGTGTATCCCTTACTTCAGACTTAGACCTCATCATAGGACAGGAAGTCACCTTCTGTTTACCGGTTCCAGCATCGAGTCATCTTCAGCAGCAGAACTATCAGTAACTCAATTTACTGTATGCTCACAAGAGTAGTTTCCTCACATCCCATGTAAATTTAAACATGTGGCACACTTGCTGAAATGTGATAGCAGGAAGACAGTAGGACCATCACATGGAGCCGTGCTGACGTAAGCTGGGGTTAACATCTGTGTTTAAACTGTTAACTCTTTAAAGGTGGTTTTAAAAAATCCACAATGAATATGTGGAATACTCTCCCATTAGATCACAAGCGTCACTGCCTACAGCTGCATGCAGGAAAGAAGTTCATCAAACAGTTAAACTGAAAATGCTGAATGTTTAACAAATGAATGAATGAATGACATGCACATACAGAGCGTAACCTAACCCCAGTACAGGAAACAGCATTCTAACAGAAGGGAAACAGTTCCGGTTCCTGGTACTCATCCCTTTGAGTCATGATGAGATGAGCAGTGGCCTGAAGGAAACAGTTCAAACTGGTGAGTAATGCGGCGACTCCACAGAGCAGACGGCAGAGCAGATGTCTCACCCTGCTGAGCTCCTCTGTTCGCCTCTCTGATAAAATATGTGGACCATAAAGACGGACCACCACTCCGCCAGATGTGGATGATGTACGACTCAAACTTTCTGCTCAGACAAAAAAATGTCATAACCACCATCATCATCATCACTGTAAATACCATCTAAACCTGTGGTTGGGAGCATTTATTTTCTGAGGATCCACATTTTCACGGCCTCACACGGCCAAACTACGTCTCACAAGCTCTGTTGTTTCCAGGGAAATTTCAGTCTGAAAAACATCCAAGAAGCTCAAATGTTGGAGTAATTAGTGAAATATGATCTCCAGAGCCTTATCATGAAGTATTTAAAGCATCTGCCTCAATTTCTCTCCCCACATTTATTCAGAAACTGGGAAATAAAATCAGTAACAATCCAAAATCCAAAGATCTTCAATTTTACTGGTTTGTCGCAAAAGAAAAATGATTTAAGGATTAATCTATACAGAGTTATTATAGGGGACCCTGATAGCCAAACAGTTCAGGTGCAACCACATAACCACAACATCCATGGATGGACTCCAGCAGGTGGGCCTTATTACTGCGTGTCAAACTCTGTCTCCCCCAGGGATCCTGTCCCCCTCTCTACACTGTGACTGTCAAACATTCAGTCAGCTGTTTTCTGTCTGACCACATAGAAGACTCAAAACACCAAATACCATCAGACAGAGCTGAAAAGAAAAGTTATATTCTACTAAAGGGCACAAAACCCTGACAGAGACAAAGGGACAAATGACATCAGAGAGAAAAACTGCTCCATGGCAATGAGGGAATCTGTCTCCACTAAAACTGGACTTCTGTCAATTCATGAATCATATGTACTGAAGAGGATCACTTCATCCAACCCAACCCTGTAAACTACACACCCACCCCGTCCTCCGCCCTGTCCACGCACATTTCACTGCTGCAGACCCAGACAGAGAGAGAAAGAGAGGGATATTTTCACCATGAGAAACGGGTGAATGGTGTCTCTGCCTCGGCCCCAAAGCCAGAGTTAGTCCTCCACTAAATGGCAGCCAGGAAAAACTGACGAAACAAACACAAAAGCACAGGCATGTCCTGAAGTCTGCAGACTGAGGCCACAGAGGCTTTTACACAGCTGCAATATGAGCTGCAGAAGATAAAGAGCACCCAAAGGATCCCATTAAGCAAGAGTCTAAAAGCTGTTTTCCTCCTGCCTTGAACATATATGGTGTTTGATTTACAGTCTGATTTACAGATTAACAGTGTGGATTAACTGTGGGTAGCAACAAAATCACACAATCACACATAAAACCAAACATTTCCACCAGTTTCCACCTCAGGAGCACTTCAGTGGACACACGGTCCACACACTGCAGCACAGGATCCATATTTTTACTTTTCCATTCCCATTTTGAACACATGAGACTGTGTCCTGTAACAACTGCAACGACAGAGCCAACACAACCAGCATCAACAACACAAGCTGGTTTCACTGAGAATGACTTTTCTATAAAACAGAATTCTATTCTGCCATGTTTTCTGGGGACACCAGATTCTTCTCATCATCGTAGCCAAGTTTTGTCTCTGTTTTCTATTGTTCGGGCTTTGTCACATTCTCTGCTTTTTCTGAATTTTTTTTTTTGGTTTAACCGAGCGTTGACCCCAGGTGTTGTTCATGTGACCCAGGTGTTTTCTAACTTACTAACTTGGATGCTCTGGAGGCCTCGGGGTTAGGCTGCCAACCATAAACCACATCATACCCAGTTCATGGTCCTTTGTTCCACATCATTCTCTCTCTCTCTCTCCTCATTTCCTACCATCTCCCTACTGCAGCTCAGCTGTGACATAAAGACAGAAAATGCACCATAAATCTTTAAGAATAAACTCAATTTTTAAAAACAAATCAGCAAATTCAATATTCTGTCAGCCTTGTTTTCAAAAAACAGAAAACTCAAATCTCTTCAGAAGACCTGCAGAGAGGAAACTGGAAACAGCCTCAGGAAAGGATGAGACACTCGAAGACATTTGGTCAATAAAGTGCAGCGACCTGTCAGTTTTCAGCAGATGGTTAAAAGTGAAAAACAGGTGAACATTCCCATGGCATTCACATTAAATGATGCTTTGACCTGCAGGGGATATCAGGATGTTCTGCCATAAATGTGATCATCATTCTCCAGCCCTGACCTGCAGCACCTTTAAGTGCCCCCCCAAAAAAAGAAAAACAGATACAGCTGATACTCAGCCAGACTCAGCTGAATCACTGAGGGTCTGTCAACTGTCTTATAGTGACTCTACCAGGTTCATATGTTCAGTGGCTCAGAGATTCTCCAGGCGGGGAGCACCTGAACGCACCTTTAAATATCATCAGTAACTGGGAGCAGACTGTACTTAGGTGTGGGCCCAAGTCGGACAAATAAATCCTGCAGGGAGAAATGTTTGAGTCGGCCCTGGATTGTATGAAGAATCCACAACAACTGCTTTATAACTTTATAGATACTCTCCTGACTCTTCTTCTTTACATCTGGAGACAAATATCAGCTTTAAAGCTGCAGCATTTTCTGAACTAAAGGAAACTTTCTGCTGAAATTTTCTGAATCCACTGTGTGACTGAGTCTGTTTCTTGATGCAGGCACATATAGCAGAGCCACCTGTTTGAATCCTCATTTACACACAACAAAAACAGGAGATGCATCTTTTGTCCTCTCAACATGTCTACCCGCGGACACACCCAGCAGCACTCAGCGGACTCTGTCCCCTCTAACTTGTCTTTCTCCTGCAGGACTGGAGAGGCCTGAGAGACCTGATCAACCACGCAGATAGGAAGATGAACTCTCAGCTGAGTGATAAATACATGAAAAGGTAGGATCTGAGCACAGACCTGAATGAGACACAGGTTCTCACAAATTAGGACAGACCCTGAAATTCACTGACTCCTGTGAAGCGTAAAAAACAGCGCGCTTCGATTGATTTTCACTTATCACTAACACTTTGACATTAATCTCAGAACAAAGCTGTGAAGTGGAAGTTTGCTGTGAAAGCCGACAGAAACGGACCGCAGCGTTTCCTCGGTGGTAAATGAATGGCGGTAAGCGGGCGGTAAGCGGGCGGTGAGCGGGCGGTGAGCGGGCGGTGAGCGCGCGGTGCGTCCTCGCCGCGTCGCTCCAAACGTGAATCCGCATGTTTTCCCGTTTTTACCTTTGATGTAGTTGGATTTGTTGTCATCCAGCAGATTGGACGCGGAGATCCCCATGGTGCTGCTGCCGGGACAGGATCCACAGGTAGGGTTCAGTCCTCAGGTACAAACACCGTCACATCGATCTGCAGCGAGAGCAGTGAAGGAGGGAGGAGGGAGGAGGGCGTGTCCCTCCTCCTCCTCCTCCTCCTCCTCTGTGCACACAGCCAGAAAAGCTGATGACTTTTTTCCTCCACTAACGCCTGGTAATCTCCCATGATGCTCGACCCTGAAACAAACTTAACAAACTGTTCATGACGGTTCCATTAAAATTCCTTTAAAATGACAATGTTCAGATTTGAGTCTGCTCCTCATGCTGAGTCAGAGCAGCTGAATAATGACCACTGTGTGTGCAGGTGAAGTCAGGCAGCCTGTGAAGCCCTCACACTGTCCTGCATTGACACCTGATCACAGCCTAGTCATAGATTTCTGTTACTTGTTATGAGCTTTGATGTTACGTAAGTTGTTATAAAAACCCTGTATCTCTGGGATTAATTAAGTACTTTCACTGTTTACAGTCCTGTTAACTGAGGCCTGATAGATCTCAGGATGTTTATCAAACTAAAAAAAAAAGTGAATTTGCTGAGTAAAGAATTACAGAACATCACAAGCTGAACAATCAGAAAATTCAGTCTTTTTATTATGTTTTAAAGAGAGAAGAAACAAAAAAAAGTCAATGAACCAGCTAAAAAAACATGTACCATTTGGATTTTCTAGAGAAAGCTGAAATAAATAGAGACACTGTGGATAAACTGAGCTCATCTGTGCTGCAGGATCAGTTTGGTTTTTGCAGTTTGAATAAAAATCCACATCAGTTTTGGTCTGATTAAATTTCTACTCTGTTCTAATAAAAGCAAATCTGAATAGAGAGAAAGCAGTTGTTAGTTTTTTTTTAGATATCAGTGCAGTCAGAACTTTGTTTGGGTTTTAAGACAGAGCAGAGCTGCAGTCAAACTAAGACATGTGACTGAGAGCAGAATGATTTTGGTTCCAAAGAACGTGTGTTTCCTCTCAGGTGTTGAGGATCCACCTCGGCCCTGCTGCATCTTCTCACGCCGTTTTCTCCGTGCTCACACTTGTCTGAGTGGCAGTGGCGTTGGTGTACGTGGGGACGCTGTACTTGGTGAGGACGGATTTAAATTGCTCCAGCGAGGCGTCGGTTCGAACTCCTGTTGGGTCAAAGTGAGTCCGGCTCACCCTGAAGCCAGCCTCCGTCAGGTACTGGAGGAACTTGTTCAACCTGTATAGAGAAATAATGTGAAAATCATAACATGTTCCCAGGGTTTAATGTCCGTATTCAAATGGTTTCAGATTTTCAGTATTCCACTAGAATATTAAAAGAAAATTTGTTTTATTGCCTGATGTGTCTTTAATCGTCTTTAGAACTGGCTGAGCTCTACAGCTCAGAGGAATAAGGTAAGGATAAGACTTTCACGCCTGTTTTGGCTGTAAATATGAGATTTGCTGCTGGAAACTGTTCGAGTTCACTGCAGTTGCAGCTGCCTGCTCTTGTCCACTTTCAAAAGAAAAAACAAGCCCATTAAAGACCAAAGATGTTCACTGCTCACTACAGAGCACTAAGACAGTTTCAGCAGTGGGACACTAGAAAATGGCCGACATCCTGAACAGTTCGCTGGAAGTCAGAGGTCACTTACTTGGGCATGTTCATGCCTCGGATGCTGTGACGGTGGATGCTGTAGTAGAAAGGTGGGTGTTCCAGAGACGCATCCGACTTCAGCTTCTTCACTACGTTCCCAGACTCCTCTCCGGTCTTCCTCTTCCCTGCACAACAACCAAACATCATATCTGAACAGAAAACTAAACCGAGAGAGAAACATGTCTGACATGTTTAATTAACCTGTGAAAACCCACTGGTGATCTAGTGGAGGTTTTAAAGAAACCGAATGTGTCAGACTGAATCAGGGAGTGTTGGTATTTTGTGGCTTCAGTGTCGTGTTGGAGCAAAGGCATACAGAACATTCTGTATGTGAAACTTTTCCTACAGGACCGATGTGGGAAAAGGTTTTTTTCTATAGTAAAAGGAACTTCAGAGGAATTTTATAAGTAAAATTGAGAGTTTAAACATGCAGACATTCAAATTTCAGTTCTCCCTGCAGAGGATCTTCTGTTGATGGCACAACACAGTTGGGCCATGCTGCCCTCTAGAGGACAGAAGTGGAGTTACGGAAACAGTAAGAGGTCTGTCCTACGGGGACGCCCACAGTTCTCCTAGTTTTCCTCGCAGACTCATCCTTCTCTGTACTTTCATCACAAAAGAAAGACAGTGCTGCTGCTAACCTCAGTTCAGCAGGTCGCATGTTCCAAACTTTAGGTTCATAAAGTGAGAAAGCACTTTGTGAATTTGAATTAACTGAAACCGTTGGGTTTTACAGGAAGACCAGTAAAAAGGGTGTGACAGTATCTATTCTGCTGGTGACAAAAGCAGAGACAAGTGTTTCTGAGTCTGAAATATCTCTGAGGTGACGGGAGGCTTTGGTGATGGTGCCCATGTGCAGACAGAAGATCGCACTAATGTGGAGTTCCTCCTCAAGGCTACGAGTCCAACTGGTACAAGCTTGGAAAGAACCTCGGGCAGTTAATGTGCGACTCACCTGACTGATCGGGACCTGACTCCTCTCCACTCTGTAAGGTCTTAATGACAACGCCGCACTCCACTGCAGAGGAAACAGAATATCCTGTAAACATGCGTTTCATCGTACAGAAATCAGACAGACATGGCAGGTTGGTGTTTTACCCTGGTTGGTGAGAGCAGACGGCCCATGGACCAAAGACTTGAGGGTGGTGCACTCAGACTCGCAGATCAGAGTTTTGACGAGCGGCTGGATGTCGTCCATACTGTGCTGCACCGCCGCCGACAGCATCCTCCTCAGGAAGCCCGTGTTAAACAGAGGACCAGACCTGGACATATACACATATCTTTAACTGTACTGCACCTGTGAGGACACTCATAGACATGATTCTAACTTGAAGACTGTAACAATGTCTTACACTCCATCTGAAAACTCAAGCCTTACATTCACAGTTTTGTTTGTTACTATGACCAGATGGCACCAAAGTGAGAAGTTTCCATACATGTTAGTGGGGTGTGTCTGTGACTGATGCTGAGCTTTACCATAACGGTCCCAGCTGCACTGCCGTCTTTCCAGGCAGACTTCCATGACAGTTACAGGGCAGCGTGTCTGGAAGAAACATGAGTTAAGACGTGATCATGCTCCATATGGAAAGTGTCCTGAGATATCTTCTGTTTGATTTGGGGCTATGTCAAGAAAACTGACTTGACTTCATTTACTCCTCTGCAGAAAAAGAAGAGCGACTTAAACAACAACAGAGAGTTTCATTCTGTATTTTGGCCAACTCAATTGATTCACTAAAGCTGTCCAATGACAGTTGTATTTTTTCAGTGATGAAAAAATGAGGAACACACCGCATCAGCCATGATACTGATCATATTAAGACCCCATCCCTGTGACTCAGGAGGCAGAGCACAGTTGGAGTACTCACCGTCCACCATGTTTCCTTGTTTGAGGAAGACTCTCTCCTCACACCACTGACAGTGGACCAGTTTTCGTAGCTTCTTAGCCGACTCATCGGCCTGTGTGGGACCCCTGAGGACTCTCACCACTACCAGGACGAAATGCTCCAGCGCCACCGCCAGTAGCACCTCGATGCCTTTGTTACAGCGAGCCGCCGCTCTACAACACACAGAGAAATCAGGTTTACGTTCTGACAGGTTTCTTCAGTCTCTGTATCACATTAGGACGCACAGACACCAAATTAAAAGGCCTACCTGGCCACAGTGGCGACTACCATGCGCGCAGCCAGCTCTTTGTAGTACTCAGTGCGTACGATGTGACAGCCGTAGTGACGCAGGGTGACGTTGGGAGACTTGGCGTACAGGGAGCTGGTGTCTGTGGACGTCACAGAGATGATGCCCAGGTTACGGACATTTCTGAAGGCGGCGTCCAGGTAGTTTACTGCTGTCCCGAACGGATCCAAGTGACTGAAAGATTCAGGAAACAAACTGATTAAATGAAGACGAGCAAATATTTAAAAAGTATGTCTCTCCTACGTGAGAGAATTTAAATCCCCTCATGCATCCATACATGTAGTCAAAAGGTCGTAGGTGCATGATGACGTTGGCATCCATCTTGGCCACCTCCACCGTAGCAACGGGCATCGCCTCGACCTCGCCGCTGGCCCCATCGGGCCCCCGGGGGCCTCGAGAGCCTCCATCCACTCGAATGTGGTTGAGCTCGCAGTTCTCTTTGATCATTTTGACGCACATGTCACTGATGTCCGTTATGGTGACTCTGACGGCATTACGAAGGTGTTTCGCCCACTGGAGGCCCATAATCCCTGAGAGACAGACAGGAAACAGACAGCAGGTGCAGGATGGAGGTTTAATGTTGTAGACTGGAAGCAAAATATACATTTAGATTCTTCACAGCAGATGTGGTTTAAATATATCTGTCCTTGCTTAAAGATTTGTGGAGACAGTTTTTGGAAAACAAAAATTTCCTAAAACAAAGGTTGACAAAAAACAAAGTCAACATACTATCATACAAGATATTAAAAAACAGCAAATATTGACATTTGTGAAAATAAGTGAATTCTTGGCAATTTCAATTAAAAAGGAAAAACTTTTTGTTTCCAGGAGGTGGAAGAAAAACGAGCATCTTGAAAAAAGTCACAGTAACACCAACACCTGCTCTAGAATGTGGTAAATGACAAAAAGATGAAATGATCTCACGTCAGAGGACGACGTTTTAAACTGTTTCCAATTTCTAGGCTGAATTATAGATAAAACGCTGACAAACATCTTCATCATGGTGCCATTTTGTTAAAATGACTTCTGTCATTAGCTCTGTTGTGTTTTGCGGTTTGTTTTAATGCTGTTTTGTTTTAACAGCTGATCGTTACTGTCTCACCTGTGGCTCCAAAAGCATCCAGACACTCAAGCGGGTTTCTCTCTTCAGCCAGAACAGCCAGAGAACAAAACACCAGCTGCCTGAAACATCAGCACACACACGTTGAAATTTAGTTAAAAAGCAGACGTCTTCACGTACATGATCCCGTACGAACCCATCTCACACACATGCTGACCTGTTGGTCTTCATCTTGCGGTTGAAGTAGGTGTCACTCTTCTGAGGGGTGGTGTGGTTCGGGAGGAGCTGGACGTTTGTTCCAAGTTCCTTCATGATTTCATAGGCCTGGCCAGACGGAGCTGCTGACACAGCAAATCACAGAGCTGTAGTTATTCAGGCTGAGGAAGGCTGGATATTACAGTCAAACTGGTGGAGGTGTGACTGGTTCCCTTCATTCAGAACAGTCAGGTGAGCTTAGGCTTGTGACTCCTGACTGCTGTGCATCTTTTAATGTAACACACATGTTGGTTATATCATATTACAGTTCCAGACATCATCTAGTCCGATTTCATGAAATTGAGATTTCATGATATCCTGTGCTGCGTCGATGACGCTGTTTACCCGGCTCTTCAAACGGTATGTCTGAGCTGCCGCAGTAGCTGGCCTCAGTCTCTCCTTTGTTGACGTGGCGTTTCAGGTGGCTGATCATGTCCGTCTTACGGGCGATGGTGACAGAACACACCACGCAGTGGTAGTGAGCCACGTGTCTTCCTGATGCCTGGAAGGTGTTCACACAAAAAAAACTAAATGTCACATAAACTCAATTTACGTGTAAATGATGACAAAAAAAAAGCACTAAAGCTGCTTCTCTGTAACAGGACTAAGGAAAGGGCCCTGACCTTTAACCCCAAATATTCACTCGTCTCTAGTTTGCAGAGACTTGTGAGATTTGTGAGTGAGATAAAATCGTGGTGAACCTGCTGGAAGCTGCAGACAGTTTGTGTTTGACCTCTCACCTGATCTCCACTGAGGCTGGGCTTCAGGTTTCTGCAGGGCAGGTGACAGATACACATCCTCTGCCCTGTTAAACATCAGCAGTTCAGGCGTGTGAATCAGGATCTGATGAGACTCATTTATGTGCACATCACTCTCATCACCTCACTAACGTTCTTGTAAGTCGCTCACTTTCCTACCTTCAAACTCCACATAGACTTTCCAGTGGAGGTTCTGCAGGTGTCGACGGAGTTTGTGGCTGTAACAGGCTTTAAACTTCTCCTCCGGACACAGAGGACATGACTTACGCCCTGCTGATGAGGGAAAACACAAAATCACTTAAGGTGTAACCAGCAGTTATTTTCATTATCGATTCATTGGCAGATTATTTCCTTATCAGTTCATCATTTGGTCAATAAAATGTCAAATGGCTGTATTTTAAATGTAAAGTAGTGGATATACTCATTTTATTTTCCTAAAGCCAAACATGACGTCTTAAATCTCTCGTTTTGTTCAAGTCTCTAAAACTCAGAGATATTTTGTCTATGTCTAACTTAAACACACGAGAGCAACAAAACTGAGAAGCTGGGCTATTTTTGGCCTCTGTGCTTGAAACATGACTCAGTGTGTTGGTTAATTTCTTCTCCCGGAAAAAGTAAAATAGAAGTGAAGAGAAATGTTGAAGGTTTGCTGAAGAAGTGAACTTACCACCGTTGAGGTCGACCAGCATCTCCAGGCCCTCCAGTTTAGTCTGGATGGAGATGTGTCTCTCTGTCCGTAGAAAAGGAAAACATTTGTTTACCTGAGAAGTCTGTAAAGATCTATCTGTAAAGTTTTAGCCCACTATGCTGTTATTAAAGCTTCCTCCTTAAATTCCACATCTTTTATTAGATTACCAGCAGTCGTGGTGGAGGGTCTGGCATCATTATCTGCAGCAGCTTCGTTCTTCACTGCCTGTTCTGCAGCTTGGTCACCAGCTGAGGGAGGTTCTCCTCCTCCACCACCACCTCCAGAAACACAGACAGAGGAAATAAGAACAGTGTTGGATATGTCTGAATATTTCACTCAGCACACCAACTCCAGTCTTTCCTCAAGTCCTTAGCTGCATTGTTCATTAAGGACATTTGAAATGGAAACTTTACAACTCAGGAGTGAGATAACAGTGATTCATGAAAACACAACAAAGCTGTGCTCATGGTCCACAGCTGGATCCCGTCATGGCAGAGTGGCACTGTGATTCCTGCCAAGTGTATAACCACATATAAAGCAGCCGTTAAAGCCCTGCTGGTCAGTGCTCCTGGCGTTTAAACTACATTTAACACGTTTCCTGTTAAATGAACACGTACGTGCTCATATAAACACAAAATGTTAAACAATAAGACGTTTTCAGACTTTGGCGGTGGCAGGAGCTCAGCTGTATCCGGTCTGTTGCTCTGTGAACGTTAACCCGGTAAATAACGGACACTTTGAAGTGTCCAAACTGAGCGGCTCTGCGGTCCTGCAGCGCAGCTCCGTGATGAGACCGTGTCCTCCGAAACTGTGTGATACAACCCGACCGTAACAGCCCGGTAGCGACTCTACGAAGACGCGGTCACTGGTGTCGGTAACCGGTAACCACACCGGCTCGGCTCGTATCAACTCCGGTCCCTTTGTCCCTGTTGTTGTTGACTATTTAGGTCCTATGGCGGAGCTCCGTGGTGAGGCCCTCGTTTAGTTCAGCAGTTACAAACTCAAATTCTCCATGAATTCACCTCGCAGCGCTGATGGAAAGTGAATCCCGGTTAATGTCGCACTTTACGGTCCCAGAACCAAGCTCCAAACGGGGAAGCAATGCAGTTTACTTACGTTTGATACCGACGTCCTCCTGGTGAAGCTGAGCAGCGTCCGCCTCTTTGAGCTCCGCCATTACTGACGACAACTACATACGCAGGAAACGTTCCGCCGTACGCAGTCTACGTAAACTGCGCAGGTTTTTTAGCGTAGATGTGGAGCAGGTAGTGAGTCTGACTAAAATGTGGCTCGTGGCCCGTGGGTCGTGTCACGGTTAAAATAATAAAACGGAACATTAAACACAGACAACTGGAAAACAGCGTGTTCAAGCTGAAATATGATCGAGCTCATCTGGTTCAACCGGCTGGCGGCAGCAATCTTTGTTTATTTATTCAGTTTATAGCAAAAAACTAAACTAGTTATACTATAAACTAAGTAACTTGTTTAATGTATATGATATTTACATCAAAGACACTCACATATATGCAAACACGTTCTTTCTGTCCTTCACACGATGAAGAGATTTTACAGATTTAGTTCAGTCTTACATCTGTTCATCTGGAGCTTTAAACCTTTAAGGAATAAAATGTTTTCCCAACAAAAGCAAATAATTAACCAGAAAAGCTGCGCTCTCCTCCTGCAGGAGTTCTCCAGCTTTAACACACAGCTCTTTTGCTGGATGCAGCATCACATCTTCACCTGCACAGGTTCACCCTGGAAGAACAGGTGTCTCTTCACACCAACGTCCAAACAAATAACCTGCCGAGGAAGACAACTGTACACTATAATACCACAATAACAGTACTTTTACTTAAGTAAAGGATCTGGGTACTTCCTCCACCACTGAGTAATATTTTGAGGTACTTGTACTTTACTTGAGTGTTTCCATTCTCTGCTACTTTCTGCTTGTACCTCAGATGGAAGTATGTACCAAATGGTAATAAATACTCTATTACACGTTAAAGATCTGCTTTGAAAATGTTCCAGTAAAAGTATGTGAGTATAATCAGGAAAACAGTACTAAGAGTGTTGTGTAAAAGGACTTAGTGCACTCAGTAGACTGCAGGGCTGCAGCTATTTGTTTCACTATGGATTAAGCTCCTGATAAATTTCCCTATTAATCGATTTGATAATAATTTGGTTTGTTAACTGTCAGAATCTAGTGACACATTGTCAGTGTTTGTTTTGTCCAGCCAAAAGTCTAAAACTCTTTATAATTATTAAAACAATTAAAATGAAAAGCAGCAAACTGTCACAATCAACTAATGGACTGATCACTTCAGCTCTACTCCTTCCATGTTGTTAGGTTGAGTCATTTATTTATCTTCATATGTTTTATATACAAAACTCTTCATAACTGCATGTAAGTGTCAGTGCAGACAGTCACAGAGTTCCCAGATATTCTGAATATTTCAGTGTCTTTAAACGAATATTTCAGTGGCTGTGTGTGTTACTGATGGAAAAGGGAAACAAACTGTTCCTATGACTTCCATCACTTTCGTTTCATCTCAGTGGATCAGCCACTAACACAGCCTTAGGTTTCTGTTGCAGGGAAACGAAAGCTTTCACCTCGCTTTGTTCGCGCGAAACTTCCCACAGGCCTTCAACCATTCCCGGACCGTGTCTTCGCCTCAGTTCGCGCCTCGCGGCAGCGAACTCGCATCTGTCCGCGTCTCAGTTTTTCCGCGAACTCCCCGCCTTTAAAAGCCTGTGTCCTCGGTGAGAGGATTCACAGAGCTGAGCTGGACACCATCACATCACATCGCTGACAGAGAAGCGGGGCCTGGAACATTTTATGTCAGCGAACCTAGATCAGCCGTAAGCTCAAAAACTAGTCGAACTAACAGGGATTTGAACCACCACAGAGACGGGGACACAGCTGAAGATGAGGTGAGTAAATAACGAGTCGTTATGATTTATTCAGTGTCTTATTTTAGAGCATCAGAGAACAGGAGATTCAGGAGAACAGAGATCGTCTCTGTTCTCCTGAATCTTCTGTTCTCTGATGCTTTATCATTTATCAGTGCTGCTCAGACGCATCACTTCGCCCCCCTTCCTCTTCCCTCTTTATTCTTTACCTACCACCCCTCTGTGTCCATATTTATCATTTTTCATAAACCTGGCTTCTTTCTGTTGAGTGAGTAGTACTAAAAAAACATGTATTATGTTTTAATTTGACAGATAAACAGTTAATTTTACCAAAAAGTGGAGGTGTCAGAATCACCCAGCCTCAGTATCATCTCTTTTATTCCCTCTTTCCTCATACCCTTTCTAGCACAATTTGTGTGTGTGTGTGTGTGTGTGTGTGTGTGTGTGTGTGGTATGTAAAGTGTTTTAAGTTGTCCATTAGAGTAGAAAAGTACTTTATAAGTGCAGCCCATTCACCAATCTCTTCTATCTCTTTAGCCATTTTACGTATTATTGTCTCATTTCCCTCCCATATTCTTTCCTTCTGTCCTTCCTTCCTCCCTCCCTCTTTCTTCTCATTCAGTGCTTCATACTCCATTTTCCTTTCTCTCTTTCTTTATATACCAAGCCTCAGATTTATTATATTAACCTTCTGAGAATGCATTTTAATATATAACCTCTTTAAATTAATCTCTGTCAGTGCTGCTCAGAGTGAAACAACCCTGGAGGCCAAACTGAAGGCCCTGGAGTGTCACTTCAACTGGGATCTGGACGCCAACAGGTCCAAACTTTTACGTCTCAGAGACAAGCTGGAGGACATCGGTACCGAGGAGGGCAACAGTTGGCTGGGTCACATTTACAACCTGCAGGGGTACATCCACTACCAGTTGGGGTCCACTGATGACGCCAGGAGTTTCTTCAGCAGGGCTGCCGAGGCCTTCCGCCAGACCAGAAAAACAGGGCCAGATGAGGGTCCCTGGTTGATGGTGAACTACGGGAACCAGGCTTGGCTGCACTACCATCAGGGAGAAGAAGCAGAGAGTCAGGACTGCCTGTCAAAGGTCAACGCCCTGATGGATGAATACCCGTCTCCATTGCAGGACGAGCTCCTTCCGGAGATCTACGCTGAAAAAGCCTGGACTCTGATGCAGTTCAGCAAAGACAAAAAGCTGCTGGCTGCAGACTACTTCCAGAGAGCCATCAGGATGCAGCCAGACATGGTGGAGTGGCAGACCAGCCATGTGGTAGGGTTAGCGAATACTTTTAAGCACAGCGACACAGGCCTAGGGGCTGACATCTTGGAGAAAATGAGAAAAGCCAAAGAACAGGATCCTGAGAACCTGTACCTCGCTGCTTGCTACCTTATGCAACTTGCAAAGAAAGGAGAAGAAACTGAAGATGAAGCTCGTGAGTTAGCCAGAAGGATTTTGGGAAATCCTGTCAGCAGTTACAGCGGAATGAAAGCAATTCTAAGGGTTTACAGAACCTACGGCTCTATTGATGAGGCCATTGAATTGGCAGAGGAGGCTCTGGAAAAACATCCAGATACACGTTATCTGAAAAGATGTGCTGCACTCTGCTACAAATGGAAAATCATTTTCTCCAAGGACAGTCGTCCAAAGCAAAGCATGATAGACAGAGCAGTCAGTCTCTACAGGGAGGTGATTTCTCTTTACCCTCATTCTTCATTTGTAAAGACAATAGACCTTGCTAATATATACGCAAAGTCAAATCTCGGCCTGGCTAAAGCTGAGCAGATGTACCAGGAGCTGCTGGAACGTAACCTGGAACCTCCAGAGAAACAGGTGCTTTACAACAGCTATGCAAAATATCTAAACTTCGAGCGACAGGAGCGCAACAAGTCAGTAGAGTATCACATGAAGGCGGCAAAGATACCGGTACAATCCTTCTTTCGAGAGAACAGCATCACAGCTCTGGAGAAGATTAAAAACAGAAGAAAGAACCGAATGTGGAGAGAAATCGAGGTGTTTCTGGCAAACCTGCAAGAGCCGTAGTGTTTTTAACAGCACCGGATCTAAATCCCCAAAGAAACATAGGTATTCCATTACCAACAATATCTGTACATACACATTACTTTGACTTACATACACATTAGGTAAACTAGCACAAAGGAATGGAAGTGAGAACAGAAGACATTTTTTGGTGCGGTCAGTGGAAGACAAAGGCTGGAAAGGAGAAAAAAACATTAACAAGAACCCCTAACAACTGTAAAGTTGCCAACAGTAATAATAAACGACCTGAATAACTTTAATAACAGTGGCATGCTCCTTTACTGAAGATTCAATCAGATTCATCATTTTAATGCCTGGACTTTTACGTATTCATGGTGGTCATATATATCCCTGGTGTTTTAATTCCTTAACACTGTATTAGACGTTTATAACAGAACATATTACACTCTGCATGAAATTTGCTTTGCTGTAAAATTTTGTCAGTGTTTTATTTGATGTATAACCAGAATCTTATCACTAGATGAGAAAAACAGCTGATTGCATGCACAGGATGTATGTTAATCTGTGTCTCAGTTGTACACTGTACTAACTGTATTAAATATATACCATGTGTACTAAGAAATCTTATTTAATTTTCTTCTTTTGGTCATTAACATTAAAACTTTGGAAACTTTAAGATTGAACTACACAATTCCCCTGCGGGAAATCGCGAGAATGGTGCAGTGTGCTGTGCCCCGTGACGAAAAACTATGAAAGCAATGAAAAAGTTGAATACCACATTGATAATATTGACTTGTATCTGAGTCCCATTCATTGGAGGAGGAAGGATGAAGGGAGAGGAGTCCTATAAAGGAGGAGTGGGGAGTCTGGTACTTGTCTCTGTCAAGAGTCTCGGTGTCTTATAATCTGTCCACACCTGGACTCAGATAAGATGTAGAGAAAATGATGGCTTGATGGAGTGATTAATAAATTAATAGTGAATTTGTTGACTGAAGCTTCCTAGCAACTGTCTCCTGATAGAGAAGAGTTATAACTAATAGTTACTATTAGTAACTAATGTTACTGTAAAGCAGAAACCAAAATATATTCATGAACTTTGTAAATGAAAGAATGATAAAATAGAGGATGGGAGAAGAAGAAGAGAGGGAGTGTAGTTGGGATAGAAAAGGGTCAAATTCAGAGAGGGGAGTGGGATGATAAAAATGGGCAAGTATGGAAAATCACCGTAGGAAGGAAAGAAGAGAGGGAGGGAAGAGGAAGGATACAGAAAGGATGGATAGATGGTGGATAGATGGGGTGGGGGCACAGAGGGGTTAGGAAAGGGAGGAAAAGATGGATGAAAATGAAAAGGAGATCCTAAGAGGAAATAGGGAGGATAAAGGATGGAAGAATGTAAGGTAAGAAGGAAACAAGGAAGGACAGGAATTTAGTAGGAGATATACAGAGTGAGTTAGGAAGGATGGAGGCTGGTAGGAGGGAATTAAGGGAGGATAGGTATTCACTACATATTTATTATTGAAAACTTTGTTGTGATGTCAGTTTAACTAACTGAAGTCCTTCCACAAAGACAGTGTTTACATTTTTCCATGATCTTACGTTCAGTTGTTGTGTTAACCATTCAGCGTGGCATGAAACTGGACCACAGCTGTAATATTTTTAACTTGTGTTATTTGACCTTATAAACAAACTGCCAAGAGCATCAAACAGGAGCTCTCGTCTTCCTCAGGGATCCAACAAACTTCCGAAAACACAAGAATAATGAACCGGGATCTTTATTTCTAAGACAAACATCAGGCAAGAGTCTGAAACTCATTCTTATTATACAGAAAATGTTTACAAGAAAAACATTTTCTACATTTACACATATCCAAAAGTTACTGATAACAACAAATATCATCTGAAAATGGGGAGAAGAGTTTTCTGTCTCAGAGGGTTTGAACCACAGGTCCGTGGTCAAATATCTAACATTGAAATTACTTGCCATAAAAATATCCGCTCTGACAGTTTGGAGATAAAAAAAAAAAAAACAGGAAAAGATATAAAAGTGAAGGGGGATCACTCGTTTCCTCTCCGACTCTTCTTGTGACTCTTTTTTGAACTCCTGTGGTGTGAAAGAAACAAGAAATCATGTGATACAAAGCTACCATACAGACTCTGATGTGTATCAGTTCAGACTGAAGTGTATCATGGTAGCGTGTGTCAAACACCTCCAAGTGCTGAAAGTTATCAATGAATGTCAGGTTTGTCATCTGAATGACAGACAGATCCTGATTTATGTTTCTTTGTTGAAGGCTGCAGTTTGAGGCAGAGTTACTGTTCAGCTGCTTGTGATTAGACAACATTCAGTGGCTTCTTTTGTTAAATGAAGAAAAAAAACGTTTGGTAGAAAAACCTGTTTTTATACATTTATTATCCAGTATTGAAAAAAAAAAAAAGAATAGTATTGCTTTTGAAACTCAGGTCTCGTATCTGCACTATTTTCTAACTTCTATTGATACCCAGCTCCACACAGGCTGATGAACATCACAGAGATTTTAGGAAATGGTTTCAATTATTCGAGCCCTCACCTCTCTGGGGACTTTGAGTGGCTGCGATGTCTGTGGCTTCTGTGGTGACCTGGATCAGAACAATGAAAAGGACTTTAGAAAAGTACCAAACAACCATCACCAGGTACACTCATACTCACTCAGGGCTGTTTCTCTCCAACATTATATTAGATTTTTTTTTTTTTATTGAGTCAAAAAAAAATCTCAATGGGAACAATGAATGATCAATGAACTGTGTAAACTTTGAATTAAAAAAACAAAAAAAACAAAAAACAAAATTCAATAAAACAAATTAGAAAATGTGATCATATATTACATTCTGTTTTTCATCTGTAATTTGAAGATGTATTTAAGTTATTCATTTTTCTCTTTGATTTGTGGAACCCCAAACATACTGTATATCCATTAAACCATACCATCATTATCATGCCCCGCTCTTTGACTGGACTCCCCATCCACAGAGAAGCTACCGCACTTTGGTTCTCTGATAATAAATTAAATTCTTTACCAGAAAAGCAGACCTGCTAGATAACCCATCATTCAATGAATCTTTATGTTGTTCACTGCCATTTTGATTATGCTGCTACCTTCAGGTAGAGCGGTTCTCCACAACTCATTAAAAGTAAGTTTCAGGTAGTATCATTTACAGCCTCTATGGGCCAGAAGTAGTGTCAGATCTCTTTTTTCTCTGTTCAGCATCAAACTAGAACCTGCAGCAAAAAATCGTTTTGGCAGGTGACTGCTAGGAAACAACGGTGTATGTGATCACTGGACACTGGAAGAGGATGAGGGGTCCTGCTTGTTCCCATTTGTTTACCTGGGGATTTGGAGCGGTGACGTCTGTCTCTGGACCGACTGCGGTGTCTGCGGGGGCTCTTGCTGCGATGGCGGTCTCTCCGTGGCGATGGACTGATTACAACACAAAAAAAGACATCAGTGAGCGCAGGCTACAAATACTTAAAGGCGACAAATTATTTAAGCGTAAAGCAAACATACCTTCGCCTCTTTGGAGATCTGCTCCTCCTGAAAAAAGAATAAACCCACAAAAGATGATTTAAAAGTGGACTTACAATTTGTAATCAGTAACGTAAACATGTATCTGACCAAAATGTCTTATTTTAAATTGAGGGATAATTAAAAACACACCGTCTCGGTGAGCGGCTGCGTCTGTAACGAGGGGACGGAGAGCGGCGAGGTCTGTCGTTGTCACGGTAACTGCGTCTGTGGGGTTCTGGCGTCTGAAGTCTCTCTGGCTTCAAAGAAAAAAAACACAAGCATTTTAAAACCTCCACCACCACAAACCAACACTCTAATGCTTTTAAAAAACAAAAACAAACTTCGTTAGTAGTTAATTGAATTGTTGATGTCCACACAGGGCATTATAAAACATTAAATAACTTATACGACAACAATCTGTGTGACTCAGCGGGCCTCCCACACATGCCCTGTTCTTCATATTAACCTTTACTGAGATTATTTTAACCAACCACGAGGAAGACATCGGTCACATGAACTTGGAGTTTGGCTGCCTGTCTGGTCTCCAGACTACCACCAACATATATGCATGCACCATTTGGGTAACGTGAAGAAGCGTTTTGGTTTTGACACCTTATATGGAACAACCGAGGCCCTTTCATGCTTAAAAAAAACAAAACAAACAGTAACATTGCCACAACAACCGTAAATCAACATCAAATCTACAGTATTGTTTAGGATTAGGCTGCTTGTGTTGCATTTGAACATATATAAGAGCAATTCAGTTTTAGTTGTCCTTCATTTGACCTTGATTTTCTTGAGAAAGCAACCGTCCTAATGCACCTCAGTGGAGAGTGGCTGTTTTCTCTACCTGTTCCAGGAATGGAAGTCAGACAGCAGCCATCTTTAGGATCATCTGGGCAGGTCGTTTAATGCTACATGTGTATGATGCATCATATAATCAAACTGCTATAAAGGAAGGCATCAGTACACACATACATTACCATATCTGCCATTTCAAAGCCAAAGAGACTTCACGTTGTTCATTAAATGTTATTACCTTCTCCTCTTCCTCATCATCTTCTTCACTGCTCTCCACTTCATCCAGGTCTTCCTCCAGAGCACTGATACGTGGGTCCAACATCTCAGCCTCCTCCAGGACTTGTCTCTTCTATAACAAACACACACACAAGCAAACATCAGTGGTGTGGGTATGTGAAACTAGCCGAGTGTAAACATGATGTAAACATACCTGAAGTCGGGGCAGAATAATGTCACACATCCTCTCTGCGTGAAGAAGCTGGTCAATGAACTCATCCACATGCATCAACTCAAACTCTGAAACAGAAAGGAAAAAAATGAAGAGAAATTCCAGTAACCAGAGTGATATCATCACACATTAACAATATAATCAAACGACTCTTGTTAGTTTGAAAACAGACAAATAAGAGGCACAATAAACTGTTTTTGTTCCAGGATGTGCAGCAAAGTAATGAGTGAAACCAGTTTTGGTTTGGTTTATGTGGCCAGAGAAGCGAAGGACACTTGGAACGGAGCACAGCTCAGCTCAGTACCACACAGTCACTGATGCAGTGACTTTTGCAACTCACCTCCGTTTCTGTTCTGACTCTTGATCTTTCTGTAGTCGTTGTACAGAGGCTCCAGGTATTTGTAACAATCCACTGCAGTGCCAGTTAATCTCATGTATGTCGCTCCAAGTAAACGAACATATCTAAAAAAAATAGTGAGAGCATGATGAGAAAAACCACAACACCACGTTCTCAAAACCCAGAATGAGGAGGCAGAAATCATTTCAGGTTGCCATCAACAATCAGGTCTAAAAGTATACCAGAGAACATTTGAAAACATCATCTTCAATATAAGTTTTCCTCAAGTTTATTCTTGACAAAAATGGTAGCTCATTTGTGTGACTCAGATGTCACTGTCAGCGCAAATTAAAGTGTAGCTGCAAAAAGAAGGAGTACATGTGAGGCTGGATGGCGCAAGACATGACTCAAATCAACATTCACCTTCTGTAGTGAGTAAATGTGAAGAAATTAAATGAAGTCATCTAATGAAATATCTGTCCAAGAAATTGGATACGCAGAGTCTCAACACTCATTTTGTGCCATCCCACAGATCACAAAACCACACAGAGGTGGTGATGTTCAGAATGTAAAAGGATTTTCAATTTGACAACGTTTCATCCTGCTGGCCTCAATGAGCAGTTGTCACTGGTTTGTGTCACCATGATCTGTGTTTGATATGTACAGTGTATCCACTGCACGTATTCACACAAGCCAGCTCATTTAACTGTGCTGAAGTCAACGTACACTTTGCGACCATACCGATGTGGCTGATGAGTTGATGAGTTACTGGAAAACATCTTCTCTGTTATATAGTCTATATAGTCTGTTTAAACTATGACATATGTGAACTCACTTGAAATCCTCATTTTTTATGAACTCGACAATGATGTCTTTCTCTGGCTGGATCTGCAGCATCTTCAGTGTAAGACAGAGGAAGGGAGTGGGCTTGATGTTCCCGCCATAAACTCCTCCAACGTACTTCAACTCCATGGCTTTGTCAACAACCAGTTCAGCTATGGATAACACAACATGCACATGCTTTATTGACTGTCACGTTAAAAAAGGAAAGGGGACAAACACAAACCAAAGCTGGAGGCTGACTGGTGTCAACACAGTTTAGTGTACTAAACTGTGTTTAGTACTGGTGTTTAGTACATAAAGCATGTGGACTGAGTGCTCAAGTAATTTTTTAAAGTTTTGTAAATTCTCTGGTAAAAAGCAAAGAATAAACCACATCTGAACGCATCAAAGTTATCATCGCAAATTAGTGTTAGAACATCTAGCTTATGGGCTGAAATGAACATTAATATAATCACTTTATTGTTTAAGTCTCTCATCAAACAAAAACATCAGACTGATTGAATAAATCTTTAAAACTTAACGGTTTATGCCCTGATTTGTTTTAGAACTCCACAGAGTAGTCAGTTAATCGATTAGTCATCATATTTTTTTATCTTTTCTTTTTGTATTTATACACACAAGCACCTTAGAGGGAAGTGCCACTGTAATTTCGTTGGACATTGTATACAACAATAATATTCTAGTCAACAAACAGAAGATTAAGCAAAATCTATTTAGATCATCAGTGGGTAATTAAATCCATTTTTACAGAAAAAATATTAAATACTTTCTGGTGCCAGTCTCTCTCGAGTGAAGATTTGCTGTTTTTTCCCTGTCTTCTATTGTGTCTTGTGCCTTTGAAGTTTGGACGAACAATCATGTTTCTATATGAACAATCATGTTTTTGAACAGTGAGAGTGTGTGGCCAGTGCAATAGAGTGGGAACTCTTCTTTTAAATCCAGCATTTTTATTCTTTATTTACCATTTTTATCCTCTTGTATTCTCAAGTGCACTGGGGGGAGATGCTCCGCCAATTTCGTTGTGCAATCTCCGTGTACAATGACAATAAAGGCTATTATATTCTAACAATCAAAGCAATTTTAAGACCTTACTTTGAGCTCTGTAAAATCATGTTAATATTTCACATTTATCTTCTGTTCAGACCAAACATCTGATAATGAAAGCAGCCCGTTAGTTGCTGTCCTAGTTTGTCTCGTATAGCAAACTAACTTTCTTTGGGGTTTTTAACCTTAGATCGGACAAAATTAACAGTTTGGGGAGCTACCTAATATTGGGCTGCAGTATTCATATTTTTGTTGCTATACAGTGAACTACAACCGTGTGTTATAAAGTTCTAGATAAAAACAGAGAGACTTCAGTTTGTTGCTTGACTAAATTCTTCTAAAGTATCACATATTATCCACTAAATGTTAGGGAACGTTTCGCGATTTTCAGACGATTTGAGTTATTTTAAATAAAGAACAGATGCATGAAATTCACCGAGTTTTCGGTTATCAACGTTAGCCGAAACGAAGCTAAGGTTAGCTCGCTGGCTAACACGCTAACATGCTACTTACCGGTCAGACCGAAGCACTCCTCCTTCCAGTATTTAGACTCGTATATTCGAGTTCGGATGATTTTCTCCACCAGATACTGTGGGTTAGTCCCGTGTATGCTGTTGGCATCTTTAACGGTTCTGTTTGCCATCAGAAAGAAAAATGAATCACTTGGTTTTCTCGTATGAGCCTGCGAACCTTCGGCGGAAATGATAATATCACTTCCGGTTCGATTCCCTCATACTTCTCTGGTTGTGTTAGGCTGTGCACAGACGCTGACTGGAAGTCACTACTTCGAGTTTTGTTTATTTGCACAATTTAAAAAGGCTCTTAATATTAAATCATAAATGATCGTGTCAAGTGGATCAATCATAGGCGTGGCTATTTAGGATGTATTCTCTGGCTCACACTCCGAAGCAGAAGGTGGCGGTAGTGCACCGCCGGTGCGTAAGCTCCTTACGTACCGGAAACCACGTAACTTTGGCGCGAAATGTTGTCGTCTCTGCTGTCTCTGTGAATGTTATTTTTTGAGCCTGGATTTGATTTGATTTGATTTAACTTAACGCAGACAAACGGCGCAGATTGGCTTCAGCCCCGAACTTTGGTGTATCGTCCGTGTTTGCCGCCCTGCGTCTGAGTTTATAGTGCAGACAGGGGACACAGGATGAAGTATTTGACCAGACTGAGAGTCAGGAGAGTCTACGAGTGGCGTGGAGAGCCTTCAAGTTTCAATAGGAAGTTAAAAACCTATGAATATGGGTGAGAACTTATCTTCTTTTGGTTTTCTACAGGTGTTTACGTCTCTTTTTCGACACATTTCACACTCTTTTTCTACGGTCTCATCCAACCTATAGTTTAAAAAGTTTTCTTAAGAGATATACTCAAGTTTAATAAAGATAACTTATAGTATACATCTCACAGAAGAGAGCTGAGACATTAGGTTATTTAATATCTAAGTGTGTTGCAGAATATCAGTCAAACTACTGTGAGAATAGTTTAATCACCCTTAAACAAAGATGTCCACAATCACTAATCTGTCTCCAGCTTTTCCAGGGTGGATATTTCCAGCTTGAAATCATTAACTTTAATTAATTGTCTTTTAGTTTTTAATACGGCTGCAGTCAGCACTAATCCTCATTTTTAATATATCTCTGGCAATATGTCCACCACAATGCTTTTGTTAAAAGACCAAAATGATCAGTCTACAAAGAAAAACATCAAAGTTTTTCAGAGATAAAGTTAAATCAAGGTTAACTGTCTGCCCCAAAATGAACATGCAACTCATTCGATTTTTTAAGAGGAAGATCACTCAAATAGTCTTACAGTTTTACATATAGGACATGTAATTGTGTAAAAGTCATTCATCTTGGAAAAAATAGCCTCATTCATCTAGTCATTTACAGAATTATTTACTTACAAGGCTTGAACAAGGGCATTTGAATGGTTCTGTGAGCAATTATAAAGTTAAAGATGGTTAAATATTATGGGCCATAATACAACAAACTGGAGGGTTAATCAACTTGTTTCAGCCTTAAAGACATTTAATGTTTATCCATATAGCATGTAGCTCAAAAAAATAACAAAAGCGACAGACACAGACTGCAGCCGTAGTATAAGAGTGAAAAATACATGACTAAAGGAACCAGTAGAAACAAACATCTTCAGCTGCTCATTCAACACGAGAACTTCAGTTTAAAAGGAATGAGAACCAACAAATAAACTTAGTCCGACATTCTTGATCACTTCAGCTTTTATTGTGAAATTCCTGTTTTTGCTTCAATAATCAAACTGGACTCGTGTCTATGTGGTTGTTTTTGTTGTTTTTCTGTCTGCGTCTCAGCTCTTTGACCATCAGTGTGGAGGGTCTCCCGAGGACCACCGTCATTAGCGCTGGTCAGCACATTCTCATTGAGGGGGAGGATGAAGACAACCCATATGTGGCCAAAGTCATCAAGCTGTTTGGTGACGGTGAGTCCCGGTCAATCGTGTTGTGATCTCAGAATGAGGAGGAATTCCTGTCAAACGATCAGCGATGGTACTGGATTTTATATTGATTTAGATGTCAGTGATGTGACTCCCAACAACAAAGCTTTTATCCTACAAGAGCACTGAAGTGATGAGCTCCATCTGGTTTATGAAAATGAACCAGTCTTGTTGTGCTGGAAAATCTGAGTTAAACCCAAAGTTAGCTGGACCACCCACTAACCTTCTTCTGTGATGCAGGCCCTGGTAAAAATCCAGTTACAGTTAAAAAAAACAAAAAAACAAAAAAAAACAGTATCAGGCAGTGTGGCCACCTTGAATATTGGAATGCTGTTCATCAGTCAGAAACCCTCTAACTACGATAACTCTGATGTGAACATCTTGTCTCCTGTTGTGTCTCAGAGAGCGGGAAGCAGAAAAAGGCGGTGGTTCAGTGGTTTGTTCGTGTGTCTGAAATTCCTCCGGGCAAGCTGAAGCTGCTGGGCAGAGAGCCTCACCCACAGGAGATCTTCTACTATCAGAGTCGCAACTGTGACGATGAGGTTGACGCCCAGTCCATCCTCAGACCAGTGCAGGTAAAGGAAAGGTTTATTTGTTTGTTTGTTTTTCCTTTTTTAAGTCCCTTTTTATTTAAGATTTTAACATCTGCATATTTTCTCTTACTTGTAGATGATTTTGTATTTAATCTGCTGAGGTTTTGAGACATCCCTCTCTGAAACCTGTACCATCTCCCTTATCAAATCTGGGTAAATGCGGTTTCACAAATGCTTCTCAAAGCACTGAAAACTAAAACTCAATGGAAAGGCAATTGTTGACAGTGTCACAGGTACTGTGGACCAGTTCTTCCCAGCCTTTTGTGTCTGCCTGTCCACAGCCATGTCAGATCAGACAGGATGATCCTCATGGAATTGTTGGACACATGGATCCTGGATAGTTGATTCATTAGATTGACACGGGCTTCGGACCTGCGGTATTGTTTTGTTTGCCCATCTCTAGTAAATGCACTCAAATTTGTAATCCTGTTTGTGTCTTTACTTTCCATTAAAACACACCATTTTTTTAATCAAATCACAATTCCTGCCACTGTATTTCTGATGAGCTGAGTTACTCCACAATATGTCCACTGGTCAGGAGTCACTGAGCTAAGTAATCCACAAAGTTCACTGTCAGCTGTTGCACTGGGACTATTTCCTCAGGAAAAAGATGTCTCAGGTGTGTTTTTTGTGTCTTAATCAGAGTAACAGAAATGTTGCTCTTGATTTGTTTTTCAGTATGAACTGAATTACATTCACCCTCTAAGTTCTGTGTGGTGGAGGCAGAAATTGCAGCAACAGATTTGAAAACCTGATCAAATAATGCCAAAACTGTCTGTTTTGTGTTTTATGTGAACTGACCCTTTAAGTTCCTCCCTTTTTCCCTCAAAGGTGAAGCACCTGGATGCAGCAGCCCCGTTCCCTGACTCTGATGATAAAGACACTCTGTATGTGAAGCTGTCCTGGGACTCTAAGACCTTCAGGGTGATGGACTCTGCCGTGATGCAGCCTGCCTCTGAACCTGCTCTGGCTTCCTCCCCTCCTTCCCGTCCCACACCCTCCCTCCCCCCCTCACCCTCCTGCTGGCCGCCTGCGGCAGCTCCAACATCCCGAGGCCCCTCGCGACGTGCCCTGCCCACACCGGACCCTGCCGTCATGCGCACAGCCTCTTCTGGAGAAGTGCGGTATAGCAGGGCCACTATGAGCGCGGGTAAGGCCGGTGCTGTGGAAGCCGAGTCCCTGCACTCAGCCACCAAACTGTCGGCCTCAAAATGTCTGAGCGCCAAGAGGAGGAACGCCTCTGCCAGGACACCCGGAGTCCGCAAGAGACTGGAACTCAGCAGTGAGTGTGTTTCTAACCGTACCACCAAGGTGCCGTCAGTGCCTTCTTTTCTAATAGATTCTAGTTCATTACAGAAACCACAGTATTGGCAGATTGACTTTAGTTTAATCTGGTGACATAAACTACAAAAGGCAGCATTTTCTGAAGGAAATTTACGTGAATAGAAGAAGCTGAAGTTGAATTACAAACACTGAAAGGGGCTGGAAATGCCACAATGTAGGTGACGAGTTGAGCTGGAATTATTGGTTGAGGTGGAAGTTCTGAAAGAAATTTAAGTCAGATTATATGAAGAAAGATGAAAGTTGAGTCAGAGGAAGCAGTGGGAGTAAACGGTGTATGAACAGTGGATGTTGTTGGCGTTAGAAGTGCTGTTGGTTTGCGTCAGAGTTCAAATGTTAAGACCGGAGACCCAAAAGTGTCAGCTGAAGAGAAAGGGATCGTGTTTCTGAGTTAAATATTCAGCATTGCCATCAGTCTGGAATAACATAAAGGTAGTAACCTTTAGTAGTAATAAACCACTATTATTATATATAAGATCG
>JBBMJY010000022.1:22454248-22471263 GCA_037833715.1 Toxotes lorentzi
CCACACCAAGCGAATGAAACACACACAAGCATGCACATGCACTAGAGACGCTGGGGCAGGGGGCTGTCCAGTGAGGCACCCGGGGAGCTGGGGTGAATTGGTGCCTTGCTCAGGGGCACCACAGCCATGGTCGCAGAGGCAGGGGATGCGCGTATCCTTCACCACCACCATATCCATTTTTATTGCGCTTGGTCAAGGGATTGACCCCACGATCCACCGATCTCAGGCCAGCCCACCATTTTCCTCAGTTAAGAAAGAAACCAAAATAAATAAGTTCAGAAATTAAGTTATGTGTAATAAAATGGAATGACACAGGGAAAAAGTATTGAACACGCTTACTGAAATCTATTTAATACTTTGTACAAAAGCCTTTGTTGGTAATGACGGCTTCAAGTCACATGCATTGCTCACATGCAATACTTATTTTTCCCGCTGTATGTGTATATGTATCCAAGCACACATATTCCAGTAAACATTAGAATTATAACCTAAATACAAGGTGTAACTTACAGCAGCATATAAATGAGGATATTTTGATTTCCAGAGAATAAACAGAAACCCGCACACATTTATCACTCCTCAGGTAAACAGAGGAACAACAGCAACACCTGCTGGATAAGCAAGGTTAAGGCATCATGGCTGCCTCACAGAATGTTTATTTCCCCACCTCGGGGCGATGCTAATAGCTTAGCTCTTCGGAACAACAGGACTATTTTTAGCTTCAAGTTACTTTGACACCTACCTAAACATTGTTTCAGACCATGTACACCCTTTCATGGAAACGGTATTCCCTGATGGCTGAGGCCTCTTTCAGCAGGATAATGCACCACAAAGCAAAAATGGTTCAGGAATGATTTGAGGAGCACAACAATGAATTTGAGGTGTTGACTTGGCCTCCAAAGTCCCCAGATCTCAATCCAGTCGAACATCTGTGGGATGTGCTGGACAAACTAGTCTGATCCATGGAAGCCCCACCTTGTAACTTAAGCTGGGGACACACTACACAACTTTCACAGTCTTTACAGATTGTGAAAAAACTAGGAGTACACACTAACAGACTGGCTTCAGCCCATTTTTATATGACGACTGAAAGACTGGGGATCACATACGTAATAACTGCGCCTGATGAGGGAGCACAGGCTACGTGATTTGTCAAACCAACTTAAGGCAAACTGAACACATCAAAGCTTTGTGCGGGGTAAACAAACATACCAGTTTGTGGCTGTAATGCCGCTCTCCCGCTCTCGCTGTTCGCCATCGTTGTTTTGATATTCCTGCTACTTCCTGTCGTCTTTTGGTGCCGTTTCCTGTGTCCTACCCTCCCTTGTCCCTGTCATTGGCTGTTGGTAACACATGTTTGCAGTTGGGTCGGTAATCACTTCACACTACCCGATTGCATTCAGATTCGGCTCAAAAAATTCAAACATGTTTGCCTGCGACTTATTTGGAATTAGCTGAAGGTTGAGTGACCAGTTGTGAAGCTACACCTGCTCCTGTGGCTACTGTATAAAAACTGCTGCAGTAATTTCTGTTATTTCTCAGTGAAGCTAAAACTACTCAACCCTTTTATTTCACCTTGGAAAAAACATAACTTCCCCAATATTTATAATAATAGCAGAGATCAAAGCTCTTTATAAAATCACACTGTTTCAGAGAGGTTGTCATTGAAGTCTGGTTATTGTGGAGGCCTTATTTCACCTGTAAACAATAAATAAAAACTAACTCTAAAAATATAAAAGTAAAAATAGGAACTATTTTGGCTTACGTATCCATTCTTTTTTTAGTGACATTTTCTTTGAAATTCTGCTCATTTTTAGAGCTGCATCTTGTTTATAAAGTGTCAAGAAAAATGGTAATGTGCACATCACATCATTCTGGAGTCCACCATGACGTCCAACACAACCTGAGGATATTTAGTTTACTTGATAGAAATGACTGAAAACAGTAATCAAAACAGTTGTCTGTTAATGTCCTGTTGATTTCTTGTTCTGTTGTTTGTTTTGTTTTTGAATGAGGTGTTTGCTTCCTCGTCCCGTCAGGTCCAGAGAAGATGATCCGAGAGGACGTCCTGAGCCAGCTGCTGGATGAGGAGCTGGAGTCGGAGGTGACTTTGGCTCACAGGCTGTCGTCCTCTCCTCCTCAGGCCCTGCCCCTCGCCCACAGCCTCACCCCCCTCGGGAAGGTCCACAGAGCCCCCGCTGGTCAGGACGCCATCCCCCTGCGGCCTGCCGCCGTCGTCCTTAACAAACTGCCTGCCTCTGAGATCGACAGTCCTCCTTCATCTGCCAGAGGCGACTCCACCAGGTCAGAGTCGACACTCGGACACAGACACAACGTCCACGTTATTCTCAGTGTAGAGTTTCATTTCCCTTCACGAAGGTTTCAACGTTAAGGTTTTGTTTAAGCTTTGTTAGAGAGGTGTTGATTCCTGTTTGTCGGCTGTTTGTCGGCAGATTGTGGTGCTGTTGAATTGTACTGTTTCTAAAATGTCCACCCTCAGATAAACCGCCTTATTTTTTAAACTGGTTTCAAACTGGAATTTGCCCAAAAATTACCAGTAAGTAAATGGACCGTGTGGATTATTTTTAAGGTCATTCACTTTCACAGAGATCCTGGTTTTAAAGTTTGTGCACCCAGTGAACAGCAGGCTTCAACTGGCTTTAAAATGGTGCAAACCAAAGAAACCAGTTTAAAATGGTTGAAACTAGAGATAAATGGCTCTAAGTTGTTTTTAAAATAATATTAACCAGAGGTGAACTGGTTTACACGAGTTTTAAAGTTCTGTAAAGTTCTGTAAGTTTTTAAAATGGTTTAGTTTGAAGATAAACAGGTTTAAATTGGTTTAAAATGGTTGGCGTCATATAACATCTACATTTACAGTGATTTTAAAATTGTGTATACCAGAGTTAAACTGGTTTAAACGGAGAAAAACCGATTAAAATGCGATGTTAGACGGTTTTAAACCACAGTTAAAACTGTGTAAAGCAGAGTGAAACTGGGCTAAACTGGTTTGAAACTGGTTTAAACCAGAGATAAACTGGAATTAAACCACAGACACATTGGTACCTCTGTCAGTCCTCAGCAGAGTGATGGCATGGAGGCAGCGTTACCGACCGGCTCGGTTAAAACACCGAGAAGAAGAAACGCCACCCCGAGGAGAAACTGTTCCACCAGGGGGCAGAAGTGAGTCATCTACAGTGATGTATTTTTGTACACCAATCCAGAAGTTAGCATCACCCTGGTTCCCTCAACAAAAAGCCTGCAGGATTTTTTTTGTTTGTTTTTATTTAGATACAATGAGAGAGAGACTGGAAAGTTAGGAGAGAGAGAGGGGGGTGACATGCAGTATGATAATCTTTACAAACTGAACAGCACTTTAGTGAAACCAGCAGACTAGGTGTGACCTAATGTTCATCAGAACAAGCAGAGGGGAGCTCTCAACTGCTCGGAGGCTGCTGGGAGTTTGAGTCCCGGAGCACAACAAAGTGGTGTTTCAGGAAAAAAAATGAAAAGACTGAATTCACACCTGTGTGCATGTGGGGGTTTTTATTAAGTTTCTGTTATTCAGAGGTGTGAGTGTGCACATCAGGGTGAGGTGGTGGAGAAGTTCTGTCCTATTTACTCTCACTTTCTTTTATGTGTGGATGAAGGTGGTAGAACAGAAACCTTCTGATGATTAATCCCAGAAACCTCACATCTCACCTGGTCTGTCTTCAGAGCTTCCACTCCGTCTCGAAAGAAGAGAGAAGATCTGAAAACCCTGAGGGAACCAGCTCTGGGTGTACTGTGAGTACGATATCATCACTTTTTCAGCACATTGACAATAAAAACACCAGACACAGAATCAATATCATCGCTTACATACTGATCAGTTTGACAAACAGGTATATATTCAGTTTAATTAATTAGTTTGCGTGTGGCTTATGAGCCACACCAGTAATTAACACTTGCTGCTGTATATTGAGTGATTTCTGCCCCTGGGTTTTGTAAACGAGCTACTCTCTGATTGGTTGAGGTTATACCTGTAGCTTCCCATAAAGACCTGCAGTCACTGCTCAGGGCAGCTGTGACCATTTTGCAGACAAACAGTGAACCTCTAATACAAATAATGATGTGCTGCTGCCTTGACACTAAAACAACTTTTTGTCAGAGAGTCAAACCTTTCCTCCGTCCACAGGAAACTGCTGCAGGTGTTTGCTTGACAAATATTTGTCTCCGACCGAAAGTATATTTGCACCTTGATTTGTACATGTTTGACAGGGCTGAAGTGGACAATGAAAACTCTCCAATGCTTCCGGCCGCCGCCACGCCAAGGAGCTCTAAGAGGAAGTCGGCCCAGTTGGTGTCGTCTCGCATCAGGAAGCAGCTGTGAGTGACAGTCTTACTCATGAGTCTTTGACTGCTGGACTCCTGACCTCCTGGTTATCGTTAATGGCCTTTTTAAAATTTCTAGACAAGCTGTAATGTATAATCATTTGTAGTGAGACATGATAATTACAGAAATTGCTGCTGATTTGATTTTTAGTCGAGCAACTCATCAATATTTTGCAGTGTAGTATAAATGTTCTCTTGTGGGAAACTGAGTTGTAATTTCAGAGGCTGTGTGTTTGGTCAGGAATCTTCTGGACACCCAGCAGGAGCTGAACTCGGACGGAGAGGACGAGGACGAGTTTGTTCCATCGAAGAAGGAGCTGCAGAGCAGTAGCGAGGAGGAGGAGGAGGAGGGTGATCCTGGGGAAGAGGAGGTGGGGCTGGATAGCGATGAGGAAGTAGTAGCAAAGAAGAGACGACACGCTGCAGCGGGATCTCGGACTCCTCGTTCAAAGCAGAAAACTCGCTCCTCCACCAGGACGCCGCGGAAAACTCCCAGCAAAAAGGTAAAAGTCCAGACTGACGAATTGTTTGTAAACTGACGCAGAGATGAACGGTCACGTTTTGTCTTCTGTGAATGAGTTACTGTCAGACTGTAACTTTAAATGTATTTAAACAGGACACTGTTCAGTGTTCATTGTTTCACATACACACTTCTACAGAAGTTGCACCTTTTTCCTCCTTGATATTTGTTTAACCTTGATGATAATTAGTTGATTGCTTTAAAATAAAACGATTAAATGATTAAAATGAAGTGTTAAACAGATACAGTCACTGTGTGGTGTGTTACTTATTTTGACAGAGATGTGTTTTGTGCAGTGTGTTGTGAAAACTGAGGCTAAGCAGGAGGAAAATGATGCAACGATATCCCAAATGATTTTTCTAAGGATTTCTTTTTTTTCACTTCCTGTTTTCTGTCTGTCTCAGCAGATCACGCCCGCAACGCCACGGACCCCCCGTCATGCCACTCCCAGCATCCCCAGCAGGTCACTCCCGGCACGACAGCCCACTAATGTCCTGGAGGAGGCCAGAACCAGGTGAGAGGAGAGTCCAGGTCAAAATCAACCATCACAGATCTGTGACTCTGATCCACAGCGATTTTAACTGGGACCTTTCAGGACTTTTACTGGTGATGGAGCCTTTTGGTATCGTGTACTTTTACTTAAGTAAAGCATCTGAATACGTGTGCCTCTCCACTGCACAGCCAACCTGTAACAACAGTCCTACCCACATGAAGGCTGGTATTGTGTTACACAGACAGGAAGAAGAAACAGCAGAAACATGTCTCTAAACACTTTCAACAGAAACCAAACAGTTTAGCCTTCATGATGGGAGGAGACTGCATCACTGTGAGCTCAGTGGCTAATACACTAGATACAGTGCGACAGTAACGTCAGTTTTCTGTTTTAAAATCCTCAGATTTGATCAAACTGTTCATAATAATCATTAATCAGAATTATTTCAGCGTTAAGCAACGTAATCCTGATTTAAGAACTTTACAAGTACTTTACAGGTAGTTGTAGGTGGTAGGTAATAGTTAATTAGACATATACATGTGTTTTTTGAAGATTCATTTGTTTGCTTGCTGCTGTTTGCAGGACGAGCTCATAATTTACATACATAGAATCACTTTGATGATCCAGCAGCACAAAGTTTGAGAAGTTGCTCCCGATTTAACTGATTCTGTCTGTCAATCAAATAATCTTCAGGATTTGTCTGTCTGTCTGTCTGTCTGTCTGTCTGTCTGTCTGTCTGTCTGTCTGTCTGTCTGTCTGTCTGTCTGTCTGTCTGTGTGTCTGTGTGTGCGTGCGTGCGTGTGTGTGTGTTGTACACTGAACACTTGTTGCGTATTAATGTGTGTGTACGTGTCCCATCAGGCTACATGTGTCCTCGGTGCCGGAGTCGCTTCCCTGCAGGGAGCAGGAGTTTCAGGACATCTACAGCTTTGTGGAGAGTAAGATCATCGATGGTACCGGAGGGTGAGGTCCAGAACAGAATTGAAACTTTCAGTCTACTGGTTCCCAACAACGTCACAGGAGTCAGACTGCCTTTCTGTTGGTTGTCACACTGACCTGTTTTGTATGTTGCTGTGTTTCAGGTGTATGTATATCTCAGGTGTGCCGGGCACAGGGAAGACGGCCACAGTCCACGAGGTGATGCGATGTCTGCAGCAAGCGGCCGAGGACGACGAGATCCCTCCTTTCCACTTCATCGAGATCAATGGGATGAAGATGACGGATCCTCATCAGGCCTACGTCCAGGTCCTGCAGGTGAGGAATTATGGAAGAATTCACAGTCACCACCGTCTGTTACTGGGGTTCTCAAATTGTCTGCATTTACAGGTGTTGCTTAAATCTGTCTGTTTCTTTTCTTATAACAATATAAATAGTTTTTTCCTTTAAGTTTAAATTAGAAGATGAAATTTGGTCGGTCTGTTGATTAGTGGCTTCTTCACTATTTCCTCATATTTTATTTACATAAACGTTAATCCTGAAACTAATTGGCTGTTTAATCCATTACAAAGTGTAATCAGTAGTTGGAGCCCAGAAAAAACAGACTGATCTCAAACACGTGGTGTACTGTTCCTCTTCTGATTGAGCTATGCTAACCGTTTCCACATGTTTCCAGTCTTTTTGCTAAGCTAGGTTAAACTTTTCCTGGGCCCATCTCTGCTCTGCATGTAGAGATGGAACATGTCTGTCTTTTCATCCGTCTCTGAGAAGACAAATGTTGGACTGTTTCTTTAGATATTGGAACAAATGGTGTCGTGGTTAAATTAAAGCTGTTGTGTCTGTTACTGATGGACGGGTCTGTCTCATCTCTGCAGAGGCTGACGGGTCAGAAAGCCACGGCCGACCATGCAGCAGCTCTGCTGGAGAAGAGATTCAGCAACCCTGCACCCAGGAAGGAGACCACGGTGCTGCTGGTGGATGAAGTAAGAACTTTGCTTCATATTTTATGGGTATTTCCCAAAAAGACTTCAACAGCATCTCATACAGGAACAAATTTAAAGTTTAAAATTGTCAGTTTAAATAAAAACTTTACCCTGCAAACTGAGGAAAGGTGGAATTCAGTGGATTTTTTTTCTTTTCTCACACACACACACACACAATGTTTCTCTAACTGTTGTGTGTGTGAATCACAACCTAAAACAATGTATTCCTTTGGGCCACAGAGCTCTGTACTTTCCAAACACTACTGAACCACATAAGTGAGTTACTCATCACACTGTTTATAGTGATGACATGTTCCTTCATCCTGCTGCCTTCCCTCTGGCAGGAGGGTGCGGTCCATCAGGACAGAAACCTCACGCCACACGAACGGTTTCTTTCCCTCTGCAGCCACCCTCATCAACACAGCTCCTCACCCCCTTCCCCCCCAAACAGCACGGACCCTCGTTTCTCCACAATAGACTCTGTTACAATAACAGAATTCTCAGATCTGTATGTGTTATGTTAACAGTCTTATGGATGCAATAATGCAATATTATCTCTTTTTGAACTACATCACACACTTTATCTTAATGTACGTACTTTGCAACATTGCACATTATTTGTACAGATTGTTCTCCTCTTAGTACTTTCTTTCTTTTTATTTAGTATGTTTCACTGAGTGTGTTATGGAACTTGTCAGTCCAAGTCTTCTGTTTGCACCAACAACACCATGTCACATTCCTTGTATGTGTAACATACCTGGCAATAAAGTGTTTCTGATTCTGACACACACACTCACACACTGAAGCAGCATCTCATGGATAAATGGCCGAATACTAGAGCACTGATGTTCACAAGGTGTTCATTGTTTAGAACATTCTGCCCAATCAGACTGTTTTCAGCCCGAATGTAAAGATGTTTATTAGGATTTTTACATTTTTAACAAATGTCCCCAGAAACATTCTGTTATTACACTAATTTAAATTACAGGAACTGTTTTGCATGCTGCCATCGTTATAATTATCATGACCGTGATGGATGCTGCTTGGCTTAATGTGTATTATGTTGTTTTGCTTTGTTTTTTTTGTTTTGTTTTTTTTTATCTCTGTTTGGTTGTCACTCTTTCTGGCAGCAGACTTACCCTCTGGTTTGTGTTTGGGCCCCTGTAGTTGGACCTGTTGTGGACGAGGAAGCAGAATGTGATGTACAACCTGTTCGACTGGCCCACGCGGCGTCACGCCCGCCTGGTGGTGCTGACCATCGCCAACACCATGGACCTGCCGGAGAGGATCATGATCAATAGAGTGGCCAGCAGACTGGTGAGGGAGGCAACAGTGTTTGGTTTAAACTGTTTGACCTCACTTGCCTGGTGCCTGGTGAGAGTAGTTTTCCATTCAGTGAGTGAGTAGATAACAGAAGTAGATTTTATGAGCAGCAGAATAACACATGAAACTTGAGAATGTGCTTCCTCTTTATTTATATTTTTATATAACTATCACAGATGTTCTTTTATTGTGATTTTGTAATGAATTCTTTGCAGTTTTTTTTTTTTGTTGTTCTTTTCACAGACAACAAAATGACCACTGAGTCTGGTCAACAGACTTTTCCAACTTCTCAGACGTTTTAGAAAAATTTGTGCTTTTTTTTTTTTTTTTTAATAATTTTTTACTTTTGAGAAGTGACATTAGTTTGAGGAATACCAGGGAGCTGACTCTGTGCTATACAAATAAAGTCAGATTAATTGATTGAAATATTGATCAGTGCCACTTTCATATAAAACTGCTTAATTTTTCTCAAAAGACTTTGCAATGTTGTTCGCAGTGTAAATGATTTTCTCTAAAAAAACAAATAAAAATAAAACAATGATTAAAAAAAAAAAAAAAAAAACAGTGAAATGATGGGGAGTTGTGTGTGAATGCTTCCAGGGTTTGACCAGGATGTCGTTCCAGCCGTACAGCTTCAAGCAGCTGCAGCAGATCATCACGTCCAGGCTGAACAAGTTGAAGGCCTTCGAGGAGGACGCTCTGCAGCTCGTGTCCAGGAAGGTAGACGAGCATGACATCTTTCACACCCTCTCACCTGACTTGAGCGCGGTCACAGGTCACAGGTCACAGGTCTGTTTGTTCTCAGTTCAGAGGGATTTCAGTGTTCCTCTCCTCTGGTAGGTGGCCGCTCTGTCTGGCGACGCTCGTCGGTGTTTGGACATCTGTCGCAGGGCAACGGAGATCTGCGAGCACTCTGCTGCCAACCCTTCCACCACAGGATTGGTGGGAATGAGTCATGTGATGGAGGCGCTGAATGAGATGTTTTCCTCCGCCTACGTCACCGCCATCAAGTAGGAGCCTGATGTTGGTCACCTTAATGAAGCACTGATGGATTTGTAAAGGTGTATATTAGTGGCTGTGATGAGATGAAGTGACTGCGTGTTTTCAGGGGTGCATCAGTGCAGGAGCAGCTCTTCCTCAGGGCGGTCATCGCTGAGTTTCGACGGCTGGGATTGGAGGAGGCCACCTTCCAGCAGGTAAAGCTCAAACACAGGTGACGAAGAGTCAGAAATAACTTCTCTTTGATGTGAGGGGAGTACACAAATTTTTTACTTTGTAAACCTACGAGATAAAATGTGTCAGAGAACAAACTTGTTTCCCAAAAGATTAACTTTGAATATAAGGGATTTTATTTAAGGTTAGAGGCACAATGGCATCAAAATGTACTGACTGTAAGTAAAAGTTAACTAAAACAAAGCAACAAAGCAGAAAAGGTCTCTCTTTGTGTTGCAAAGCATCCACGTGACATTTTCCATCCGTGCTCAGTGCTCTGTTCTCATTATTCTTGTTATAAGAAATCATCTCATGTTATATGACAGGCCAGTACTGAAACTGATTACTAATTTAGGTGCATGCAGTATCCATTTCCTGTTCACATGCATCACTAGTCAACATCCTTGAAAGCATTGAGTTTTGAGGGTTTTGAAAAGCCTTAAAAAAAAACGTTCTTAAAATGAACGGATAGATGTCATTCACAGTCACATTAGCTCTAAATGTTTGTATGTGTGGTTGTGGCTGTCGGGAGATGTTCACCACCTCAAATCTAAAGTGGCTGGTTGTGCTGCAGGAGGATCCACTTATAGTGGGAAAGAAAACGGACTGAATGCACTGACTCAGCCCCTCATGTTTAATGTCTCAGGTGTTCGTGCAGCATCAGGCTTTGTGTCGGGTGGAGGGCCTGCAGCCCATCAGCGTGACGGAGGGCCTGGCAGTGTGTCATCGCCTGGGAGCCTGTAGGTTGCTGCTGCTGGAGCCAAGTCGCCTGGGAGTCCTGCAGCGCGTCCGCCTCAATGTGAGTCAGGACGACGTGCTCTACGCCCTGAAGGCCGACTGAAGGCATGTGGGGCCACAGCGTTCTTTTAACTAATCGTGACTTCATTCATTCGAACTCTGACGAAGGTGAGACTGAGCCAGCAGTCTGTGATCCAAACTGAAATGACTAAAATCATTCAGAGCTGAGTTTTTAAACCTGAAATTACTGTTTTACTGCAAATTAAGACTTTTTGTTTGCATGTGATAGCATGTTGTTGTTGTTGTTTTTGTTGCTGTTTTTGCTTAATTTGTCAGGTTTTTTTCCTTGTTCTTGGTCTTTTTTTTTAAGATGGGAGAGTTTGTAATGTCCCCAGTTTAAATCTTATTTAAAATGTGAGATTTTGCTCTTTCTGGTATTATTTTTAATATTATATAGTGCATCATATTTTTATGTTTCAGTACTTGAATATGCAATAAAACTCCATCTTCAATCTTTTTGCACTGTAGACTCATCACTTCCTGTAACTACTGCTACAGAACCTAACCTAAACTTTACACAGTGATTAGCAGTGTCAGTGTCAAGAGTGAAACATGGCTCATAATTTATTAACTGCTGTAGAGCAGGTCATGAGAAGGGAAAGGTTTTATCATCAGAGTCTGACAGCTGGATGTCAATATGTTCACTTTAAAGGTTGAGTTCACATTGTGTAGCATTGACTGACTTCTGTTTTGTTTTGTTTTTTGTTTGTTTGTTGAACCCTCAAACTTGTCTGTGCAGAAACCAGCATCATTGCTCATAGCAGCTCTTGGTACAGGAATGACTCAGGAGGGGGGGTTAACAGCTTGTTTTCCTTCATTGCTCAGTCTTAGTTGCAGAGAGTCCAAGAGAAGGAGCAGAGGGGAGGTGAGTGCAACTATACTATACTGTACCACTTAAAGTCTTAAACCATAGTAACCGAGAAACTAACTTCCTTACTCATTTAGATTACATGTGATTGAATTTCATCCTGAACTAAAGTGGTAGGTTTTGTTGGAGTGTGGGGTTATCTGCAGGGGTATCTGTTAAGAGGACTTGCAGTTCTACATCTTTAAAGGCAATGATCTGATCTAAACAAGCTGCATGGATTTAAATCAGGTTTGACTGATCGTGAACGGAGACGTGGATATATTTCTGATTTTGCCTTTTTAAACAGAATTCAATTATCTTTAACATTTATGTTAAAAAGTTTGAATCAGTGTTGTCAACACTATGTTCATTTGGAGACATAAAGAACAGAAAGAATTAGTTGACTGACAGAAAATTATTTTTGCAATGATTCTGATTGTTGATCAGTCACTTAAGTAATCTGTTTTCATAAAAGTTGGACATCAGAATTTCTCTTGGACTGAACCTGATTTCCCTCCAGATGCCTTTCAGTTGTTTTCAGCCTGTTGACCCGAGTGTCCGAAACGTGGATCTGCTGTACGACGGCAATAATGACAAAGGTCATCTGTGGTCTGGAGGAGGAGCACCTCCTCTCTGCTCCTCCACCTTCCCGCCTCCACCCTCCAGCTGTGTGGTGTGTTTGAACCCGTCCATCAACACTGTCTGCAACGTGCAGGAGAATGTGACGCTGGTGATGGAGGGAGCAGGTCAACTGATCGACATTAAGATGAGCGGTGAGAGCTGAAGTGTGACCAAGAAATCTCAAGTTCATATAAGGTCAGATGTCAACTCAAAGTCAAAGAAGTCTGGCTGGTTTTCACCAAAGTTGAACTTGATGCAAGATGTTTATGTAGATTTATTTAGTGAATCCACTGAAATGGATCAAAGTCACTCTGAGCTTTTTTTCAGTTTTACCATCTGAGATTAGTTTGTTAGCATAAAGAATGTGATTGTAAACACTCATTCAGAACCAAACTCTGATCACTGAAGTGAAACTGCTGAAATGATTGTTCACAATGTTTGTTGGTTTTGTTGCAGAGTGCCCTACGCTTCTCAGTGATGGTGAGTGACAGAGTCTTCAGTCTTCTTCTTCAGTGAAGGAGTGTGTGAACACTGACTGCTGATCTGTGACAGTGAAACAGCTCCCACATCACAAACTGTTTTTCATTAACCCTTTGAATGGAGCTATTGTTAAATGTGCTGGTGTTCACTGCACATCCAAGAATCTCTGCTAGGTGCTGGAAAAACCAGTTGCATACGTACACATACGTAATGACTCATTAAGAAAGTTTTGAGTTCAGCCACATTAAAGAACAAAATGAGGAAAAGAAATCTTACTGGATATTACAGACTGTGACTTTCACATTTACTTCTCTTTCTGAAACCTTTAATTCAGCTTTGTCTTATCTTGCCATGTGAAATTGGTTAGAAACAAAAGCCAACATAAGAAGACACATAAATAGGATTCAAAACAAGTGAAATAAAAGAGAAAAATAAGTTGAAAGAATAAGACTGATCAAACAGCAGAATAGGAAACAACAGTGCAGCTACACTGTTGCAGATCTGACTTCATAAATGCAGCAGAAAGCAGACGTTTTAAGGCCTCATTTAAATGAGCTGGAAGCAGAAGTTTGTTCCAGGTCTGTGGGTCATAAAAACTGCAGCCCGGTCCAAGACTGTCTGAGAGGGTCTGTCCACTGACTCCAGGGACAGTGGACAGGCCCGTCCCAGACTGTCTGAGGACAGTTCATAACAGATCAGATCAGAAACATATTTGGCCCTGAACTATTCAGTGCTTTATAAACTAACAGCAGTATTTTAAAGCGAGTTCTTTGACTTAAGATTGTGTTAACTCGCTGAGTTCACTTTCCCTCGTACACTGCGAAACACCAAGCTGGAGTTTTAATATTTCCAGATTTTGGAACGGCTCCGTTTTTGTGCGCCAAACTGAGAAAAAGATGCATCTACAAACTGAAGTGGCTCAGTGGGGACATACTCTCACTGAGTGTCAGAGGTTTCACTCTGTCTCTCTGTTGTTACTTCCGACAGATTCTCAACACCTCTGGCTGCTCATCCTCTTCATCGTCTCCATCGTCCTCATCTGCGCCTCAGTGGCTTGTTGCAAACTGAGGAAATGGTACAGATGCCAAAGGGCCTGAGAGGGTAAGGAGGAGTTTGTGTTTCCTGTATTTCTCTTAAGGCCTTAAAAAAAAAAACTGGTTGTCATGATGTGTTGTCTGACCTTGTGGGGAGGACGTCCTTTAAGTCTCATGAAGACGGGCACAGACACTACACGGACGAATCCTCATTTGAGTCCTGAATCGGTCACCCCTGACATATCTGAGAACTGAGACTAATTTTTACCAGATCCGTTTGATGTGCGGTTGAATCACCTCAGTACAACAAGGACAAGGGCAAGGAGGAGCATATTAAATGTTACTGCGTTCTAATTATCTGACAGCAGGAGTTACAACTACAACTATATAAGCTTATAAAAAAAAAAATCAGTCGGCGGACGAGTCTGGTAATCTGGATTCAGGTTTTCTTGTTTCAGATTGTTAGCAGTTAGAAGCACAACAAAGAGACATTTCCCCTCTAAACTTGTCACATGCTTTCATTTATTTGACAGTCAGATTTCCACAGATAGAAAGTTACTCAATATTTCACAAAAAGCAAAAAGAAAATGTGAATATATTTATTAGCCCTGTCGTGAATAAGGCCTGAAGATGTTTTTCCTAACTTTAAATTTGAACGTTGCTCCTTTGTTCATGAATCCTGAAGGTTTGGAGACAGGTTTTCAGTTTCCTGTGAGAGACCAGTGGTGTATCAGTGCAGATAGACCAGCTGAGAGATCGTGTTGGCTCGGCCTCCAGGATCACCTCTGAATCTCATCGTTTCCCTCTGTTTAGTCTTTGTGATCACATGATCCTGGATGAATTGTGAGTTAACACTGGACCTCTCCTGTGTTCACAGACGGAAGTCGACTGCCGTTACAGAGGAACCTGTCGCTTGCTGCCTTTCCACCCTTACACAGGACGGCAAGCTTTTCAAACTAAATGTGAAGCTCTGCTGAGAATCATAAACTGTGATCTGATCTTCATCTAAGTCACAAGAAGAGACAAACACAATGTGTTTCAGCTGATAACACACAAACAATTACAGTCTTCTTTGTCTTTGTTATTGAACGCAGCCATTAAACACTCAGAGCCCTGGTGGGAAAGTAAGCGAACCCTTGGATTTAATAACTGGTGGAACCAGTATCTGTCGATCAGACCGATACTGGTTCAGACCAGTGTTCAGGAGGAGCCCTGGACCTGGTCTTCCTGCACAGCTGCTTCAGCTCAGACCTCTGGTGTCAATGTCTCTCTGAGCTCTGCAAATTAATTTTCCCTCCATGACGATGACCTGTCCAGGTCCAGCAAAGCTCCAGATCACAATCCACCGTACTTCACCTCTGGGCTGATGTTTCCACCACGATCTGTGTGTTTTAGACTCATGAACAGAGACCACTTCCTGGGAGAGTAGATCCAGAACTGAACCATCTCCATTTACAGACAGTTTGTCAGACTGTGGACTCATGAAGTGATGAAGATCGAAACTCTCTGGCGTGACTCTGTAAGCAGGTCTGATTGTTTGTCATCAGCCAGAGTCTCTAACCCTCACACCTCCAATCTGGTTTTACTGACTGGTTTGCTGAGTCCTGACTCCAGGAAGCTTTTGCTGACGTCATTAGCCGAGAGCTTCACAGACTTTTTCTAACCTACACTGTGAAGGTTTGAATGATGTTTTGAGCACGGACACAAACAACCATCAAACAATTTGTGCGTTATTAGTGCAAACAGATTGCGTTTGTTCATGACTGTAACTTAGATGAAGATCTGAACGTAGCTTAAGAGAAGTTTATACAGAAATACAAATGATTCTACAGGCTTCACTTGCTTGTTCTTGCCACTGTAAATCTGATTATCTTCATGTTGAGATGTTTAACAAAACGACATGTGAAACATCTGCATGAAATTAAAATGAGTCAGAATTTTATTGCTTTATTAGTATAATCTACTTTATCTTTTCCATTGATTCATCAATCAGACAAGTCAGCAGGTCAAATTCATTTTTTACATTCAAATTTGGAACATTACAACAAGTCCAAAACTGTCAATGAAACACTGTGACGATGGTTGATCAGTAGCTTTGTACAAATGACTGTACACATGTTTACACTGCCATGACTTATTTGGTCTTAGACTGTTTTTTCTCTGCACCATTGGTTTGATGTGGCCAGTTGTGTTTGGCAGCTCCTCTGGTGTCATGTCAGGTTAATGAGGTAGAATAATGCATCCACAAGCACTTAAAGAGAAACTGTTAACATCATTTAACTGTTAACAGATATTATTTAAAAAAGGTAAAATAATAAACTTCCACAGAAATTCTCTCAAATTTAAGTAGCATGAAAGAATTTTTAGAAGGCGTGACTTATTTTTGGAAAAGTTGCTGTAAGCCTTCACATCCTTTGAGCTGCGCGGGAACAGCCTGACCAGCCAAGGACTCTTTGGTCCTCATCATCTGAGTGGAAGTGTGCCTGTCTGTGTGGGGAAAGTTGACTGTGGTTTCTAACCATTCCTGTTTTAGCAGCTGTGACGGAGACGCACTGTGTCCGTTTCCTCTCTGAGTGAACGTGCGCTCTGATTCCATCACCTGTGGATAGTTTTGTGTTTGATATTCAGACATACAGTGAGATGATGCCCCAATAATCATTCCCAGTAATTGCCAACAGATTAGTTGTGCAGTGCAGGATGAAGCTTGACCTGATGCTGCTGACGATGCCGAGCTGAAGCCAAACAGTTGGAGACTGTAGAAAATCAGGGACTGTCTTTAAAACATGAGGAGTGTTCATGTGGGCCATGTTTAACAGTATATGATTCACATCATGTTCAAACCATGCCCCCCAGCCACTACACAGCATGACAGAGCCACTGGAGCCCCCTCACTGTCCAGGGGTCCAGCATTCCAGTCTGTACCGTCCTACAGATGTTACCATGGTAATGGTAACATTACAAATCTGCACTCGTCCACTCATGGTCTGACAGAAAATGAGTAATCCAAGAAAGGACTCTATTCAAAATATTACAGGAAACCACCACAGGGACAAGTTCCACTTCAGTCTCCGTGCCATCAAGGAGTGAGAGACCTGGCTCAGCAGCCAGTTCCACTTTGGATCTGGTTCCCTGTCAGTGGCGGATCTACATTGAATTACTCCCTGGGCGAGACCCCCTCCGATTGATACTGATGACAGCAAGGCCAGTGAGCCGTTCCTGAGACATGGTTGACCTCAGGTACGACTTGATCAACTCTACCTTTGAAAAGCTCCTCTATACAGTGGACCCCCCGTCCCCCCCCCTCCCGCCTTGTCCGTTCCATTTGGGAGAAACCCAGAGGTGAACTGTCCCCCGCGCCTCCCTCCCTTTTCCCCTCCTCCCACAGCTTCTGAGC
>JBBMJY010000022.1:22471363-22487320 GCA_037833715.1 Toxotes lorentzi
GGGGCGCCAGTTTGCCAATTCCCCACAAAGTAATATGATAGATAATAGAAAACCGCTTAGCGGCGCAGATTTTCTTTCACCGCCACTGTTCCCTGTCTGCAAAACACCCAGATTCATTAAGCTCTGATGCTAACAAATCTCTCCTTATTAATAATAATCTCAAGTTATTATTTTTTGCAGAGAACGTCAGCAGCTTCTCATTCGTTTCTTTCTCCCGTTAAACAGACGTGGGTAAACCACATCAGCTCCGGAGAATTAACGTTCATCAGACGTGTCCAGTCTGTCGGTTCATGTGCTCTCTCCAAGCTGCTTGTGTACTTTTGTGTCTGGGCTGATTGTTTAGACAGTGTTTACTTTTGACACCACAGCAACGAGGAAGTGCAGGGGGATTTTTTTAGATGTGTGAAAGTGTCTTTGGGCCAGATTTAGTTCCCACGGGGATAATTCACATGTGCCCTTATTCTGCCTCTGCTTTGTTTAAATGAACTGAAATTCAGTTTGTGTTCTGTCTTAACACACATGGGTAAAGGAATGTATGTGCATCTTTTTTGTCCATGAAAAGCTCAGATGTGAGTTTACTTTTGAACTCAGTGAAAGAAACAGACTTGGAAAGGTTGCTGTGGACCTGTAGACTCTCCTACTGTGGTCTGAAGAGCAAACAAAGGTAAGCAGTTTGCAGTAGGAAATGTATTTGCATTAGTGTGAACTAAAGCCGGAACAATTAGTCTTTAGAAAAACAATTAGCAACTTTTTGATGATTAATTCATCATTTAGGTCATTTTTCAGGCAAAAATCTACTTAGATATGAGCATGGACTGATTTTCTCCGTTTTACATTTTTGTAAATAAAATATTTTGGTGCTTTTGACTTTTGGACATTGGACATTTTGCAGTTTAAACTGTTAATCAAGAAAATAATCTGCAGATTAATCAATAATGAAGATGGACTGACATGTTTTTTCTCAGATTGCATCTTGAGAACACTTTTAGTTTTCTGATAATCAGTAAGAGGTATTTGACTTATGACTATGTGCTTTAAACAATAAAACCCATGACCCAAGTCATATTCAGTTCTTTCCAGTCTGTAGTTTCCATTCAACTCAAGAACACACATGAAGAAGAGGCGAAGATGTTTTTGTGTAATCTCCTTTACTGAATCTCTAAAGGAACATAAATAACTTTAATTCTAAGTTTTTACCATTCAGATAAAGGCTCCAGTTCCAGGTACGTTTGACAGCTGAGACCTCTTCAGCTTCCTCATCCTCCTTCCCTGAAGTCTTCCAGCTTCTTTGGTTTAAGCTCTTCAGGAACAGTAGGAACAGTTGTATGAATATGTTCAGGCAAATTCCACATTTAAATTTCAGTGATTTCCAGTGACAAGAAGCTGTCTGTGAGCTGTGGTAACCTGTCAGGGCGGGGTCACTAAGTGCTGGCTCAGTAGGGTGCTCAGTAGGGTGTGGCATGTGTGTTTGCACATACCACGTGCCAATGTTTAATTTGTATAATAAAATAAATAAAAAGTGCATTAATGTGAAGAAAGGCTCATTTTCTGCAGGTGGGAATTCACGCTTCAAAAATCCAAATCAAAACCAAAACTTTTCCGCAGAATAGGACATTTTACAAAACCCAAAAGACGACATCTACAACAGAAATGAGCTGACAGTAACTCGCGTGAGTCTGCTGTCTGCTATAAGAAACCCTAAGACCTGGGATCCCCCCACTTTCACAAAAGAAAAAAAAAAGGCACAGTTCAGAGGAAACAAAGTGACCACACCCTGCAGCCTGCCAGCTCTGTGGTTTGCAGCATAGATCTGAGTGTTCCCTGGAAACACAAACAAGATCTACTGAGTAGAGTGAACTGTTACTTGGTGGAAGATGTACTCACATCTTTTATTCAAGTAGAAGTAGCAGCACCACAGTGTACAAATACTCTTACATGTAAAATTCCTGCACTCAAAAGTATACCTCTGTAAAAGTACAAACGTATCAGCATTAATTTAGAGTTAAATACCTAAAGTGTTCATCATGCAGAGTTAATTGTGCCAATTGTCAGGGCAGTGACAGTAGCACAGAGCCCAAACTTGTGTTATGGTTCAAGTTTGTATGTTTTGATAGTCATCAGCTGAGAGCCATGTTTGCAATTTTGTTTCAGTGGTTTGTAGTTACTGGAGAAGACCTGGACATGGTCCAGGTCTTCTTTTGCTTGGTTCAGCTCAGACTCCCATCTCACTTCATGTTGCTCTTTTTTGTACCATTAAATTTGCTTTAAACTGTAACTAAATGAAGGAAAATTTGAATGAATTTCACTTCACTTTGCATGAACGGAAAATTAAAAGCAAGTTATAATAATGATGCAATAACAAATAGTTTAAAAAAAAAAGAAGTGCATAAGAATCAAATAGGGGACAGGTGAACTTCTAGTCTGCAGCTTCAGCAACAGGTTCCTCACTTGTATTTCTGTGAACACAGGAGAAGATTCATTCAGTACGATTTCTGCAGCTTTATCTGCACTTTATGTCAGTTATCAGATTATCATGCTTTTTCTGGTTTTTGCTGTCTTTTAAACAGCTTTCAACCAGGAGGTAGCATGCTGTCAATCACAGCTGAACTGAAATCAGTTCACTCTGAGGACTCCTAATACCGCCACTCTCAAACAGGACACGTCCAACTGTAGACACAACCCTGTCTCCAGAACATTTTGAGACAAGTAATTTGCAACAGCATTTAGATTCCGTAGGAAGTTTCATTAAACTGGTTTCTGGTTCTGTTCAGACTCTCACAGCACCTGGTTCAGGTCAGAGAAGGATCCTGGTCTGGTTTAATACAGGAAAACTTTGATGATTAATGAGTTGCTGTGACATTAAACTGCACATCAAACAACAACTGACTCTAATAGAGGGTCAGACAGGTTCTAAAACTGGTTGGAGGTGAATGATCGGTAGTTTCATAGAGAGAGAGGCAGACACAGACCTTCCACCGCGGCATAGAAACAGTTTGTTTCAAGTTTATCCTGGCCTTCAGAGAATTACAGAATACTTTAAGGCTCAAAGTCCTCCCTACCCTTCCAGGTCCTGCTCTGGTGTCGCTTTGTTACTTTTCCTTCGTTTGCAGCAAACCACTGAGATGATGATGAGGATGAAAATGAAGATGAGGAGGGAGATGAAGACGTACAGCCACCATGGCCAAGCATCTATCAAACATGGAGGGAAGAACAGGGAGGAGTGAGAGGCACGGAGAGAGACTGAAAATGGTCACAAATGGAAAAAGAGGCTTTACAAACGCATACGACGAGTCACGGAATTGTGGTTTCTCACAAGTGTAAAGTACCGACAGTGGTCTTTGATCTCAGCTGTGAAGGTGTGTTTCCTTTCACTTCAATGAATCAGATGCATCAGTCTGAGCTGTCTCTGAACGCGTTGGCGTTTTGAAACAGATCAAATGTTTTACTACACTTATTTGATGACTTTACTTGCTCTTTATTTTTCATTCAAGACACATTATGATCAGCTGGCAGTATTTAAAACAGTTAAAACTAGAAGAGCTGCAGTGATTAATCGATCAACAGAAAACTGATTAGCAACTATTTTGATAACTGATTGATCATTTAAATGATTATTTTTTAAGCAGAAATACCAAATATTTGATGGATCCAGCTGCTTAAATGTGTGAATTGCCTCTTTTCTGTGTCTTAACACTGAATAATTCAAATGTTTTCTGATTTTTTTTTTTTAGAATAAATGATTAATCAGTAATGACAACATATAAAATACAGCTGGGATTATTACAATGGGACATCACAGAGACTATGTGAGATGGGAAATCTGCTTCTGTCTGGCAAATACAGATGTGACACATTTTGCCCCAGAATGCATCACATCTGCAAAGAAACAAAGTGAGAGGGTCAATACTTCTCTTGTGACAAACAGTGACACAGAAATCTAAAAGACACTCACCATCACCAAGAAGTCTGGGGCACGCTGCAACAAAAACAGACATGGTTAGACCTCAGGTGAACAGTTCCAGTTCAGGGATCAGACAGGTGATAGGTAGACAGTACAGTTTGCACGTTTCTGTAAGTGTTTCATCTGTTGACCTCTGACTTTATTTACTTTGGATTTAATAGTCAAGTCCTACTGCAGCTCTTACCACTGTCTGTAATGTCTATTTGACCTTCTCCCTCCATCGCCAACATCATGTTCTTCATCAGGTCGGAGCAAACAGCGTGGACGGATCGGTCGAAGCACACCACACAGCTGGAGGGTGGAGGTGGGGAGGTGGAGGAGCAGAGAGGCACTTCACCTTCTCCAAACCACAAATGACCTTCTTCAGTGTGGGCGTAGTACAGCAGAGACACCTTCCTGACGCGTGGGTCAGATGACTGAAAACAACTCAAAGACATCTGGAGAGAAAAATAAAGACGGCAACAGGAACAGGACAAATCATCCAGTGGAAGTCCTTCAGAACCTCTGGAGCAATAGGTTTCATATCTAACCAGACCATCAAACAGTGGAACTAAGATGCCTTATATGTGCTGCAGTTAATATGTCTTCACTTGAAATGTTGATTAGTCAGAAATACACACAGGTGAAACTGAAACTAAATGTAAAATGCATCATGCTGTTTCTCATAATCGGTCAGAGAAGAAAAACACAAAGAGAAGTGAGAAATCACGTGTTTTCTGATAAATAACACTGATAAATATTTTGCTGTACACTCACCAGCCACTTTATTAGGTACACCTGTTCAACTGCTCATTAAAGCAAATCTCTAATCCATCAATCACATAGCAGCAAGTAAATGCATTTAGGTATCTGGACACGGTCAAGATGAGCTGCTGAAGTTCAAACTGAGCATCAGAATGGGGAAGAAAGGTGATTTAAGTGACTTTGACAGTGGCATGGTTGTTGGTGGCAGACAGGCTAGTCTGAGTACTTCAGGAACTGCTGATCTACTGGGATTTTCCTGCATAGCCATCTCCAGTGTTTATGGAGAAAAAGAGAAAATATCCAGTGGGCAGCAGTTCTCTGCCTTGTTGATACCAGGAGTCAGAGGAGGATGGCCAGATCACTTCAAGCTTATAGGAAGACAACAGTAACTCATGTCAATATGGACCAAAATCTCTGAGGACTGGAGGTTTTTAAATGCCTGTGCCCCGGGACCAGTGTGGTCACCCTGTCATGCTTTAGTAACTAAATTAAAGGTTTTTTGTGGATGTGGCTTTAACCAGTGTTCAACAGCAGAACTGTTGCAGTGCACAGCGGAGAGACTGTACAGCTCACACATGACCTTGAAGTTAGCTCCTGATCCGCAGCCTCTCATTGGCACTCCTGGTTGTGAATAAAGGCAGAGGCGATTCTAGGGTCTCTCTGGGCCCTAGGCAAAAATCCTACATAATAAATAATATGACACTTTTATTTCGAAAGAGTGCATTGGCATCTTTTCAAAATAAGAATATGAACATAAAAAACGTGCAATTTACAATAACTTCCATCAATGCACCTAAATAGTACACATTTCTTGCATATAAATTCTATAATTTAGCAGTCTTAGCTTGACAGTTAAATGATGTTCATTTGGTAACTAAAGAAAAAGTATTGTCCAAGTTCAGTGTTTTTATTTTTAGCCTGCTAGCTAAGCAGTCATTGCATGTACTCAACTCTTTTTTTTAAACTATGTTAACAGTCATTTTTAAATTTATTAAGAAGTCAGATAGTGAACATATTTCTTCAAATGTGTAAGTATCATAGGCCGTATTTTTAAGTTCATGCAGAATCTGCAGAAATGAGTGTGCCAAATTATTATGCAAGTTGGTGATAAGAGCATTTAACTTATGAAAAATAAAAACTAGGCACCTTTTAAACATTTTATTGATTGAAAATAATATTTTCTACAACTGTATTCAAACTTCAACTAGGAGTACTGCATGGTGGTGGTATGCCTCCCCACAGTTGGGTGCCTCTTTGTAGCAGATGCAGAGGTTATGGGTGTTTTGTAGTGATAGTGGCAATGTTAGTGTTGGGTGTTCACCGGGAAAACTTACACAGTTTTGCTGGTGAACACCCAAAACATACAACAGTGGCCTTGACCTCAAGTTCTCAATCGGGTTGAGATCGAGTGAGCAGGCAGGCCAGTTCATGAGGCGATCGTCTTTAAAGCCCTGAGATGCCAACCAGTGTTGGGAATAACGTGAGGCATGTGACGGTGCATTGTCAAGCATGAACACTAGCGTCTTCTTCTCTTTAGCCGATTGTCTTTTCCACTATGGAAGGAAATTTGTCTTGAGAAAAGTGCAGTACCCCTCAGAATTCACTTTAACACCATCCTGAGGCAAGTTCATCATCAACAATGACCGCCCAGAAAATAACACCACCACCGCCTTGTTGACGTCGCAGTCGAGTTGGAGCGACCCATCTGGTCCATCTAGGGTTGCTCATTGGGGAATATAACTTTGGAGAAGTCAGCTTTCATTTATTGTTTAGCCCAGGCCAATCGTTTTTCCCAATGTATTTTCTTCAGTGGAGATCTTGTCTTTGCTTTTTGAACCTTTGCCACTCGTCTTAGCATCCTACGTCGAGTAGACCTGGGTACATCATCAAGCCCCACAGCTTCAAAAATGGGCTTACTGGTAGCTAAGGGTCTTTTAGCAACCTCTCGTTTGATTCTTGACAATTCTGGTCTTGATAATATTCGACAAGCTTTTTCTACTCTGGGTTTTCTCCCATCCTGACTATTTTGGACATATTTTTTTGGTTCACTGGTCACTCTGCAATTTCTTGGCTATATCATTTGTAGATTAGAGTCCAACCTCCCAGTGGAGATTGTCCAGAGTACAAGGTTTCTGGGCATGCACATAACAGACAACCTCACATGGATGCAAAACACCAAACACATCACAAAGAAAGCCCAGCAGCGTCTGTACTTTCTGAGGACGCTGCATAAAGCCCACCTTCCAACCTCCATCCTGACAACATTCTACAGAGGGACTATTGAGAGCATCCTCAGTGGCGCCATCACAACATGGTTTGGCAACTGCACTGCTGCAGACCGTAAGGCCCTGCAGCGGATTGTGAGGACGGCCGAAAAGATCACAAAAGATCACCCCCCTCTCAGACATCTACAACACCTGCTGCCTGCGCAAAGCCAAGAACATTGTCAAAGACATTACCCATCCCTCCCATGGACTCTTCACCTTACTACCATCAGGCAGAAGGTTCCGCAGTATCACTGCCTGCACCTCCAGAATGGGGAAGAGCTTTTATCCCCAGGCAGTCTGACTGTTAAACAACCTATAGTGCAATTGTAGCGCCCTGGAACCATTATTTTATGTTCCAGGTTTATTTTTATATCAGTGTGCTCATTTAAGTTTATATACCTCAAGAAAATGTTATTTCGTGATTTTATTTATTGTTTATGTTATCAAGTTTAACAGTATTATTTTTGCTTTAATTCTCAGTATTTTGGCAAGAGAAATTGTTGTACTGGCCCTTTAGTAAGATAGCGCTGTTCCGTTAAGAAAACGGAACTAGGAGAGGTGCCGTGGTGTTAGTTGTGCCTGGCTGAGGACGTATGCTACCGTAACAGGACATGTTGCAATTAAAGAAAAGGAAAACAAAGATGGACGTGTGTTTTGCCGTTCATTTTGGAGGTGCAACACAATATAACAAACCTGCACACGGCACCTCTATGCTCTCTAGCACTTTTTCTTGCTGCTAATATCCCATATCATATTTATATATATATATACTTTTAATATTCTAATCATAACTACTTGTCTACCAGTGTTCTGTTCATCTGTTAATAGCCATGCCCTGTCTAGCATGTTTCTTATGTCACTGTTGTTTTTCTGCACATTGTGCAAACGTGTATGTACATGAGTGTGTGTGTGTGTGTGTGTCAGTGTGCATGTGTCCAAGAAAAAAATGTGTGATCTCAATGATTGTGTGCGCAATGTGTGCATATGAGGTTCGACATAGTGTGTGTGCACTACTGTATCTGTCTTGTCTCTCTGTCTGTCTCAAAATCGCCCTTTGTTGCATTTTTTGAAAACGAAAAAAGAATAAAGGAATCGGAAGCTGACTTCAGCCTCGCAAACCTGACACACAGTTACGGACGATAATCCACCCGAGAGGACAGAGAGCAGATCCGTAAAGATCTGCCTTTATGTGCATCCACCTTCCTCTGAGGAGTTCATCCCTGCGCTGGGAAAGTTTCTGTCCCGAACAATCTGCAGACTCACCTCAGAGGGCAGCGTCCTTTCTGATGGAGCGTCCAACGGTGCCAGCGCACGGACCCACCTCTCCTCACAAATGCACCAGGTCATACCCAGTACGTGCGCGCACAGTTTCTCAGTTTGTAATGGGAGGTACCGATTTCGTCATCTTCGCAGTTCACTTTTAGCCAGAGGAGCTGATCCTTCTCGACCGCCCACCTTTCAGGAATGGGTTGAAGAACATGGCAGAGATTTCAAGGTGTTGACTTGGCTTCCGAATTCTCCAGACCTCAGTCCGATCGAGCTTAAAGGATGTGCTGCTGAACATCTTTGTGCCTGATACCACAGGATACCTTCAGAGCTCTCTCTACACCTGGACGGATCAGAACTATTTTATTGGCAGTAGGGGAACCTGCACAGTAATAGGCAAGTGGTTTCAACATTGTGTCTGATTGGTGTGTATATCTAAATATTTTCTAAACTTATCCACTGTATAGAAAACCTCAGTCAGTAATCACAACTGTCAGGTAAATGTAGCTGATTCTCTCTGAAATCCATAAAGCAGCAGGAAACAAACATTTGATTTTAATATACAGATAAAATCAACTTTATGTGTTTGATCATTCAAGAAAATGTTTGTCCTTTTTCCTGTCGCATTTTCAAACATTACTGATGGAGCCAAACTATTTTACAGCAATACAGGGCATCAACAAATGACATGTGTGTATGTTCAGTACTAATCAATCAATTTGATTTTGATAACTCACATCCCTGTCACCACTGTGATTTACTGAAGACAATAAAAAAACATCTGAAGAGCTTAAAATTAAAATGAACACAAACATTTAAAGGCATCACATCAGTAAATTGAGACAGATATTGATTTAATTCATTTCATTTATCAGAAATAACTCAAGCAACATTAAGAGCACCATAAAACCATTCAGAGAATCAGCAGGAAATACAACCTCATAGCAATTGCATTGCAGAAAAGAAATTTAAAATATATTTTCTTTGTGATATTTAAGTGTACACAAACATGTCTGTACACTCTTTGAGTTTGAATATCACATGTAGAGCTCTCTGCACCATAAAGAAAATCAATCAAGTAACATATGATCTCCCAACTTCCACAGTGGAAGATCTATGGCAGTGTTTATCAGACTGGTTTCTGACAGTCTGCATCTGGTGGTAAATGGTAACAGAGTAACTCTGGGAGAGTCAGATTTTCAGACTAATCACACTCTAACAATGGAGCTGCAGCCAGCGGGCGCTTAGCTGAGCATGAAGACCTGAAACAGGGGAAACAGCTAGCCTGGCTCTGTGTAAAGGTAAGAGAAGCACTCCTGTTAGCTCGTAAAGCTTGCTGATTAGCTCGTTATAGCTGTTTCTTTTAATCTATACAAAAAACAGTGTGAAATTGAAAAGTTATGTACCAGATTATTTCTGGTCGGGAACAGTGGCTTCCAGGAGCCACAGATATTTTCTCATCTATCTGTTGGCAATGAAAATACAAGTATTTCCCAGAATAAACCATTACTTTAGAGTTTGTAAAAAGAGATTTGTCTTTATACGCCCTGGTCTTTCCACAGACCAGGCTGACCACCTGAGGTGCATTAAAAAAACAAACAGGTAAAAAAAAAAAAAAATTTCCTTTTCTTTCTTACAATAATGGAATTTAAGAAAAAATCATCTCTCTCTCTTTCGGCCACCACCATTGTACCACCTTTTTTTATCCTTTCTAAATATTGATATTATATTAATATATTTGACATACTCTAGCTTTTAGCTCTACTTTAATATATAGTAATAATAATTATTTATTTGAACAATTTTTATGTGTGACGTCCGTGTTGTTTATTTCTATTTAATTCTATTCTGCTGTCTTTAGGTCATGTTTTAAATAGATTTAACATGTCATGTCATCATCTGCTGCTTATATGGGTCCAGGCCCAGGTCGCAGGGGCGACTGCCGCCTAGTCCACAATGCACTGAAGTCCTACAGCACCTCCCATGCGTGGTGGGCCCATGGGAGGCGGTGCCGTCCAGAGTGGAGCTCAAAACCATGACCCCGAGAGATTAAGTCTCGTGCTCTACCAACTGAGCTAACCAGGTGGCTAGATTTAACATTATTATTATTATTATTATTATTATTATTATTATTAATACCTATTTAACTGTACATTCTGTCCATAGAACACTCACCTGTATATCATGTTTATTGTATATATGTTTTTACTGTAGATACTGTATATTTCCTGCACTTGCTGCTTTTGCACTTCTGGTTAGATGCTAAACTGCATTTCGTTACCCTGTCCTTGTATATATGTAATGACAATAAAGATGAATCTAATCTTATTATTATTATTATTATTATTATTATTATTATTATTATTATTAATAATAATGAAATCATTGTGTAGTAAATTAGTGGCTGTATCAGCCACTAATTTAAGATAATCTAAACATAGATTAGCTTAATCTAAACATAGCCACCATCTGTTGTCTCAGTCCTAAGGTGCTGAGTGTTTGAAGTCTTGTTCTTAGATCCTCTTCCTCTGCATTTGAGGACGATGATTAGGATGATGGCAAAAAGTGCTAAACCAAAGATAAGACCAAGAGACAACCAGCTGAAGAAATTGTTCCCTGAAAGACAAGAATGAGGTCAAAGTGTCACCACCATGCAAACATGGCACATACTTCTGAACCACTCCGACAGATGCCTGTTTATACGTGTGTTTGTGAGTGGGCGTGAGCTCGGCCAGCTAGGGAAACTCTGGCACTTCATCATCTTATAAGTCTGCTAACACTGTTCAGTGTTTCCAGATTTAACAAACACAGAACAATCAGAGCCTCAAACCTCCTCAGCTGTCACAAAAATACACCAGCCTTAGTTTTATGTACTTATTCATTCATTCATTCATTTAAGTACAATCTGCAAACACTGGCCGGAAATTCTCAAATGGTTTTTTTGGTTGCACTGTCCTTTTACATCTAAATATTGTAAATGTCTGCTACATCATTTTAATGACCCTGTTTCCCTGAAACTACATTTATACACAACTGCAGTACAACATCCACCTGCAATGACTCCAGCTTCATTAAACTAGGTTCTGGTTCAGTTCAGACACTGAAAGCACTTGGTTCAGTTCAGGAGAAAGATCCTGGTCCGGTTTAATACAGAGAAAGTTCTTCAGTGACCTCACACAGCATGTTCCTTTAAATTTAACCGAAATCACCTGAGCTAAACCTCATCCACAGTGCTTCTGGTCCCTAAACCACAGGTGTGACTCCACAACCACAGCTAAAGGATGATAAAGCGGTTGCAAGTGAGCTTAAGTGAGTGTGCTTATGTCAAACCACAACAAATCCTGAGACGAATGAATACGCCGGTGAACCACACCAGGAAACGTGTGTGTGACTCACCGGTGTATGGATGAAGCATCTGGTGCAAGAGGAGACTGCAGTTCACTGTAAAACAGAAAAATCAGTAAAAGTCTAGATGACATGTAAATGATATAACAAATGTTTGTCCTCTGTCTTCAGAACAGTCTGTTGTGATTTTTATCTTATCGTGTTGAAGGTTTCATTTAAGTTCATTTGCAAAATGAGGCTTGAGTCTGCTGAAACACAAAAAGGTTGGAAGTGATCATGTTATATGTGGTGTAACTTCAAAAAGAACAGAGCACAGGAAAATACTGAAGCAGGAGGCTTTGTGTTGTGCTGTGCTACAGCAGTTATTTAGTATTTCAGGACTGTTTTGACACTACCATGGAAACACAAAAACACATTTGATATGCTGATTTCATGAGTAAGTTTTTGGTTTTCGTGCATGACTCACCTATGCAGTTTGTTTCCTCCCAGTCGATCTGAGGAAGAAAGAGAAGCAGAGAGACAGGGTTAGTGAAAAAGTCAGAGTCTGTACCAGACTGCAGATAAAGTTTTGGACAGTAACTTCAGTCTTTAGAAGATTACTTCGTCAGTCTTTAATTCAAATGACTTTTTGTTTCCTTGTTCTTTTCTATTTACTTGTTTCATTTATAACATTAACACAGATTAACACATAACATTTTCTCAGTGTAACCTCAGTAAACACGTCTGCCTCCCCCACACCACAGACCACACACACACACACACACACACACAAGCTTTACTTAGAACTCAAATGTTTGACAGATTCAAAAACCACATTTGTTTTTTTCAAATGATCATAACTGTAAATCTGTCAGGGATGACTGGCCATAAATAGTATATCACGTGTAAACACTGGCAGCTTTTCACACTTTGCATTGCAAAACAATTAACAGTGACCATGGTGCTATTAACAATACACAACAAAAATCATGCATTCATGGTTTCCCACACCTCCGCTGGCATTTATGAAAGACCAGTGTGCTGTGAGACTGTGCATCTGTGAGGGTCATATACTTATCTGGCTGAATGACAGTCAGTTTCACTGATAGACCCTGACTGACCTCTACCTGCTGAGCCACAGCTGCTCCATCTGCATGCAAATGACTGTGAAAAGCTTGCAGTGTTGTTTAATACTTGTACTGCTTTTGTAAAAACCTATAATATCAAAATGATATCATACTTGCACATTTTACTGCTCACGTTTTGTGTCTAAAATGTTTTCATTCCTAACAACCATTGTGGGGTCAAATAAAATCAGACCTCATCTACGAGGACCTAACTCCGTTAATAAGTTATGACCTGTGTCTCTGAATTAATGCCCAACAATTCAAATCATAGGAATCCTCCTCTAAAATGCCTGCCTTAGGTCATCCAGCTGTAACCTGATACCTCAAACTGCTCATTTCCCTTATACCCTTCTTACACCATTTTGATTAGACACAATTATTCAAAGCTGGTAAACTCGTTCAGAAAGGCGACTCCTTTCCTGTTGCCAGCAGACAACTGCTCAAAAAAAATAACCACTATTACAACTAATAGAAATAATAATAAAATAAAAACTCTTGAAAATCAAAGCAGCTGTTTCAGAAAAGCCACTGAGAATCTATTCACATTGGACTGTAAAAATCAGCAGAGAGGTCTTGTTGGGACTGACTAATGTGTACTCAGTCTGCAAAAAAAAAAAAAATCCCTCACCCCAACTGGAGGACAGTCCACTTTGTGGTACAGGAAATCCAGACAGTCTTTCAGAATGATGGATTGGTTAGTGAGATTCTGAACAAGGGCTTTAATGAAATCGTGGCCCAGGGCGATGACAGTGCGCTGGAAAATAAGCAGATGATCAGACCAGACAAAAAACCCAAAAGACTGCAGGCAACATAAAGAGCAGAGCTTACGACTGAAAAACATTAAACATGCAGTTAACATGTTAAGCTCTTCAGTGGGAGAAATCCAGCTGGTCCATAGTGAAGCCAATTTTCTATTTCTCCACCAGCTCATTCTTGCCTTTGGCCAATGTAGCCACTCATAAGGTGTGAAACTTTAAAAGTGTTCTCTCTGTCATTTCAGGACCGTGGCAAGTAATGACCCATCCGGGTCTGATTGCCAAAGTCTGTTCACAATAAATCTTCTCTCTCTCTCATTCTTACTGTAAGTTTCTCCTGATTTAAATAAAAGTGCAGTAGAGACATTAAACGTTCACAAAGCACAAGAGAAAAGCTTTTTCATTGGGATTTGAAAGTAGAGTTTGAGGACATTTAACAACATCAGGAGGTTGGTTCCATCCGTGTGCAGCATCACAGCTTCACAGTTGGGTTTGGACTTTAGGTTTTTATATTTGTCAAACATAGCAAAAATGTATTTTGGCCTCTGGCAGTTCAATAGTTTATTAACATGCAGCAGAACCTTAAAACCTACTCTATAACTAACTGGAAGCCAATGTGAATACTTACAAGCCTACACAGTCCTGTGTAATGTGTTGTGTATTTTTCTTACTGTCAACAAATACTGTGAAAAGGCCAAAAGAGCTGTGTATGAAGTCACTCCCACAGTCTGGCTCACGGATATGTTTTTAGTCGTTTTTGGAAACAGTGGAGCTCTATGGCTCAGAAGAAGAAGACGCATCAGGCTTCATCTGTGAGGGACTCACATTCTCAGTCTCCCACTGCGTCTCACATGTGGATGAATTGGGTGGCTGAGACAGCTGGTATTCAAACAAACCATCAGGTCGTCGCGTCACACTGCAACTTAGAGGTGGTGAAGCCGAAGGAAGCTGCGTCATCGTCAGAGCCGCACAAACTGAAACAAATAAACAACACAGTCAAGATGGTCACTCACTTGGCAGGTAACATCAGGCAGAATCAAGTTGTGTTATCAGGTTCAGTGAAGGTGTTCTGAAGAGACAGAGCAGGACAGGCTGTGTCTGGGAACCCCACGGTTGTACTACCCAGTGACTAGGATGCTGTTCATTCAGGTTAGTGAGTTAATTAGCTTGTGTGTTGCAGCCAAGCTGAAGGCTACTTGACATCTGTGGTTACTGAATCCTATTGCATTAATTAGGAGTGAGCTTTTATAGCTAATAGTGGTTTATCTTTCAAAACCAAAGACACTCTGTTTTACTAAGGAGCAGTAAAATGGTCAACTGCCTCAGGATTCATTTTCAAGAGCTGAGGGAACAAGAGCTATGTAAAGTAAAACACATAAAATGTCCTTACAGCTTCTTACAACTGCATTATAGTGAGCTATATACTTTTTATTAAGTGTTAGTATTAGGGATGCACCGAAATGAAAATTGTTGGCTGAAACCGAAAACCGGCAATGAGAAAACCAAGGCAGAAAACCGAAAACCGAAACACCGAAAGAAATTATGCCAATTATTAGTACCATTGCATTTATGGCTATGACTGTGTACTAACCTCACTAAAATTGCAAGGCATTGTGATTGCATAAATTAATATGAATGATTCAAAGAATCACATGTCCGCAGACATGTTGACCCTTCCAGACAAGCTCGTACTGGCCGCGGTTTTCGCTTGCGTCATCACAGCATCCTGAATCGGCCATGTTATTTCGGTGATAAAAGTCTTTCGGCCAGAAACCGAAAATGCACTTTTGGGCCATTTTCGGTGGCCGAATATTCGGTGCATCCCTGGTTAGTATACTGTGTAAAAACAGGATCATCACACACCCCTGTTCATTGAAACCCCTCACAGGTTTTCCTGACAACCTGGCTCATGGTGGTTGATGTTAGCAAACTTCAGATAACACAACACAACACAAGGCCACTTTTCTGACTCTATCAGTCTCCTCTTCTTGTTCTATTGTTACATCATGTTCAAACATGTATCGTCTCTGCCCTCAGCCACAGTGGCTGCTTTTCCCCAGAGGTTACATAAAGTCACTTTTAAGTTGGTTTCATCTTGTTGATTTTCACAGAAAATTGAAGTGAAGCCAGATTCATGGTAAGAGAAACACAATCATCTTAAATCACTGTCTACAATTTAATGAGTAATTCATCATTCCCAGTAGGTCTCAGGGTCAGGGGTCAAGCCCATAGGGTCAAGACATGAAGACAGAGAGACATGAAATGCAGGAATCTCTAAGGAGGGAAATGATGGGGAGGAGATGAAGAGGTGTATCAGTCAAGTAAAGAGAGGAGTCAAATTACACACTCGTTTTCATGTCTGCTCAGCCACCTTATCACCACCGAGCTGTCAAACAGTGTAAACTGAAAGTGATAAAGAGTTTTTAAGATAAATACTAGGGGTGTCCCGATCCGATATTGATATCGGCTATCGGTCCGATAACAGCCAAAAAACGACTATCGGATTTTATCGG
>JBBMJY010000022.1:22490190-22537771 GCA_037833715.1 Toxotes lorentzi
GCATTCCACACTACAAAATAAGTAATAAAAGTATGAATGATTCGCGCCGATATCGTAGCGGCCCAATATCGGTATCGGCCAATACACAAGGCTGCAATATCGGTATCGTATCGGAAGTGAAAAAGTTGTATCGGGACATCCCTAATAAATACATTAGACACTGATTGTTAACAGATCTCCAAAGGCGCAGAGTAAATGAGCAGTAAATCTGTGGGTTTATCAAGCAGAGGTCTGTCAGCCAGGCCAGAGATAAATCTGTAAATCAGTACTGAAATGAGCTTTGGTTTCTCTGAGATAAACTGTGACAGTGTTTAGATCAAACAGATTCTCATTGTTGTCAGACATTTGGATTTTTGTACCATGTGAGTCTATTCTCCAGAGGTTTTCAAACTGTAGGGAGAACATGTGAGGTGCAAGGGACAAGTGCATGCAAGTGTTACAACACACTCTCATCTTTCAAATTCCACACATCCACTTCACTCCACTTCACATCAACAAACTCAAACTGTCCCTTACATGTGCGTCAGGACACCTGGGTGATGTCACAGATAATGCTTCTCTCCCCAATACAAGCTTGAATCCCTCCCCCCTTTGATGCACTAGTGCTGTTTATAGACCAAATATGATGTCACCCATGTTAATTAATGGGCGCTCCCTTTACTTTACAGAAGAGTCCCTTAAACTTGTAGGACCGGTGTTTACTGTTCCCAACAGAAGGTGGGAAAACCCAGGAGATAATGTTTGTGGTGATAGTTTACCTGCATGTGATAAATTTGGGCTGAAACCGCCGTAACAGTTAGTAGTATTGGAAGAACTGATCCTTTAGGAATCGATCCACCTGCTCCTAAAGCGGGCGGCCTCCAGGTGTGAATTATCAAATAACATCTGTCTGTCACGTTCCATGAGCTTCCCCATGAAGCTGCACGTCACTGTCATTGTTTCATTTCATCACCTGGAACTTTCTCTGGCCCATTCACAGACCTCAGTGTTATCTTCCACCTCTGGTCCTGATCAGGTGGAAAAGCCCCCATCTTTTCCAAGAATATTTCACAGAGCCATTTCCAGGAAATCGTCAGACCAAAGAAAATTAACTGAGCACTGAAACTGTAGCAGGGACGACGCCCTCCACACTTAAACCTCAAACAGAGAGAAAGAAGATGCTTCGTACCAGATTATCTGAATCTGTATTTTCTATCTGTCTGTCTTTGTAATACAATAAGCCTCACACACATGCCTGTCATTACAACAGTGAAAGTGGAAGTGGTTTTCTGTTCACACTTTCAGCTAACTTTCAAGTATTTCGGTTCTGAGCTGGTTTTCACAGGACAGGAACACTACGAACACGGACAGTCTCACAGAAGTTGAGAGTTTGCTGTATGTTACACGCAGCTACACCTTAACCACTCCTCCGGCTTTGCTAAAGTCACTGCAGAAAGGGAAAGCCCCGGGGCGGCGGGTCTGACATCACCTGGTAACTTGACATGACGGGTGACATGAGGTTAACATGACCTGCCATCTTTTTCCTCATCATTTCATTCACGAAAGCACATCTGCTCTGCTGTTACCTTAAAATCCATACGTTCATAAAGCTGTTTAAGCAGCTCTGAAATCTGAGTGCGCAAAGACACGTGCGGTTAAAGCGGTAAACTCACCTGTTAACGGGAATAAGCAGATCGCACAGAGAATGGTTGTCCGGATCATGCTGCCTGGATTAATGTGAGGTACAGTCTAACGGTAGGTAGTGTCTCTGGTTACTTAGTTAAGCGGCTGTTCCGCTGCCGACTAGTGATGTGTCGGTCGGGAACGAAACAGCTCTTAGATCCGGCTCCTGTCCGGGAGCCTGATGTGAGGTGTGTCCGCACTGAGCAGGAAGGGGAGGAGCGGGGGAGAGAGAGAGAGAGGGAGGGAGAGAGGAGAGAGAGAGAGAGAGAGAGAGAGAGAGAGAGCAGCCGTTACAGAGACAGAACAGAAAATCAGAGACCGCAGGAAACAGTAAAATTTGGATGCATTTGAATTACATGGATATACATCTAAATACAATAAGCCATATAAATAATAAACATTTAATATGATGTATGTTTTGTACATTAGTAATTGATTTTACAAATAATTTTATATTATTTTGGTAATAAATTAATTTAAGAAACGAAAAAATCTGAGGAGCCACTTGGGAGCCGAAAGAGCCGGCTCTTTTTAGTGAGCCGAGCCATAAGAACCGGCTCTCTTCAGTTCTAGGAACGATAAATAGGAACGATAAATGTCAGATCGATAAAACTTTCAACAAAAGAACGAAATTCCTTTGCTTGCACTTCAGTTGACACCTAAACAGCATATAGTGTTGTAGCCATGTTTATTTTTAAATATAGCTCAACTGGTCTGGAAAATTTTCAGACTACTCTAGAGTGCAGTACAATTCACTACAGTACAATTATTTTTCTCAGAAATGTTGTGGAGTAAAAAGTAGCAGAAAATGGAATCAGCCCAGTCAAGCATGTACCTCATATTTGAATACTTCAGCACTGAAACTGTCCTTTTTGTCCTTTTATCCTGAGATAAGTCAATGTTCAGTATTAATCAATCAATTTGTAAATAAACATGTTCGATTTTTGACATATTTCACTCACTGTTAAAAAGAGACCACACATACAGACGTTTTTATTTAGTGGAAAAACTCAAGTTCAAATAAAACTATTCAGGGATTTTCATGACAGCAACTCAACTTGATGTAATCAGGCCCCAGTATGAAGTGTTCAGTTTCAGTGGGTTAAAAGATGTGTTAGTGATTAAGGATAATAAATAATCATTACTAATTTACATAGATTAAGGAAATTTGAAAAATGACACTCAGTAGTTTCCTGTCTTTAAAACTGCCTCAATCAATATTTTTAAAAATAAAACAGGTGGACATGCACTTCCCAATAAGTCACATCAACATTTGATGTATTGTGTTATTCATTGCTATTTTTATAGAAGTATTATATCTTTAAGAATATAAATATTACAGCTTTACAGAACCTTTTTGTCTGTTTTAACTCCTAGTTTTGGTTTTGCAGCATATTTACTGTCTGAGATGGTCTCAGGGTTTTGATATGTGATGAACTGATTCCTCGTTTCAGTCATTTCATGGAGCAAATACATCAACCATTTACATTATAGACAACATTCATCAGTAATGAAAATAATCCATAGCCACAGATCTTCTGTCAGTGTTGTGTGAAAAGTCAGCTAATGCTGCTTTAAGAGACAGAAACTCTGCAGCTAAATTCACATTATTTAAAACTTTTCAACCTGTTTGACATTAAACAGGATGTTGACTTTCAAACCAATATAACATGTACTGATAAAACTCAGATACAAAGATGAAAGAAAAAAGATAGAACCATGACACAACAATTACTCAGATAATTCAGCAAAACCTGAAGCCCTGAGAGAGAAAACACAAACTTCACAAAACTCAAAATCAGACTCACAAATCAAAGTCTATCAATAAACATATGAATAGATCTCCCAGCTTCCACAGTGGCAGATAGACAACAGTGTCTATCAGACAGATTTCTGAGTCTAAACCACATCTTGTGGTAACTGATAACAGTCAGAGGAACAGTTCTCTGAAACACTGACAGCTTTTAGAGCATGGTCTTCCTTTGTCGACCAACGCATTATTATTTATTTGTATTATTTATTTATTTGTGACTTCTGACCTTTGATTTGTGTCTTCTGACCTTTGACCTTCAAGATAACCAGAGGCTGATCAGATTTGGGATTTAGGATTTGAAGCCTGTTTAATAGTTGGAGTTGCCAGAGCTGAAGGCCCTGATGCACAAAGCCAACCACTGGTTACCGAGGGCTGTCGGGTCGTGTGTTTACAGTTGGAGTTGGAGTCCAGGCAGGTTTAGCTTTAAACATATGCAAGTAATAAATTAAGTTATTGTTCATGAGCTATTTGCTTCAAATAGTGGCGTCCTGATTCAAAATGATGAAATCTTTAAGTTTAAAACATTACCGTGATATTTAACAACTGAAATTGTAAAGTTGGAAGGTTAAATTTCCAGCAGATATTTTCCAATCATGCTTGTTTTCATTTCCCTGTGAAACAGAATCAAGAGTTTTACACTGCTCAAATATGTAAAAGTGTTTCAAGTGAAAGTCATCAAATCACTGTTTCATTCTCAGTTTCAGCTGTTTGACAACACAAACAGAAGAATATGTAAATGAGTGATGATGTCGTGGCTTTTTAAAGTTGCTGTTACTCATATATATGATGATATATGAGTGTGAAGGCTTCAGCACCTGAAGCACAGACTGACAGTTTAGTTTGATAAGTGTTTAACATGCACTTTGTAACATACTGACCTCTGAGCAGCCTGATTGAGATGTTTAAGATTTAACCAATCAGGGAAGTGTGTGACTCACAAACGAGTCCTTGAGCATTAAAAACTTTATGGGGGTGGGTAACCACTGGAGAGGAAGTCTTCAGGGGAAATCAGTGAAGCTTGTTTGGAGTGAACTTCCTTCACAGCTCATTGAGAAAAATAACTGTGTGATCGACTATGACAACTATGATAACAGGCTCCATAACTGTTCATCTTAAAACATGAAGCTCTTTATGCTTAGCTTAGCATAAAGAGCAGAAACAGCTCGCCTGGCTCTGTCTGAAGGTAAGAGAAGCACACCTGCTGGCACGTGTAAAAATCGCTGATACCAATAGATATTTCCTTAGTTGTTGTACGTGTCGCAGTTGTGTATTTTTATTTTATTTTATTTTACAAAACTTTAAGGTATTTCTGAAATAGATTAGAGAAGTGATAATATTATTTTTACTATTGAAAGCATTACGTGGCCATTTAAAATCAACCATATTTAACTTGCTTAGGAGCAGAGAATGAAACTGATGTGTTCTCTGTTGTTCTTCTGTACTTGGAAATCCACATGTACAGACCCACTCAGCCGGCAACAAGGACAATGATAAGCACAGTGATAGAAAGTAGAAATGTCTCCAGGTTCATACATAAACTCCCAGACAGGCAGATCAGGGTGGAGTTCACTGAAAGGAGATAAAGATGAGATGAATCAGTTCACATCATTTTAAAAACACTGACAGAGAGTCAGCCCAGACTGAAATATCCTCACAGCTAATGGAAGGACTGACATGAAATGTGATGCAGACATTCATGTTCCCCACAGGACTTTTCATCTACTGCTACCATCACATCAAATTACTTTGGATTTGGACCAAATACCTGCAAAACTAATGAGATTCCCAGCAGCCTCAGCTAAAATGAATCAGATGCTGGTTACACTTGGCTCTGATCTGATCACAGTGTGATCCAGATCACCCTCAGATGTGGTCTGGCAGATCTGATAAGATTCTGATTACTAATATGTTCTCCTACAGTACATTTACACCTACATCTCACCACTGTGAGAACGTCTCCCTGCAGGAACGTAAAGGGTGGTGTCAGGTAAAATCAGCTCACCTGGTCTGACTTCCTGCTACACTACTGAAAACAGTAGCAAACGTTGTTGTAAATTCTGTACATTGTAATTTCTGGAAGCAATAATGTAAAACCATATAACAGCCACAGACATGAACACTTCACTGAATCTCTCCAGCAAACTTTGTGACTCACCAGTGTGTGGCTGAACATCTGGGACCAAGAGAAGACTGCAGTTGACTGAAAAATGGAAAAATCATGTAGTGAACAAATCTGTAAAAGAGCTGAAGAAAAGTAAAAACTATGATGAGAAAGGGGGATAGTCATTTACCAATCAGGCTATAGTTTTTATTAAGATTATTTCAAAAATGGGTTTCAGTTTCCGTAAAGCAAAATGGAAATTAGTCGGGTTTCCCTCTAAATTTAGCACAGATTTGACATGAACTTCTTTTCAAAATGAAATTTCACATGAAAACAGGTGGATGGAAACAAACTTCCAGACATGAAATGTGACAAAGGACCCTGAGTCCATGTGCCTCTATTGTAAATGGCTCCAAGCCAAAAAGGCTGGAAATCACTGGTGTAATTTTAACCATGAATTGTATTTTATATGTTTTCATGTGAAATCCTAAAAAGTAAAGTGACTGGTGCCAGCAGCTGTCAGATAAAGGTCGTGTAAAATGAGCCTCAGAACCGTTTGACAAACCAACTCCTCATGTTACTCTGCTACTACTAATAAACCATGTTCCCAATAAGTCACTTCAACATTTAATATACTGTGTTATTCATTGCCATTTTTATAGAAGTATTATATCTTTAAGAATATAAATATTACAGCTGCTTTAAGTACAGTTTATGATAAATGTAATTTGGCACATTCCATCAGTTCATTGAAGATCATTTGAGAAAAGGAGATCTCGGTCTAACACATCATCAAAGTCCTTACAGAGCTGTGTGTGCACATAAAGAGCTAAGAACATGAGTTGTAACAGTTAAAATCACATCACAGACATTGAGGTTTTCATCACCTCTGCAGTGTGCTTCCTCCCAGTCCTACAGGAAGTAAGAGAGAAAGAGAAGAAAGTCACAGTTAGTGCTAAAGTTAGATCAAGATTTTATGAATGAAAAATGTCACTTAGCTTTAAAAATGTGCACAAACATAGTGCTGGTGCCAGAACTTTACAAAGGTCTGCATGTAAAACAAAAAGCTGGTATTCTGGATCAAAGTCAGTTTAATATTCAGTAACTTCTCTCTTTAATTGATAAAATGACTGTTTTGACTTTTCTGGTTTACAAGTGATGAAACTAAAGCTATTTTTTTTTTTAAAGTTCCTTTAAAATGTGCTTTTAGAAACAAAGGTCCAGATGCTCAGATTCAGGAAGTGCAGAGTTTTCAGAGTGAACATGTCTGGACATGTTTCAGGTCTGAGAGGGAGGAAGGTGTGTTTGTCACATACAGGTCAATTATTTTCATTTCATTTGATATTTGATCTGATGCTAACAGATGTTTTTATGAGAAAAATAACTAGTGTCTGTATTTCGCCGTACACCCGCGATCGAGGTGCAATCATGGTCAGTTGGGAAATTACATCTTTAGGTGCATTCAATGAAAATAGGAGAGGTAAGCGAACTAACAAAGTACAAATACAACAACTGTATGTGAATGGGCTTTCTAACAGCAGCATTATATGTATTGCATGTAATATATGATGCTGTACATATGAAAAGTCCCCAATATGCCTACACTGTAGGAGCTGTGCAGCTCATGTGTGTGTGTGCCTACATACTGTTAATCTATCACATGTGAGACAGTGTGATAATGGTACTTCTGCACACGTCCTTCTCTGCTGTGGATGTGGGTGTTTTTACCTGGACTTTAAAAAGGTCTGACTTGCTCCCACAAACCTCCCTGATTGTGGGGAATGTGCACACTCATTCATTTAATGACTGTTCAGATGTTGGCATTAAATCTGAATATTAAAATGTTCTTTACCACACAGTCCCTTGCGTAGTGCAGGTAGTCATAGCAGAAATACAGGGTGATGGACTCGTTGGTCTGAGACTGAACCAGCTTTGGATCTTGGTGGGTGTCATGGGCAATAACAGTTTTCTGGAAAATAAACACAGATAAACTGGTTCATTGTAGATTCAGATTCAGAAAATTCAGTTTGTACACAAATACACCGTCATGATCATGTGGAGTTTTCCACATATTTTCATCCTCACATTCCATGACTTTGAAAGAAAGAAAAAGAAAAGACATAGCTGGAGCTTTTGGGAGTTTCCAGAGTTGTCCATTGCTCAATCACTGCAAGAAACGCTGCATCAGTTCTCCATCATGAAGGTTTCAGTGTTAAAGAGCTGTTGATTCAACTCTGTGATCTCTCTGGAAGATGTAGTTTGTGCTGCTGTTGAACTGCATTGTTCATTATGTTGACATTGTTCCTATTATTTTGTCCGCCCTATTCAAATCAAAGAGGGTAAGCTAAACAACTGTTACACCTCTTTGTCTAAACAGCAGAGCAGCCTCCAAAGTGATCGGCTGTATCACAGCATTAGAGCTTATTAAAGATCCTCACTAATAAAACACTTAAGGCTGAGTGTGCAGGACTCACGTTCTGGTCCTCCCAGGAGATCTTACAGCTGGAACTGTGCTGCTCAGACAGCTGGTATCTGAACAAACCATCAGGTTGTGGTATGACAGTGCAGTTCAGAGATGATGGAGACTGTGCTACAGCTGACGGAGAAGGAAATATCCACAGATCTGAAAATCAATGAAAAACAAGACAAGTCACATCTGCACACATCACATGCAAAACGATTTTTAAAGCTAAATGGTAAAAAAATAAATAAATAAATGATGTGATGCCTGAAAGAAAAATACAGTGAAGAGAGATGACGACATGCTTGCATGTTCAGGACAAAGTTCAGTGATGCATGTGGACTTTTCATGAAAAATGAGTCATCAAAAACAGGTCGCTTGTTCCATTTGTCCCAGCAGGTCTCAGGGTCAGGAGTCAAGTCTTCAGGGTCAAGACACAAAGACAGAGGGACATGGACCGTCCAGGAGACAAGGGGGTGAGAGAGACAGGACAAGATTTGAAACAGGATTCTGCAGCAGTGGAGGTAAATAATGTAAACTGAGATGAAGAGGCACATCAGTCAAAGCGTATCAGTAAGAAAAGGAATCACTCATTTACTGTAAATTCTGGTTCAATAAAAAGCTGTACGTAGTGTAATGTAGCTTATATTTCCACTCACTCACACTTCATAAAACAGCCTGTGATTAACGGTGGTAAGAATGGTAAGAATCAGGTAAAACACTGACTGGTTCCTACTGGTACTGAAATGAAGGTGGAAGGAAACAAGACAAGATGGAAGGACGGAGGAAGGAGGAGGCATCTTAGAAAAAAAGGAGAAATAAATGATCCTCTATGTGTTTCTGTAGATACTGGAAACCTACAGGTATAAAACTGAGAAACAAAACGCTTTTAACATGGCTCAAAAATGGGATTTATAATAAACTGTTATACAATAACCACACAAATGATGGAATATGTAAATTAATCTGTATGTACATCTTTCAAAAATAAACAACTCCACAAATGAAATAAACGACTGACACGAGCTTCAACTGTGAAACTACCAGCTTCCATTCACTTTCCTCTTCCTCCAATGATGACAACTACTGCTGAACAAAATAAAACAATAACATAGGTTGAACTGAAGGCAGCATGTGCTCAAATTTAAATAACGCGTCAGGCCTTATGTTTGTAAAAGTGACTGTAAGCTGCAGACACATAACCACGACTGAAGACGTACTTGTAGCAGCTTGATGCAGCTGATTTGTGTTTGTTTATCTAAACATCAGGAGAAAGGATTTTGCCCTGAACCAACACACCAGTGGACGTTCCCTGTCAAGAGTGTGTCATCAGCCCCTTCCACAAAACACCCTACCCCCAAGTACTGTGTGAGTCTCACATACACCGTACTCTGAGTACTCCGTCATAGAGCTCCACTGTTGCCAAATTATTATAAACACATGAGTGAGTCAGTGAGACAGAGGAGGGAAACCTATGACATTTATGAGAACTGGTCTTTGTAGAACTGATTGTGAGACACTGTCTCACAAAGTCTTTTTAAAGAGCTGCAGACTCTGATAAAGCTTCTAGAATAACAACAGGCTCTAAACTCTTTGTTTTGCTCCACTTTAACATAGCATAACATTTATTGACCTGCAGGGGTAAAGACTTGTGTGTTAACTCGTCGACTGTCATCTGCTGTTCCTGTATAAACAGAAAACTGCTATCTGAAAAACAGCAAAGTCATGGTTGATTCTTTCTGAAAAGACTTTGCACTGTAACAGCTGAGTGGTATATAAATATGGTGTATAAATATGAATGGAATGATGTCTGACTGGTGAGATATCACACCCATGCTGCCACAGATACAGTTAGATAACTGTAGGCTACAAGCTGTAGGCTTTGTTCTCGCCTGTATCTATTTATATTTTGGCCCATTCAAAGCTGCTGAATTAGCTATTAGCGCTTCCTGTTTGCAGCTCACTCACAGATTTACTAACAACTATCTGTGTCCAGCTTTGACTGAGTTCCTGAATCACCTCCATGATTGTGGCATAACTGGTGAGCAGCCAAATCAGCACACAAACCGAGATAACGGACTTGCCTTTGTTTTCAGAGCACCTGCATGCACCGGTCTCTTTGACCTCACATCGTTTGAATAATGTTTCTCCAGTGAGGTTTACATGTGGCTCACATGGTTTACATGTGGTCTGACATTAAAGACAGTGGGACACAGCAGACTCACTCACTCAGATTCCAAGTTATTAACTAACTGGTTTTCAATTGGAGACTAAACTGATCAAATTAGGCTTTAAAAAACATTGTTAGTGTAATCAGATGTGTTGTTAACTTAGTGCACAGTTAGTGCAGTTTTTATTAAATAATATTGTGTTAAAGGAGTCTGAAATGAGTAAGGAGTCTTAAACCACAGCCTCACTTTGATTTGATCTAACCATCACTGAGTCATGTGTACAGCAGGTTACATTAGTCTGTATTAAAACAGTGCATGTATCACTTTGTGGCTCTTTGCAGTGGTTTTAGATGAAGAGTGTAAGAGTTCAGCATAAACACACACACACACATACTCACCACTACTCTGTTTCTCACACAGCAAACCCTGCACCTGTTGCTCCCTGCTTTCACACATTGCTCTCTCATTCCCCATTCTGCATGCCTCACTCTGCCAGTTACTGTCACCATTAGACATCTGGCTGACCCAATTCCAGGAAAAAGATAAGATCTGACACGAATTCTGACACCATTAAAACCGCACCAATCAAACAAAAGATATTAGAAAAGGACATGTTACGCCCAGACATGTCCTTGAGCTTGGAACTTGTTCTGATGATGAACGCTCCACACATTGTGGACTTTCCCCCGCGTGCCCGGTGAACATCACCTCAGCCCGGACTGAGCGCACGGAGACGGCTCGGGCTATTCCCTCGGCTCCTGGCGGTCTGTTTTAGTCTGTTCTCCGCCTGCTTTAGCTTTTTTCTGTTCAAATTCCTACAGTGCAGTAAGAGCTAACTACCTGCCTCTCCACATTGCCCCCCCACCTTACGGTAACTGTTTTACCGTTTACCTGCGCTCATGTATGTGAACTTACCCAATGCAAGGGAGGATATCAGACAAACTTCGGCCAGTCTCATCACGGATGTGAGTAAAAATCCCTGCGATATACCTCAGACAGAGAAGAGCAAGAGTGAGCCGCGCTGAGGGCAGAAAGATAAGACTGATGTACACTGGGAGCGGGATGCTCCTCCTGTACAGAGAGAGGAGAGGGAGGAGAGAGGAGAGGAGCGTGCCTCCTGGGAAGTCCCCCGGCAAGGCTTTCAAATGAGTTATAACTGAGATTGGATCCCCCCCCCCTCTGTTGTGGTCTGGGTATGAGCAAATATGAAAACTTTTTTTTTAAATGGTCTAGTGACAGTCCAGCAGAGCGCGCTCCGACTCCATGCGTGGTCTGAACTGTGTCTGAATGGGATCGCATCCCTGCGTAGGCAGGTGGAGTCTGGTCAAGCGGTACATTCTTGAACATGCTGTCACAGTCATGTTTTGATGTCATTGTATTGTTGTTGTTGATGTCAACGTATATATATTTTATTCTTATTTGAAATCGTATTCTTTATTGCTCACTGCAGCCTCAGTATCCCACCCTGTATTTCACTGCACATCTTCAGCATGCACGTGACAGATAAAGCCTGTCAGTGTTGGACCCAGAATGTTGAATCCTAACATCTGAGAAATGGAAGAAGAGCATCGTTGCCTGATGTATGACAAATAATCGATTATTAAAGCTGTCCTTGTTTTCGGCTATAATCTCATCCACAGTTAGTATGACCACTGTGCTGTTGTGGTGCTGCAACATTAAGATGTCAGAATGATGCTGTGGAGAGCCAGCTGCCACCGATCCCTCAGGGTCAGCGTGCTGAACGTGACATGACTCTGCAGAGGCAGAAACACACCTGAGTGTGTGTGTGTTTCTGTTGTTTGTGCTGCTGCAGCACACACAGGCCGATTATCCCTCTTGTTGATGCTGAAGTAATTACACGCCTCACCGCCTCAGTTATGAGTCATAGCGAGCGAATGACTGCTGCTTCTGCTGCTGCGCGTCTGCAGAGATCTGCCGTGTGATAGGGCGGAGGATCCGCCTGCAACCAGCCTGAACAACGAAAAAATAAAACGCTGTTCATTCACAGAGAAGCCGGTGGTGGTTATTTTTAGGGGGAGGAGCTGACAGGCAGCAGACGCCTTGGCAAATATTCCCATCGCTTCGCTCCACCTCACAGGATGTCTGCGTAAAGCCGTGCGTAAAGGAGCTGCGTGCGGCACCGTGGAAAAGAGACGTTTTCCAGGCAGTTTCACCTCATTTCTGGAGGAAAATTTCCGCTCTGCTCACTGCAAACGACGCAGTCGCTGCTCCTGGTTTCCTGATCAGACGGTCGGTGGATCAGATCGGAAACCTTACTGTTGCTATTGTAGATACATTTGTTTTCTTTTTAATTACTGTTATTTTTTTGGAGACACCGAGCGAGCTTTCTCCATCACCTGCAGAGCAGAGACAGTGCATCAGATCCGCCCAGCAGAGGTAAGACACAGACAGACAGACAGAAAACACAGATGACCGGCGGTGACACCACAACACCGTTTAACACCGGTGTAATGAACACACGCACACACACACGCACACACACACACACACAGTCAGACAAACAGATGTGATGATGTTGGCTGATCTGAATCCAGAAACGTCGATCACACCTGAGCCGGTGCGACAGTGGAGCAAATGTATCTCTGTTCATTTTCTGCACCACCTCCCTTAGATTCCATATTAACAGTAATAATATGATGATGATTTATAGGCATCATATCTTTTTAAAATCATAAAACCCAATAAAGCATAACGATCAAATCCCATAATAATCCCACAGGTGCAGCGTGTCTGTGCTCATGATTCGTTTTAATCTGCTCTAGTATGTCTGTAATACTTCACCTCCCTGTAGGAATGTGTGTGTTCTCCATGGAGGTCCCATTATACTGGATGTCTGTGTGTTCTAAGCATGAAATCCAGTCCTGTAACGTCCAGATCCCATAATGAGCTCCTCTGTTCTCACAGGGCCAGTGTGTTTTTGTGTCTTTATATTACAATGTGTGCTAATGTTGTTAATGTTATTCACCATCAGGTTGTGTTATTGTGGCAGGATGTGAGCAGGATCTCTGGCTCTCAGACATGTTTTTGGCCATGTCCATGTTTGCAGCTCAGTGAAGCTCTGCTTGGACAGCAGACATCCTATCTTTTTTCTTTTCTGTGTTGTTATTTTGTTATTTTGCACCATGAACTACAAGTAAACTTAGTTTCTTTCTTCTGTCTCATATGTGAAGTCCTGAATGACTTTAAAGTTTTGCAGACTCGGATCTTTAATGTTTGGAGTTTTTAGGCATTTGGTCATAAACCACAGTATTGGAAAATTGAAATTTTGACCTCATGCTTGGTGCTGGAAAAAAGTCAGAGACTCACCAAACTCAGGAAGATTCATCATCTGGGAAACATGAATGTCTGCAAAAAAAATTTACTGGCAATCCATTTAAAGACTATTTAGACATTTCAGTCCAAACGATGGAGTGACAGCGGCTGCAAAGCCCTGACTAAACCTAAACGGAAGTTTTACATCAGACAAGGTATTTTGAGCAACTCAAGCTTTCTGCTTTTGTGCTCTGGGTTTTGTCTCGCAGGCCAAACACAGGCTGCCTTAAACATCTGTGTTACAACTGGTGACACAAAAAGGTTAGGACAGGAACAGAACAACTGTTCTTGGTCGCTGGGCAGATTATAAGTCCCTTACAAGGGATTTCCAAGAGGACAGTTCACACCACATAAATTCAGATAGATGGTTTTTAATGAAGAATATTTCAGTGGTATTTAATATTTATTATATATTATTATTATAACTGTGATTTCCTTCCATATTACATAGATTCCCTACTGCTTCATAGTGAGTCTGTGGAGATGAGATTGTGTAGTTGTTGTACCTGTGGCTTTCTGTGGTCTTTATTCTGCCCTTGTTTCAGGATAGTTTTCATATCTGCTATAGTGTCTCTATAGTATTATCATATCGTTATTTCTATTCCTCTCTTTATAACACAGGGCCAGAGGCCTTAATGTGATTTTTTATGGTGCTTTCTACAGGCGCTGTAGGATAATTCACAGTCGTCGATCAAAATGTTGTGATGATATGATCTTCCCATGTCATCGTTAACAAAGGTTGTTATGAGCAAGTGGTGATTTTAAAAAATAATCCCATGGTGTCTCTGTAAATCGTGGTGTTCTAGAGAGACAGATCTGCAGGGCAGAGTGTATCTGTTGTGCTCAATAGTCAGTTTATTGTGACAGTGCTTCTTTGCTTTGTCTTTATGTAAAATATTATTATTATTATTATTATTATTATTACTATAGACCTTTCTCAAGGCTCAAAATCACGTACATTTGGTAGAATGGCTGCAGATATTTTATGAAATGCTGAAACGATTAGTCGATTCATTGATTAATCAAGTGACAGGAAATTTATCTGCACCCATTTTAATAATGGATTTTTTTTTTTTTAAAAATCACTGATTCCAGCTCCTCAAATGTGAATGTTTTCCAGTTTCCTTGTTCTTCTGTGACAGTAAACCAGACGTCACCTTTGGCTTGGGACAGTTATACAGTGGATTTTCACAATTTCCTGACATTTTATAGAACATATGATTAATCAAATAGTCGAGAAACTAATCAACAGATTAATCAATAATGAAAATAATGGTTGCAGCCCTAGTGTTCAGCATCATTGTGACCCTTTGAATAAAAAACCAAGAGAACTGCTGCTTCATTTGCTTTGTGTTGCTAAATTGAGATGAATGGTTCAGTTAACAAACTGTATATCATGAACACTTCTTATTTTGTTCATATTCTATCCTACAAGGTTACAAGTTAGCCAGCTACATAACCAGCTGGCTAACTTGTAACCTCTCCTTTATAACATTACTGTAAAGTTTAGTTATGAACTAATTTAATTATGTATTATTTTGGCAGGTAATATATGCACAAAGTCATAATGGTTTAGCATGTTGTATTCAGAAATGATGTCCAGATGTCCCTGAAGCTTTTATAGCTGTCTGTAATTTATTTAATGCTCTAGTGTCCCTCTCTTTTAGCTCTGTGTTTGGTCTCTACCAGCTGCTAAATGCTCCATCCTGTTCACCAGCTGCTCTCTGTCAGAGCTAAGCTAAACAATCTTGACATTGCTCATTTCCATTGTGCATTCACATTGAAAAATCCAGCAATTTTAGTCAACAAGCTGCATTTTTTTGTCCATGTACTCAATCTTGACAGTTCTCCATTGTGAATGTGTTAAAAAAAATCAAAACATGGTTAAGATTACTGAGATGGGGACACAGGCTCTTCTGTCACCTAAACAATAGATAACATGACAAGTATTGAATAGGAAGCAGCAGCTCTAGAGAGACAGATCTGCAGCAGACTTTATTCCATTTGAGTGCCTGACTGTACTGAATCAGAAGAAAACATTTCAAAAATGACTCGTACATACAGGTTGTTTCCTACCAAATGGTCTCAAATGAAAAGAGTGCATACAAATCCACAGATGGGGGATGTCAGCTGAGTGTTCCCTACAGCTAGAATTATAATTTCACATGTATTTTGAAGTCATTTTTTTCCTCCCCCGGTCCTTGACATAGCAGATGAGTCTCCACTGACACAGCCATCCACGCTAGATTGAACCCAGCAGGATCTTCTGCGCTGACTCATGTGCTGCTCGCATTGATTCAGTCCTCACACACTAACCCTTCACACCAGCCTCTACCTGTCTGAGTGTCGACCAGAGGCAGCTCCAGCTTTTATTTGACTTCATTTGACTCCAGTGAAGTCTAACTGGAAAAGTTTGTTTGCTCTATGTCTTTGTCGAGCACACTGTGGGTTTGTTGGCTGTTTGTGCTGAATCATGTTTGGCTGCGACTCGTCGTCACAGTCGGGTAAAAACCTCTGAAATGTCAGGAACAAAGAGGAGCAGATTTGTGCAGTTCATCCGACAGGTTTCAAAATAGCTAACAGAAATAGATCACAGCAAGAAGCCAGAGAATTCTCCCCGAGAATGGGAGTCACAGTTTGGGGTTACAGTGGGTCACGGTTTGACAAACAGGAAATGAAATAGAGATAGAGATAGAGTACTTTTAAATACATTTCACTTTACCTCAAATATAACACAGCATTCACTCTTTAATGTTATTGTTATATAAGCCACCAACACAAATGAATATTAGTTTCACTGAGACAGAGATAGGTCTTAGTATTTCAAATAATATCACATACAAAGCTTGAAAGAGTCACCAAGAGTCAGTCCTTGTCTCAGCAAAACTTTAGTTCTTTAGTTGCCTTAGCTTTGACTAATGATCAACTGTGGCATCTTTTTATTAGAAAATTATTATTATCATTATTATTATTATTGATTGTTCACTCTAAATCTTTTTTATAGAATGCAGAGCAGCGTGAGTTTTTTCTCAGCCCACATTCATGTCTGTAGGTTCCTGTCAGGTTGTTTCCAGCCCCATCAAGCTCCACCAATCAGACTGTCACAGTCTGCCCCTCGGCCCCTGTCTCCAGCCCCTGCTCACTTCTCCCAGGCCATGTTCTTCCTTTCATCCTTCATCTCCCCAGACCTGCCTTACCCCAGCTGTCCACCGCATGTCCTCAGACTTTCCCTTTCCACATCACCTGACTGCTCCACCCATTCACTTACCTGTTCCCACTTCTTACCAGCCCTGCAGTCATCTGAGCCCTCCCCACCTGCAACTCATTCCCTTGATCAACTCGGCACTACATCAGTTCCCTTGCTAGAACATTATGTCACGTTACCGTGTGCTTCCTGTCCTGGTTCCTTGTTTTTGCCTGCCTGCGTTTGCATGGACTTTAGATTCCTGCCTGTGAATTTCTGGATTTGTTTGCCTGTTTCTGACTGCCTCCTCTGGTTTTGACCAGTCTTGTGAGTCAGCTAATCTGCAGCCTGAACCCCAGTCTGCTAGCCTCAGGCTTGCTAACCTCCTGACTCTGAAAACCTTGAATAGTCCCCTATCCTGGGGACTCACCTGGCAATTTTCCAGAGGTATCTAGGGGTCAGAGCCCCTAGAAGGAAGCAAGAGTCAAACCCCTAATCTACCCAGTGACCAAGAACAGTTGTTCTGTTCCTGCCCTAACCATTTGTGTCACCAGTTGTAACACAGATGTTTAAGGCAGTGTTTGGCCTGCAAGAAAAAACTCAGGGCACAAAAGCGGAACGCTTGAGTGCATGGTCGAAGACAACCTGCAGCAGACTATCTGCATTTTAAAGTCGTAAAACACAGTCACAAAACTTTGTTTTCAGGGCTAGTTAGCAGATATTACTTTGCCACTACATGGCTGTAGACTCTCTGAGGTCAACTCAAAACTCATTTTACATTTTAGCCACGCAGACAGGAACTTTAAAGCAACTTTTAGCTTTAAAAGTGAGTCAGCGTCTTGCTGACTGTGTTTTTTTAAAACCTCTCTCTCCAACCCAAACCTTCAGATGGCGAAGGCAGACCAGCGTTTTGGCCAGCGGGATGGCTCAGACCAGAACTTTGACTACATGTTCAAGCTGCTGATTATTGGTAACAGCAGCGTTGGGAAAACCTCCTTCCTGTTCCGCTATGCCGATGACTCCTTCAGCAACTCCTTCGTCAGCACCGTGGGCATTGATTTCAAGGTGAAGACCGTGTATCGCAATGACAAGAGGATCAAGCTGCAGATCTGGGTGAGGATGGATGGGCCTATGTTGGTCTCACAGTTACACAGCACTGCACCCGTCAGTACTGATGTTTCATTAGCTCCCAAAATCTCAATTTTCTGGTCACTGCAGAGAAAATTGTTGAAGCTTACTAAAAGTTGAAAGGATAAAATAAGAATTAAAAAAAAAAAAAAATAGAATAACCAGGCAAGAAATAAATAATACAAAAGAAAAGCAAGATAATACACTTAAATACTGAGAAGTTTAAGGGTGCACTAATATAGGCATATATGGGTTACGGTTAGGTGTATATATATATATATATATATATATTTATATATATATATATATATATATGGTGTATGTATGTATGTATACACAATGTACACACACATTTCTTATGCATCAAGAAGCTGCTGGTGTACAGCAGGATTAGAAGTGTATGGGTTTTCCTTTTAGCACATGACATAACATATTGTAACATTGTAAACTGTAACCCAATGGTACTATAACAACAGATTTTCTTCTACTTATACTGTAATCTAACAACCTGTTAGCATAATTCACTGTGACGTAGCTTGACATATATGGTAATATAATATACTGTAACGTATTATAACATAACACAACAGAATCTAACATAACATGTGGCTATATAATATATAACATTATATATAATTATACTTAAAATAACATAACAAAATAACAACATACCCATAACATAACATTTTGTATAATTATAACTATTTGACCATATAACAGTAACGTGTTATAACATAGGGTCAAATAATTATTCTGTAACATATCATAACACAACATACTGTAACACAATGTAACAACATATCACAATATAACATACTGTAACACAGTGTAACACAACACATTATAATATGCTGTAACACAACATAACATGATGTTCTGCTCTCAGTCAACAACAAGCTGCTAGGAGGAAAAGAAAAGAGCCCAGACACAGACTTCTGGGCTACAGCTTGTATCATCAGTGGTGATGTTGTTGCCATGGCAGCAGCTCTTCACGCTCACTCACACTCTCACTGACACTGACACACACACACACACACGCACACACAGTGCTGTCTTCAGTGGCAATTAAAGAGACCTCTTGGGGCGAAGAGGTTGAGACCCAGCGGGGGACAGAGGAGCCTGGGGCGGGGGGTAGAGGAGGTGTGTGTGTGTGTGTTAATATGGGTGGGGGTGGGGGGGCAGTGCCATAAGTAGAGCTAATCAGAGACGATTGATTTAAACTGAAAGCCCAGAGTAAAAATAGACACAACACACACATAAACAATGACACAAATGTATGAAAGATCTGAATGAAAGAGGCTCCATGTTTGTCTTTGGATTAGGGATGGACATGTTATCAAAGCCTCATGGGAGTCAGCTGGAAGATAATCAGAGGCAATGCATTTTTGAATAAATGAAGATAGATTAGAATCTCCAGGAGGTGGTTGAGGTGGATGGGATGACGCACAAAGTTCAGGACTGTCCCACAGAGACCAGTCTCACATCCACGGTCCAGTCTGTGATTTAGACAATAAAAGCATTTTGGTTCAGGAAAGATGGTGGTTCCGGTTAAACATAAATACACAGGTTGAACTGTTTCTGTATTAAACCAGACTAGGATCTTTCCCTGCTGTGAGAGTCTGAACAGAACCAGAACCAGTTTATTGGTGCTGGAGTCACTGCAGGTGGACGTGTGAACATGTTACTGATATGTTCAGTATCAACATACTGTGGCAATTAAGTTGTATAGAACCGTGTGTTTTAGGAGACAGGGCTATGGGAGGTGTAGTTGTTGAATGCTAATGAAACAATCTTGGTTTTATCTATGTGAAAATGATACGCTGTTCAGTTGTTACTATCACAGCAGCAGACATTTATTAATCTTAGGCCGTGGAAGGATAAGTGTTTCAACCTTTCAGAGCTCAATTCACGGAAATTTAAATCCAAAAATACTGAAAACAGTGCAGAAAACAGAAATGAGCTGCAAAAACAGAAATGTATTTTGTGTTTTCTGTATTTGGTTTTGTTTTCTCTCATTGCAGCACTTTTTGTAAATGCTGCACATTTGTTCTTAAATTGTTGAAGCTACAGTGCCTTTAGCTCTCAGGGCCACTGTACAGGAAGACTGAAGAAAGAAAGCCTATAGGTGAAGATACGTGGTCTGATTGTGGTCTGGCTTTATCTTAAATGGAGGACAAAGTGTGAGGAGTTATTTCAGGTGTGTCTTGGATGGATGAACATGAGACTCTCCGTTTAGAACCATCAGTACAAAAGATCAGCTGTTAGAAAATATGTGCTTCTCTCTTACAAAGTCAGAGGTACAAGAAGCCTGAGGACACACAAGCTGAAGGAGAGAAGTCAACTACGACTCCCAAGGTGCATTTCACCAACAAACATCCAGCCAGAGAGCTTCACATTCTGTTTTGGTCTAATTGAAACAAAATGAGTTATTGATTCTTTAGATTTGCCCCAGTGCAGTGCTTTGAACATCAAATGATTTGGTGTATATTTGTAGCAATTATGTGAACATCCCTGTCTCAGTCTGTTTCATCTGAATGTTTACTGGTCTGCACAGAGTTCTGACCTCAGCCCCATCCAACACCTCTGAGATGAACTGAAAAAGACTGAGAGTCAGACCTTGGATGCTCTGATGTGTCTGAATGGGATCAGATCCTTGCAGCTGGTTCAACATCTGCGGGAGAGACTGAAACCAGAGGAGTGGAGGCTGTTAGAGCAGCACATTGATGAACATGGTGTTGAAATCACGTTACGTTGTCACATATGGGTGTAATGTCCACATGCTTTTGGGCATGTGCAGTGACGTCTTCCTCTGTGGAAATCAAACACACATTTCTCTGCTTTCAACTCACTGCCCGAGGCTCTGCTTATCACTCTCCATGATTAATGTCTGTGGCTACTGTGGCTCTCTCTCTGTCTCACAGACACACACACACACACACACACACACACACACACACACAGATATATAATCATGCACCACATCAAATCTCAATTAATTAAATGCAGAGAAGCACTCGCTGTATCCCTGCAGAAATTAGAAAGAGAAAGCTAGGGATTGTTGAATGAGTGCAGAGGAAGCAAAGCATAAAAGAGCTAAATTTAGAAGAATGACTGTACCCCGACCAGCTGTAGTGGTATGATGATGGAGGATGGCGGCTGACAGTGTAGGAGTCACTGTGGATGGGTGTGAAAGTCACATTGAGGCTCAGTCGAGCGGCGGTCTGCGCCTGCTGAGGATCGATCGCTGCTTCAGATAAAATGGTTGGGAGAGGAGATGAGGCTGAAACAGGTCAGGCTGTTTGGTCCCTGAGAGATTAAAGACGGAGATATTCACACTCTGGCAGCGGCAGACGTCTTGATTACTGATTAGCTGCACAAAATTCTAAAATGCCTTATGTTTTTATTATGTCATTACATTTCAAACTGCCTTTTCTGCTCATTGTGAATTTGCACATAAAATTAAAATATATAAAATTATTTTAAATCTGCATCTGCTGCTTTGTCTACAAACAGCTGACACACAATGTTGTTAACTGCATCTCCACGGGGAGAACAAACCACAAAGCAGACTAAGAAGCTCTGTCTCCTAAAGGTGTGTGTCTATGCATCTGAACTGCAACAGCAAAGATGTTCTGTAGGAAACATAACTGTGGGATCCTGTTTCCTGTTCACGCAATTTGGTAAATATGTTGAAACTGAACAAATCAGTAAAATATTTACAAACATTTTCCAATTAAATCTCTGATCTCTCAGTTTAACATCCACCTGCAGTGACTCCAGCATCATGAAACTGGTTTCTGGTTCTGTTCAGACTCTCACAGCTCTGTTTATTTACACTGAACGTGAACCACCATCTTTCCTGAACCCTAACCAAAGAGCTTTGGTTGTCACCAACAGGGACTCTGCGAACAGGTCTGTGATTTCTGTAAGATGAGTGGATTATTTCTGCAGTTCACCCTCTCATGTTCATGATGAAAGATAAAGTAGAGGCAGCATCATTTTGTAAAGTTGTAAAATTCTGTTTGCATTACAAACTTGTGTGTGGTGCTGTGGCATCTCATCATCTCATAACCACCCAGATTTATCTCGTGGCTCTTTTGAAGGCTAAATAACAGACATTGTCACTGTGTTAAAAACCAACCTGATGTTTGGTTCAGCAACCGAGTCAACTACTGAACAGACCACACACTGACGATGGTGAAAGGGTGAAAGGTGGTAAAGCCAGTTTCTGTGAACGTCAGTGTGAAGTCACAACTTCAACACATCGCTGTGTTATTGTGAGGTGAGAACAGGTGTGTGTGAGTGTGTTGAGTGGATGATGATGTGGTGTACCTTTTTTCATGTGTCTTTCTCCTGTATCTTTAACTTCTCGTGTGTTATTGTCTGTTATAATCATCAGTTTGTATGCTTATGCATCTGTGTATAAATATATAATTTTTATATTCATAGATGTGAAAGTGATATTTGTTTCTTTGTCCTGACTTTTGTTTTAGAGAATTGTTGCTTTAAAAACACTTTGAGTTTAAAGATCAGTGGTTATCTGGACACAAGTTCGTGGTCTGACCTGTTGTAGTCTTCCTGTTTATTTCAGTGCACTTGAATCATTTGCCGTATCAGTCTGGTTTTAAACATGCCAGAACAGGCTAAGTGTTATCCTAGCTTAGCATGTTGGTATAAGGGCTTATCCCCACTCTCTGTAAACAGAATACAGTGTCCAGCAGTTTGTCCACAGAGTATTTGACGACCATCTGATGGACACAGTGATACTGGCTGATTTGGTTATTTCACCTCCCTTCACTGGTGTAAAGGTGGTGGATGAAATAATAGAAACACCAGCATCACATACTGCAGCCTGCAAAATTCAATCATAACCTCCATGAAGGAGGATTTATTACAGGACTGTTGTATGAAGCTATATTAGTTTCAGTTAATAGAGTGACCTAATGAACTGACAGCTGACTGGATGTGACCAGTTCACCAATGTGACTGCAATCTGTCTCGATATTCTCGGGCTACAAGCAAATCAAATTTGACTCCACTCCAGTGCAGATGAAACTGATCCTTCTTAATGTAAATATTCCTGTAGTTCTCCACCGTTGCTACTTTAACACAAGACATATCAAAATCTAACGGGCAGGTGGGAAATAGATCAGGTTCTCAGTTGTTGGTCTCTAGAGAGACCAACAACGTTCCACAGCTCCACTCCTGGAGCCAGGCCTTTATGAACTAATTTCAACTAATTTCAAGGCTCTGAATTTTCAGTCTGTCATTTTTCCTGTCAGGTACTTTCAGCCTTAAGAAGATGCTCGTCCAGTATCCTCCGGCTTCATAAAGTTCGGTTCTGAGTTTAGTTCCTCAGTAAAGCAGTCCTGTGACTGTCTGTTTGTTTCTGTTTCCAGGACACAGCAGGTCAGGAGCGATACCGCACCATCACCACGGCCTACTACCGCGGCGCCATGGGCTTCATACTCATGTACGACATCACCAATGAGGAGTCCTTCAACGCCGTCCAAGACTGGTATGTGATTGGGCAGGAGCTTGTGTTCGACATGACAGAAACCAGAAATCAAGATTCAAGTTGACACAGCTGATGATTTATGCTGCTGCCTGTGTTTGTGTGTTTGCAGGGCCACTCAGATTAAGACATACTCATGGGATAACGCTCAGGTGATCATGGTGGGCAACAAGTGTGACATGGACGAGGAGAGAGTCGTACCTCCGGAGAAAGGAAAACACCTCGCCGACCAGTTAGGTGAGACGCTGCTACTTGAGTGAGGCTAAATACTCTCTAGCTTGGGTTTCAGGTGGTAAATAAATACTAGAGAAAACACTCTGAAGCTCTGGTTACAGATGATAAAGACCACAGAAAATATTCTTCAGCTCAGGTTTCAGATGCTAACAGAACTCTGACACCTACCACGCTACCAGGGGGGTGTTCATGTTACCTGAAGGGCCTCCTTAAAGGTGTGAGGAGTCTCACAGGAGTCTCCTGGATAATGGAACCAGACCACAGATTCAGGTTCTGGCGTGTAGCTTGATTTATAATAATGCATCATGATTTATGTGTTGATTATATGTTTCATTTATGTTTTGTTTATTATGTTTTCAGCTGTACCGTGAGAAAAAACAGCTGAACTTGTCTTAACCAGTTACTCCAGGAGAGAATGACTTCACCTCAGGGTGTGTGTACCTAAATACTATAAGTGTATTGCTCATTGCTCAGGGTCAATGAGACCTTTAATTACAAATGCACAATAGTGGTTTTAGCTCCACTGCTCAGAGCTGTTTTTTCACTTCTGTCAGACTCGAATAAATGTAAACGCCTCGGGCTGCACAGAGAAAAGAGTTTGCTCTGCCAGCAGTTACACACCAGGTCAGACGAATAATTTTGAGATGAGACTGTGCTCAAACAAGGTGCTATTATAAAACAGTTTCACGAGCAGCTACAAGATTATGAAGTGATGACATTTTTTTTTACCATGAAAAAAAGAAACACAAAATGACTGATCTACTCTGGGATATTGGGATCATTTATCCAGCCTGCATCTGTGTCACAGTCAAACATTTGGAGAAGAAAAAGTCTCAGCAGGTTGTTGGGTATTTGTGAAGCAGGAAGAAAAGTCTGAACACAGAAAACACACCGTGAGATGCTCAAATAGACGAAACCACACCCGGCATAAGTACGGCATTTAAAAGCCAAAAAAGAGAGCAATGTGAATGTTTAGGCCACAGCTTTTTAGCTTGTGTCCCTTTTAAACAAAGAGATGTCTGTATGTGACCCCCTGACACAGGTTTGACACCTGCTAAAAAAAATCTGGATTTTTCCCTTCTCGGATTATTTAATTTGAATAATTTTACAGTTCTGAAAAGTTAAAACTATCCAGTATATCACAAGAAGAGATCTTTTTGTGCAGACGAAAGAAATAATTTTCCTGTCCATCGCCAAACTAACGAATCAACTGATCTTTCTGGCTCTACTAAATCCTGCTGTTTAGTTTAGTCTAAAACAGAGCATAAGCTCATAATGTGTCTTGAATGGAAAACTTTGGAGGAAAAAATCAACTACAGTACAGCAAATAAATAAATGTAGAGCAATAAAATATTAAGTAAAATATTTCCCTCTTTACAAAGTACAGTACTAGAGCACATGTAATGTTACAACCTGTTTCCTCCTGCAGGCTTCGAGTACTATGAGGCGAGTGCAAAGGAGAACATCAATGTGCGGCAGGTCTTCGAGCGTCTGGTGGACATCATCTGTGTGAAGATGTCAGAGCGCGTGGACGTGGAGGTGCCGACGGCTCCCGGCTCCAAGACCACCAGACTGACCGACAAGCCCGCCCAGCTACCTCAGAAGTGCTGCTGATCGCCCATCTGCTGTCGCCTCGTCCCCCCCCAACCTTGAGAAAAAGAAAAAAAAAAAAAAAAAAAAAAAAAGATTAACTATTGTAACATTCCTCAAGACACTCTCTCTGCTTCAGTCCATGTTTGTGAGCAGTCAATAATCACTACGCCTACTGCAGTTTCTGCTAACCAACATTAGTAGAGTCAGTTTTATGCCCTCCACGTCCCTCCAAGTCTCTGATGTTGGCCTTTACATAGACGGAGGAGTAAGGGCGGCAGTGCACTCCAAACAAAATCAAATTTGGCATGTTTGAAAGTTTCTAAAACCACTGTTGTGTATTTGTCTGTGAGGAAATACTGGCGTGATAACTGTGACTGGAGCCCAGTTAGTTAACGATGTTCAGGCTGGTTAAACAGGGTTATGAGATGTGGTATGAGGAGATCAAAGCCCGGTGGTGAGACAGCAAAGTTCATCCATGTGTCCTCACTAAATAAGCCACTCTAGAAGCTTAGTGACGAGGGGAACACTCACACTGATAGTTGGTGAACCAGTGTAGGTGACAAATTAACTGCTAACATGCTAACAAGTGAAAAACTGTTAGCACTAGTCAGTCGCAGTGGTTGTATATGTCATATTGGAGTTGCCAGTTACCAATTACCAGTTTCCCAGCTGTAGACAGTGTTCACGTCATCAATGTCAAACTTTTCTACGCAAGCAACGGGCCGTTGTTGTTGTTGTTAATTGAACGCTGTGTTGAACAAGCAGGGTGTTTTTAATCCTCACACGTCCGACTGCAGTAAAACAACCGACACTCAATGTCACAGACTCAGAATTGAACTTTGTTAGTGTTTATTGATTAAAACAGCTGAAATCTCCAATAATGAGTAAGAAGCAGTAGCACAAGACGACTGACAGCTGCCATCTTGAGTTGTGCGATGACATGAACGCTCACTCGTAAACGTGGAAATCTTTCCCATCATCCCCTTCCCTCCCACGTGATGTGAACACAGCAGGGTTACAGGTTCATAGCTGTAGCTTCCTTTGTTTGAAAATGTGTGGCTCTCTGAACCTTTTAAAGGTCAGTACTGTCAGGATGCTTTGATATTGGTCAACAAGACAAACTTATGTGTCCAAGTTGACCAAACGTGTGTTTGACTAAAAGGCTTTGTGTAATTGTACTTTTTCGGTGCGAGCGAATCACAGCGGATTAAAATGAAATAAACTGGTGCAAAATTTTGCTGTTTTACACGCTGGTGTGACCGGGCCTTACAGCTGGAATCAGTATATAAAGCTTTCTCAACAAGGCATCGTATGTCCCTGCATGTCAAACAAACTGGTTTGATGATCCAACTTCTTGTTTGGGAGCAGGTTAAAATAAAACTCTCAACATCCCAAAATCAGAACAAGTATTAAAGAAAGCAGGCAGCAGGACTGTTTCCAAACACTTAAGGGCAACACACATCAGTGGAGTCATAAAGCATTGCACCATTTAACATTCATCAGCTGACCTCTGAACTCTGACGTGCCATAGGTACATTGTTTGTTTGCACAAAGAACAAGACACAAAAAAACATAATGTACTAAAGGAGGAAAAAGGTGAGACTGAAAAAAATCAGTAAATCAAAAAAAATGAACAGATGAAAATCCAGGGAGAGAGGAAGTGGACAGTGATACTGATGCATCAAGATGCTGATGTTATTCACACTTTGCAGAAAATAACTGGTGCAGATGTTTTGACTTGCATCATATGTTGCTGGCATGTGTTGCGTTGACCAACCTCTGATTATGTGACAGTGTTGAATTGCACATCAAAAACATCAGTAATTGTGGTTGTATGAAAAGTGTGAGACGTTCTTCTGGCAATCTCGCACACACTGCCCCGATCTTAGCCGAATGTGGCGTCTCGTTTGGTCATCTTTATTTTGAACATGCCAAATTTAAATTTTGTTGGAGCTGGCTGTCGGAAGGAGCTGGAAGCAGGGTCCACAGCTAAGCACAGCACTGCCTCTCCTCAAAGTGTAGCACAACAACAAACTCACACCACCACAGCTGCTCATGTTTACAGGTCACAGTCGTTCACACAGTCATCTGCCGGAACATCAGCTAGGCTGCTTCTCAGATAAGCTAGTAATAGTTAGGTCCACTCTAATACAATATGCCTATAGCCCTCTTACTGTTACTGGCCTTACATAGTGCTGTTTTTGGCTTGAAAGACGCTTTAGGGCTGCACCACCAATGCACAACTCCCAGGCAGGGCTGCAGCCAAAATCATTTGAGATAAAGACTAAACAGGAGGGGGGTCGAGTCCCACACTGACACAGGTCCAAAAACCTGACATGACAGACATGCTAGTCTGTCCTGTTTTTAGCAGCATAAAGTTAAAAGGAGAGTGCCTCGTGTGATGTTTAAAACGGGTTCCTGTAGATAGCTAGTGCAGGTATCAGGTGGACTTATGAGAAAAAAATCAGTATGTGTACTGGAACAATAATAACAGCACTTGTGTTGCACTTTCATTAACAGACTTTAATACAACAGTGGAAACTCTTTAACAGATGCTAACATGAGGGTCTTTTAAAGGCCCAAAGCAAAATTTGACCCAACCAGTAACAGCTGCATACATGAATATAATAGTTTAACACAAACACATTGCACAGAAATCTACAGAAGCAAGTTGCATTCATCAAAGAAAAAAAAAAGGGATTATGAGATAAAGATCTCGTAATTAATTAAGATAGTTCATGAGATGCTGAGTCATAAATATGCGACGTAGAAGTCACAGTTTTTCTTCTTTGGTGAATCAGTGTAATGCACGTTGGTATAAATCAAACTGGCTCTGAGTTTGTGATCTGTGAGCGATGCTCGACATTTCCTGCATCAGGAAACTTCATGTCAGGACTTGAAGCCATGGAAGTTTATTAATGACAAACTTATCTTGAGTGCACATTTCACAACACTTTTCTCCATGTGTTTGTCACATTCTGTGTTTTGTCTATATCTGTCTCATGGGCTCATCTCCTTTTCACAGTTCAAGTCTTAAAATGTAAAATTATGTGGGACAGGCTGGGCAGTCGCCTGATGTTATGCAGAGAGCAGGAGCTTACCCGATGCTGTTTAACTCCAGGTTGGTTTAAATTTCTCACACCTGGTACAATCACTTCTTCAGTTCTTTATTTGATATGGAACAGTGTGATTCTCTTCTGCTGAGGCAGCTGCAGGGATCATCACGGTGTTTCAGACCATACTTGTGTGCATCTATCTGACAGGAAGTGTAAAAATGTCTGCTGTCATGCCAGCTGCTGGAAGTACATCATACCTTATGTGGTTGTGCTCTGCAGATTGGCTGAATGAGATCCTGTGCTAGGCCTGTGTTACAAAAATCAGAACTCAGATCGGAACAGGGGAGTTTCTGCAGTGTATGTTCTTTATTTCATACATGTACATGTATGAGGACCACTGGGAAAGCCCCACACAGCTGTGAGGTTCATTTAAACTACTAACTAACTTGGAGGCAGCAGGGTGCACATTCTCAAATCCTGACACTAAGATTTGTTTTGTTGTTCCTTTCTTTTGTGCTTTTGTGTCATTAGCAAACTTCCATACAAGGTTTGCCAGGAGTAAATAACCAACTTCTCAAAGCTCAAAAACTAAAACTGGACCCGAGAAAAGCACAAAAAAAGACTAATCAGGTCCAAGACCCAGATCAGACCTTCTAGTCTGTCAGAGACCCAGAGGCCCAGACTGCCACTGAGCGCTGCAGCCCTGCTTCATGGTGGCTTATAGCTTTTGCACTGGCCGACACAATCCAACGCCATACTGAGGGTGTTTTATACTCACACTGCACATGTGAGCAGAGCTGATGAGTGAAGAGCACATGGTTCTCTCCTTCCCCTTTAGCAGGTGTAGTCACGTAGCTGTCATGTTCGCAGTGTTTCCTACATGAATGTGAGTGTGTGTGTGTGCGTGTGTGTGTGTGATATTAGAGCCAATACGTTCTATTGTTGCATATGGTTATCATGATATTTATTGCGTGTTCAGTTGTGAGGGTTTTTGTGTTTGTGTTTGTGACGGAAGTGTGATATTTTGATAAAGTCATGTCAGCTGAGATTCAGTACCTGTGTACAAGAAAGACTTCAAGAAAAAGAAGAAGTGAAGAAAAAAAATGTGCATTTATTATTAACTATTACAAAGATAGAAAAAACAATATCCTGCCAAATTGTTATATAGCTACCACAGCGCACGTTATTGTGTGTGACTCCCCACCATGTGTCTTCATATTGATAAAAACATACAATAATATTGACATTGTCTTCATATGATTATTTTTTAAGTGAATTTGTAAATGATAGAATTAGAAACTATAATGGTGTTGAGTATGAATTTATTTTTATGCTGTGTATACCATGGACAAATTATATAGACAGTTTATGTAAACTTGTTGTCTTACAGTTCACTCCTATATGGGGGAGAAGCACAAAGTGATTGTACAAAATATTGTGAATGTTTGTATATTATAGATGCAATTTAGTATAATAAAAATCACAATCTTTAATCATAACATCTGTCTTTTTCTTCCTCTGTGACAGTGTAAGATTTTTATTAGTTTCTCAAAGAAATATGCCCCAAACATCGTCTACTACCACCACTTAGAAAGAAATATTTAAAACAGTGTAAAAGGATTAGAAACAAAAACCAAAAGCTTTCTCTCTTAACCTTTAACTTGCTTAACTTGCTCTCTTTATTCATCCATGAGCTTTACGCAGCTTGAAAAGGAGATCTGAAGACACTACTCAGGGCAGAGAACACTACACTGGATCTCTGTATGTTTCTGAGTACATGAATACGTACATTTGTTATTTCATTCTCAGTTGACAATGTATAATTATGTTCTTCCAATGAAAAGACTAAACGTGAAGATCCATCAAAGCTGACGCTGTAAAGCACTCAGTCCGTTAGAGGTTTCTTAATTTTTGGTGAGTTTAACTGCATTTCAGTCTTCAGTCTCAAATCTTTGCATGCTTTAATGATTTTATTCATTTGTTTATTCCTGTTTGTGGTTAGACATTTGATTACAACGTTAAATCAAGCCTGTGCCACTGGCGGTATTTATCGGTACGGTATTTATTTGTTTGTAATTTCAATTTATCTCATCAATTAAAGAACTACAAACATCACTGCTTGGACTATTTCTGTTTTTAATCGTCACAGATTCGACCAATCAGACGCCCCGGTAGTCTGTGATTGATTGGCTCTCAGCGAATCACAGGCTATGTTTTGGCTATGTGTTTCATGCTAGGATGCGGGACTGAGACTGACACTTTAAACTTCATCGGCGTTAAACCCACAGAAACAAAGGTGAGCATTTACTAAAAAACACTAAATACACCAAACTGGAGTTTCATGGGTCTTACTTAACGTTTTGCTGGGCAGCTGCACAGCAAATAAAACGACTCGTGCTTCAGCCAGTGGCGCTGAAAACTCGCTGTTCAGCAGAGGGTGTTGTGTCATTCTTATCTACAGGATTAGCCTACTGAAAGCTAGTATACGGCTAACCAGGTTAACTAATTTACCCATGGGTTAAGCGGTCTAGCTTCGTCACTGTTTATCTTTAAAGTTACGGTATTTGCAGTAACGTTATTTGTGACTAACTGACGCTTGATCCACCAGTTAGCCTGTCAGCTTCCAGGCATTTCCTGATAGCTAAGCTAACAGTTAATTTCGCTGAAGATTTACTAATGTTCTGCTCGCTGACGCAAAGTAGTAAGATCCCACCGAACGTTTCGATCAGATCTCTCGCCTGACGACACTGTGCCACCAAACTGCATTAAAAAATCTTATATTTTCAATCTGCCTCTGTTACCTGCAAAATAATACACGACGAAAATATCACTCGAGATAGTTCCAAAAATAGTAGTTGACGCTCTTGAATTCGGTATACATCTAGTCAAGGCAATTAGTTTTAACATTTAATTTCTCATCAGTTTGCCATGTCTTTCTCCACCAATACCCAAAAACTGATGTTCTTTGTGGTCAAAAGTATGTGAAGACTCGAACATCGCAGCAGTTAATTAATTGCTGTGACAGGATCATAACGTTAAGTTAACATTTATCAGGGTTATCATAAAACAGTACTCATCTGTCCATAGGCGCAATAAAAGACATTTAAATGTTCAATGTACAGTGATATAAAACTGAGAAAAGCAGCAAATCCTCACATCATTCAATCATTGAAACAATTAATCAGTTATCAAAATAGCTGGTGATTAATTCTCTGTCATTCAACTAATAGATGATTGACTCCTTGTTTCAGCTTCAGAAAGTTGCCCCTATTCAGAGAAATTAGAGCATTTGTGAGGTCCAGCAATGATGTGGGCTGATTTGGGACTGGGAAAAGCATTTCTTCAGGGACCTGACTTTGTGCCCAGGGGCATTGTCATGTTGAAACAGGAAAGGAACACACACAAGCTGTTGGCAAAAAGTTGGAGGAACACTGTTGTTAAGAATATCCCTGTATGTTGGGGGCAAAAGATTTCTCTTCACAGGAATGCACATTGTTGGACATGCTTGTGCTGAATTATGACATGACTGTGTGATCTAAACCACTTATCAATGCACATGTATGTATGTGTTTTTCTTCATGTCTAGCACTGTCACTCCAGAGGTCTCTGTCAGAATGCCTCAGACCAACAAGTCGGTGAGCGGCGGGTGTGTGCCAGGACAGGTATCTGCTCCAGACCAGGGCGAGCCACCACCACCGTCAGCGGATGTTAAGGCCCAGGTGCCTGCTGAAGATGGAGGCAGAGGAGTCACTGCTGAAGACAAGGGAGACACAGAGATCATCAAATCACCCAGTGACCCAAAGAAATACAGGTGCGAGACGAAAGTGTCTGGTTAAGATGTCAGTCACGGAGCCAAGTAAGACGTCAGGGGCTGTGTTCACAACACATCCTCGGGCTAAAAGTAGCTCCCAACTGGTCGAGTTAGTTATGTCATATCATATCACTGCTCTTTTTCAGTCTATAAAAGGGCAGTGAATAGTGAACAATGAGGATCACAAGTTCCCAAGGACCAAGGCGGTGTCTTCAGATTACTTACTTGGTCTGATCAACAGTCTAAAATCTCATAAAGAGAAAAGTAGAAAATCCTGATGTGAAAGTCTGGAACCAGAGAATGTTTGGTGTTTTCATTGGAAAAATGATACTGATTATATTTATTAGGACTGACTCATTGATTGTTGAACTGTTTTACCTCCTCTGGACAGCACGTGTAGCTCTCAGAGATAATATTGGTGCTGGTCCTCTCCTCTATCTGCAGATACATCGAGCTGAGTAATGGCCTCCGAGCTCTCCTCATCTCCGACTTCAGTGGGGCTGATGGGAAAGGAGGCAGTGAAAACGGAGAGGACAAGGGGGAAAACGAGGATGGGGACGAGGAGGCAGAGGAGGAAAGTGAAGATGAAGGGGATTCTGGTGAGGGATCAGAGGAGGACGAGGAGGACAACGAAGAGGAAGAGCAGGACAGCAACTTTGACGAGCTGGACGAGGAGAACACAGGGAAGAAGAAGAGAGGGAGCTCTGAGAAACAGGTGGGAGATGTGAAGAGTCTTTTATCAAAAGTAATAGGCTTTAGAGGTGTGTGTGGTAGTGATGAGGCTTTGTTGTTTCCGTCTAAATGTTCGTGACCACACTGAATCTAATATTTAAGTTCAATTCTGTTTTCACTCCATTTATATGAAAGTTTTAACTCTGGTGGCTGTTTTTTGTCTGGTGATACCAAATTCTTTGTCTTGTTATCAAATGTGCAGACTCAAACCATCAGCGAGTGTCTCCTACTAACAAGTACTGTGTGTGTATCTACAGCCTCATAAATCTTAGTGTGCCAAAGAGGAAAGTAAAAACTCATCAAAGTATTCTGTTTTGGCACACACACTGTCCTTCTGCCCAAGACACTGAAAATATTAGCCAACAAATTCACTGAATACGATTCCATGAGAACTACAGCTGTTTTAGGAAATTATTTAGCCTTTTTAAAAATGAAACTTTAAACCGAGATATTTTTAAAGATACAGTTGAACAGCCCACAAATAATTATGAATAACTTCAAGTTCCCCTCAACAACACCACAGTGGTCTTGTGGATTTGTTGATGATTCAAGTACACACTGTTGGAGTGTGTGTGTGTGTTCATGTGTTTGCAGGCGGCAGCTGCGCTGTGCATCAGTGTGGGGAGCTTCAGTGACCCAGGCGACCTGCCCGGCCTTGCACACTTCCTGGAACACAGTGAGTCGAGGCTGAACAGAAGCTGTGGGTCGGTATTAAAAGTCTAAAGTATGAGAACAAGGTTGTAAGACCTCGTCAGAAATCCAAACAGCCCGTGATTAGAGTTTAAAAATGGGGATAAATGAAGACATTCATCCTGTTGTACTCAGTTAGTCACGCAAAATCAACATAAATAGTTGTGTGAAGGATGGAAAAAGAGCTGAGAGAGAAGTTTAAACCCTGGCTCCTCTCTGCTGAACAGTCAAGATGTGAACTGGCTGTGAACTGGATTGAACTGGATTATTGATTCCAGTAAGTTACAGAAGTGGCTGGATACTGACCTTCTCATCTGACGTTTGCAGCCAGTTTTAAATCTGCATCCTGGCTGACAATTTTTTCCAGCCAGGAATTTTGTTCTCTTTTACGTAGAGCATTTAACCTGAGAAAATCATGTTCTGCATTTTAAGCTATTCATTTCTTCTACTAATTTCTTTTTCATTTCATATTTCTGTCTCCCTGGTGTTAAGTGGTGTTTATGGGCAGTGAGAAATACCCAGCAGAGAATGGCTTTGATGCTTTCTTGAAGAAGCATGGCGGAAGTGACAACGCCTCCACCGACTGTGAGAGAACCATTTTTCAGTTCGACGTGCAGAGGAAGTATTTCAGAGACGCGCTCGACAGGTGAGGCAGAGTTCAGATCCAGAAACCGTCTGGAGCTGAGCTTTCCATCCCCTCATTTTTTTTTGTTTCTCTGCTGGTTCAGTTTTAATTCTCAGAGGTTTTACTATTCAAACAAGCAGCAAAAGACGTAGTATGTGACTGACGGTGAACTATAGGCCAGTACTCAGACATTTCTTGTCAGAACATCAGTTTTTAGGCATCCCCCTGTCGTGGAGGCCAGTGTCCTCTGTGTGAGTTCATGGCAGCTCTTTGTGGGCCATCTGGCTCTCTGATGGGAGGTCAACCGGTTCATTAAAGATCACAATGAGCGCTCAGCCACTCTCCAACAGGAAAACTGATGCACCCTGAGCAGCCATGTTTTTGCCGTTGCTTTTTTTAGACTATCAGTCAGTGCATTAGAAAGATGGGCTCACATGACTGCTGAGGAGACGTCTGCAGTTTGTGTGTCAGTTACATCAGCTGGAGTGGTCAGCATGATGAATGATGAAAGTCTTTTCTCTGCGGGAGGAAAAAAAAAACAAAGCTGCTGTGTGTTTTTTCTTCTCACCAGCACAGAGCTGAGCTGAGCTGAACTTGGGTCTAGTATCAGGGCTTGAACAGTAACAGTAAGGTACAGTTATGGTTACCCCAGGTTGCCATGTTTTGTGAGGTTGAGTTGGCCCTGTTCAGACTTTTTGCAAATGTTGAAACAGTTAAAGCATTTAATGCTGCTTAGGAACATGATAACCTGAAAACCCTGCAGAATAACTTAGGATATAAAACAGTTAATTTGGAAAAAAGGCTTTCACCAGTTTGTTACCGTAGGAGCTGCCCTCCCACCCTATCCACATTCACCTCAGTCGCAAAAAAACACACAGGGTCATTCAGCAAGAAAGGTACTAAGTAAACCATTACCATAACACAATGAGACGTCATCTGGAAAGATGCTGAATTGACCAGTAAAATAGGTACAAACATACAAATTCAATTATTTCTGTGATAAGTCTCCAGGTCTGAACACCTGGTTGATTAACATAAGCAGTCACTTACCTTTGTCTTTATCAGGTATAAAAGGTTGCTCAGTTCTTCTTCATAAACTGTGATTGTCTTCAATAACTTCTTTTTGGTTATTTGAATGTGTTTTTTTAGCCCTGCAGTGTGAAATAATTCTTTCTTTGTTTTATCACAGGCCTGCTTCATTTTCTTTTATGTTCCAGCGCGACAATGTTTTATAGTGCAGCTGTTTTTACTGAAAGGCTGTAACTAATGATTATTTTTCATTATTATTGAAAACACAGATACCACTGTACCTGTGTTTGTGTGTTTCAGGTGGGCTCAGTTCTTCATCTGTCCTCTGATGATTGAGGATGCCATCGACAGAGAGGTGGAGGCTGTGGACAGCGGTGAGTCAAACCACACACCACCATCACACTTTCTGCTCTGAGACGCTCTTTTAAACATGTCTTCACACATTCATGTTTCTGGTATAATCTACCTACCAGGTTGCTCAGCTACAGTCACACTTTATTTCTGTTTAACCTTTAATTCTCTCTTCTTTTCATTTGCCTCTGTCATGGCTCTTCTTTTTTAATTTCCGGTCTCTGTATGATCAGAGTACCAGCTAGCGAGGCCCTCTGACTCTCATCGTAAGGAGATGCTGTTTGGGAGCCTGGCGAAACCTGGACACCCTATGAGCAAATTCTGCTGGGGTAAGAACATCAAGCACACACCCAAAGAAAAAAAATGACTGTGTCAAACAAAGGAGGTCCAACAACACATGGACTCAGTTCATTTCTCCACAAAACCAAAGCCTTTCCCCCTGACCTAAAAATGTTGTACTGTTTTCCTGAAACATACTTTTCTATCTTCGAGAGAAGGAAACACTCATACTTCACATAAAAGGTCTCAACCATATTATTTAATTTCCGGTCTTTAAATATTCTTGAGTACAGTTGCAAATACAAGTTGTGATGCCTTGTGAGTCACTTTTAACCATAAATGATTTTATGCTGCTCCTCCAGCTGATGATTTGTCATTCTAAATGGTTTTGTAAATGTTTTAGAAAATTCTTAAATCAATTTTGAAGGACCTTGCAGGCACAGTGTCTTCATGTTTTATGTTACGTCACTGTTGAACATCTGCACAGGAGATTATCTGTGATACTTAATGGACGTCTTGTTGTTCCCGTCAGGTAACGCTCAGACATTAAAACACGAGCCCAGAGAGAGTCAGATCAACACGTACCAGCGGCTCAGGGACTTCTGCAGGAGATATTACTCTGCTCATTACATGACCCTCGCTGTTCAGTCCAAAGGTACAGAGTGAGCCAGAGCTTTTTAAAGATGTCTCCCTCATCTTAAAATTGTTTTTTTTTTTTTTTTAGTGTAGCTTGTTTCTGTTGTTGATGAAATGGTCTTTCTGCAGTATCTTCAGTTTTTGACTGTAAAACAGGGAAATATAATAATTGGGGGGATGGGGGGGCAGCAGTGAAGAACGCCCTGTCACCCCAGGAGCAGTGCTTGCATGTTAACAGCTGCTGGATGGTGATATCATTATGATAATGTTAATGCTGTAACCTCAGGATTTGACTTAAAGCACAGCGCTAACCCTGAATGAGACTTTCTGCTGCTTCACTAAAAGCAGCTCACAGTGTTTTTATTTCGTAGAAACCCTGGACACTCTGGAGCAGTGGGTGAGAGAGATCTTCATTAAAGTTCCCAACAAGTAAGACAACTTAAGACACCAAAACAAACACACAGTCGCTTACTCACTCACTCAGTGTGATTATGGGATTGGTTAAAGTAAATCTGATTGTGTTTACACAGTAACACAGGACTCTTATGTTCTTCATGTTTAAACCGCAGTGTAATCTGTGTCAGTGTAGTTACAAGTGCTGTCACTGGATCTTTGGTGTCAGTGTTTGTTGGTTTGAAATGTGCAGTAACATTCCAGTGTCAGTCTGACTGGTGTTTATCGACGCACACCTCATACCAGTTCCTGTCAGCATGAATCACGTATACAAACTGTCGAGAAATAACAAAAGCGCTACAGATGATTGAAGACTGAATCAAGTAAAAAAAACAAAAAAAAACATGAGATTTGTGTGGTAACATTTTGTTTGTTTGTTTGTTTGTTTGTTTGTTTGTTTGTTTGTTTGTTTGTGTCAGTGGTGAACCTCGACCCGACTTCTCTAACCTTCAGCAGCCGTTTGACACACCAGCCTTCAACAAACTCTACAGAGGTCAGATCCTGTTGTTGTTATGAATATTCTGAGTCTAGTTATTATAATAATCTTTGTTACTATTGTTATTATCAGTATTATTATTATCATTATTATGAGTAGTAGTAATAGTGGTTAAAACTCTACAGATGAATGACCCAGGCTGTTACGTAGCCTGCAATCAGCTTATCACAGATTTATCAGTACTTGTGAACCTGTCGGCTGATAGGTAGTAACTAGGATGTAGAGACAGTGCAGTCTATTGCAGTTTGTCCACTGACAATGTTTTTTTAATGCATAATGTCCTGATCTGTATGTATCTTGGCCACAGTCTGTATCACGATTGTTAGTTTATCTAACAGTAGCAGTTGTAATTGAATTTATTTAGACTGTGAAGGATGAACATTGTCAACACTGTACACAATCAAGTGTGATTAACTGGAAAAAGCCAAAACTATGATTTTATTATTAACACATACACTGAGTAACTCTGTGTGTGTGCGTGTATGTGTTTGTGTGTGTGTGTGCTTCAGTGGTCCCTGTGAGGAAGGTTCATGCTCTGACCATCAGCTGGGCCGTACCACCACAGGGGAAACACTACAGGTGAGTTCAGTTCTGCATGTTTGATTAAATAATACTGTTACTCACTCACACTGATGTTAAACCCCCACATCAGTTGGACTTTATGAGCAGTTACGTACTAACACAGTATTTATGAGTTTACTTTGTTAACATAACATGTGATGACATGACAGTTGTATGTGACAAAAGTTGACAGTGGAATTATTGCAGTGTCACAGAACAGCTTTATATGAACTCATTTACGCATCATTTCACTTCATTTTTGCATCTTTAAGATGTCACACATTGCATTGTTGGATTGTTGTGTGAGTAGTGTACACAGCATGGACACACATGGATTCCTGCTGCTGAGCCCGTTTCAGAAAAAATAAGTTTGTAAATCTCACTGCTGCCTCGTGATTGGCTGGTTGACTAACTAGGTGTACAGGTGTTCCTAATGAGGTGTCTGTAGAGTGTCTGTATCTAAGAAACACCTGCCTGAGCAGAAAACCTACAATTACAGTGAAATCTTTCTTTGGATTTCTTTGATTAGGCTTTTTGTACCTGCACTGAAGCATCACCTCTGTCAGATCAGGCTCGACTGAGTGTGTGTTTGTGTTTTCTGTCAGAGTGAAGCCTCTTCACTACATCTCCTGGCTAATCGGACACGAAGGAACCGGCAGCATCCTGTCTCTGCTTAGGAAGAAGTGAGTGTTTAACACATTAACTGAGTTCCAAACCAGTGGTAAATAAGTGTGAGTCATACTGTGTGTGTGTGTGTGTGTTTTCAGGTGCTGGGCTCTGGCTCTGTTTGGAGGAAACAGTGAGACGGGCTTTGATCAAAACACCACCTACTCCATCTTCTCCATCTCCATCACCCTCACTGACCAGGGCTACCAGAACTTCTACCAGGTCAACACACACACACAAACTGTTGGAACACTAATTTCACGTTTTGTCTTTGTTTTGTCTTTGAAATAACTTGAGCTAATGTGGTGCTTTGTTCCTAAAAAGGGCTTTAGTTGTAATAAACTGTAATTAGTTTTTAATGTCTCCTGATTGGATCAGTGATTTTCTACATTATCTAAAGATGAGATTTTATGATTGGATTCATTTTCAGGGGAAGTGTTTTTGTAGGGAACATCTGTTGGCCCTTAGTGTTGCCTGCTTCAGCATTGCATAGCATGATGATGCTGCCGGCTTTAACTTTGAGGTCACTCACTTGTTTAAATAGTCACTAACAAATAAGAATAAGAGGAAACAGTTGTTTTTTCTAAATGTGTCAGATAAATCCCACACATCATTTTTTTTTTCTCTGTGCAGGTGGTAGATTTTGTGTTCCAGTACCTGAAGATGCTCCAGACTCTGGGCCCCCAGCAGAGGTCAGGCTCCACAGGAACACCCCTTATTTTCTAATTACGATTGCACCACCCCTTCTTCTGTACAAACACTGTAAAATCCACATCTATATCTATATAAAACAGAGTTTTATATAGTCAGTCAGTGCACAGGTTCCACCCTGTCAGGACATCATTTCATCATTTCCATGTTTCTAGTGGAGAAAAGATCGATGCCTGTGTCCATCTGAACTTCACACTTTGTTTCTCCATAACTATGAGGCTGTGGTTCTCCTGCTGTATGAACATGTATTTATGCCCAGATGTCACTGTAGTGCACTTATTTTGAAAATCCATTTTCTAGGTATGAATGTACATTCAGACACACTGACCTTTTGTACGTTTTATCCCTGTTTGAAAACTTTATATTTGGACAAACTTCTTACTTTCAGGATCTATGAGGAAATTCAGAAGATAGAAGCCAACGAGTTCCACTATCAGGAGCAGGTACTGCAGCACAGACACACACTATAAAAACCTCTGTGGATGAATTAATGTGTTTACAGCCACACAGTGACACAGTTCTGCCAGCAGGTGATCAACAATCAGAGGCTGTTGTGTGCAAACACTAAAATTAATCAGCTTCATGTCTGTGATGATGAAACAGACAATTTTCCAGAGAACTGATTCATCGGTTGTGATCGTTAAAGTGACAGTAATAATGACAAGAGGGACAGAAATAATGAGTTTAAATTAAATGAGGTGAGTCCTCAGGATGTAAAAATAATCTGTCAGTCATTAATAATCCAGTGTGTGTGTGTTTAGCATGGATGTCTCCTCCATATTCCACTTTATTAAGTTAGAAATTTGATTAAAATGTTGATTAATTTGCTTTTCAGTAACGTTTTTTCTCAATCAACAATTAATTAGATTTGAACAGAAACAAAAACGGATCAAAAACAGAATCTTGGTGACGTTTCTTGGCAAGAAAACGCTGCTGTGTTTTCCACTGTTTTCATTAATTAAAAAAACCAAATCTAAACAATGAATGTGTTTTTATTTAAATTCAAATGAGACAATTATTACGTGAGTGATCCTGAAACGTTTGCAGGTAATCATGTTTATTTTTATAATTATTATAATTATTTTCACTGATAACATAATACAGCCTTGGACTGAAGCTTTTATCCGTGGTTTGTCAAGATCAAGATTACTTGCTTTATCTGTCCTCTGTCCTGTGTCCTGTGTCCTTTGCAGTCCACAATGAATTAGCAGCCTAGGAAGTAAGGACATGCAGAACATAAGATCACCCCCAGGCATAAAAAAGATCAAACTTAGAGCCAGCAGCTTAAAACAGACTGTGAGGGAATTGAACCGCTAATCCTGGCAGTGTTGGTGCCTTGCTCCACCTGTGACCTGTGCTGACCTGTCTGTCTTGGTCTCTGTCCCTGTCCTGGTCTCTGTTTTTCTGTGGACTGACAGACCGATCCCATCGAGTTCGTAGAGAACATCTGTGAGAACATGCAGCTGTTTCCTAAAGAGGACTTCCTGACCGGGGACCAGCTCATGTTTGAGTACGACCCGCAGGTAACCAGGACCAGAAACCCAGATCTGATCCAGGAGAACTCTGATGCTTCCACCATGTCTTTTGAGTGTCTGAATTCTTAATGTAGATTCATGCTCTGTGTGGGGTCCTCAAAATATTTCACAGTGAAACAAAAAAAGGTTCTGTTACTAATCCTATGAATCAGTGAGTCCTATTTTATAAATATGAACTTAACTGTTATGACTCTCCTCCTGTCAGTGATGAAACAAAATGATGAAGATGACTCAGAAGTGTCTCCTTCTGGCTGTGAACTATTGTGAGTCATTTATATCAGGAGTAGGAGGAAGAAGCTGATCCAGAATCTGTGTGTGGTTTGATGATAAAACAATAATCTGACTGGAGATCCTGAAACCAAAGTTCAAATCAGCCTGACCTCTGACACATACTGTGGCTGTATTAGAAAGCAACACAGATTTAACTGACTCACTGTCGACTCTTCAGGTACAAAGTGATATTTGGATATAATGTGAGTTTTATCATGTCGTCTTCATTTAGTCAGATTATTGTCGTGCAGTTACAGTCACACCATGTGACAGTTTCAGAACAGTTGTACTCTTTGTGTTGATCTTTCAGGACATGGACGCCAGGTGTACACAGACATATATAAAATGTTCCCACTAAAAATAACTCTGTGTGTGTGTGTGTGCGTGTGTGTGTGTGCGTGCAGGTGATCAGTGCTGCTCTGTCCCTTCTGACTCCAGACAGAGCAAACCTGATGCTGCTGTCGCCAGAAAACGAAGGTCACTGTCCACTCAGAGAGAAGTGGTTTGGTACCTGCTACAACATGGAGGGTACGACACACACACACACACACACACACACACACACACTCACTCACTCACTCTCTTTTTCATTTCTGAACAGCTTCAAATATGTGGATAACTGTTTTTAAAAGCTGACTAACTTCTGTCATTAAAGATGAGTGTGTTTCTCTTGGCAGATATCCCAGAGGAGTGGGCTCAGTGCTGGGCAGGAGACTTCAAAGTGAACCCTGAGCTCCACCTTCCTGCTGAGAACAAATTCATCGGTCAGTACAGACAGTGTGCACGTGAACAGTGGACCAGTGGAATCGTATTTTTACATGTTTTATCCAAAACAGCAGAAGTTCAGGTGTTTGAAGGTTTACGTCAGAGTGTTCTTCACGAGCCCACCTCCTGCCATCAGTGTGTGTATATGTGCAAACGGTGGACAGGGGAGCGTCCAGGTTTTTGATCATCACATTTGATCTTTTGTTTTCCTTCTTTTTTTCTGCCGCAGCAACGGATTTCACTCTGAAAACGTCAGACTGTCCAGACACGGAGTTTCCTGTCAGGATAGTCAGCAGCGAGCGAGGCTGCCTGTGGTACAAGAAGGACAACAAGTTCAAGATCCCCAAAGGTGAGCACAGTCATCAGGTCAGCCATGTGCTGTTTGACTGGCTGAGGATAAGTTAGATGCTACACCAGCACCATCAATTTCTGGAGCACTGGATGTGATTTTTTAGTGTTTAGCTCCCACTGTCAGAATCGATTATACAGGAAGCTTGTCTCTACCACCGTCTGCTCCAAGCCCACTCAGGCCTCTGCAGGTCAAACGGCTCCATCTGGTGGACAACACAAATCATTACACCTCCCCCAAAAGAACAAATGCTTGTTTCCTGCTCTGCTCTTAACAAAAAAACAGATTTTTTTAAAACCAGTATCCACTTCAAATTGTGACTTATTTGATAAAAGTGAATGAGACATTTCTTTTTGTTTGTTTCAGCCTACTTTCGTTTCAACTTGATCTCCCCCATGATTCAGAAGAGCCCTGAGAAGTAAGAGAGCACTGACACACAAAAAGGATTGGATTCAGCTTCAGACTCCAGGAAATACCAGTGCAGCAGAAATCCAGCCAGTGCAAAAACAAGCTGTAGATATAAATACAAGATAAATGAATATGTAGATGGGACTGTAAACTGATACGTTGTGGGCAGTGGGAGTGAGTGTAGTGAGGATATGTGCAGTATAACTGATAGCTGATAATGTACGGCCGTTAATGGATCAGATTAAAGACTAGTTACATTAATCTAAGGCTGCACCTCATTTAATGGATGAACAGATTAATCACTGCAGCTCCACACAGTCACAGTGAAGAGTCGTTACACTTGCCTGACCGTGCAGTGACGAACCTTTACAAACAAACAGGACACACACACTCTGCTGGTGTGTTTAACCGTGTTCTTCCTCCTCTAGTCTGGTTCTGTTTGACCTCTTCGTCAACATCTTGGCTCACAACCTGGCAGAGCCGGCCTACGAGGCCGACGTGGCTCAGCTCGAGTACAAACTGGTGGCCGGAGAGCACGGACTGGTGATCCGACTGAAAGGCTTCAACCACAAGCTGCCGGTGAGGAGACGCACCGAGGGGCCTGACAGCACAGCTGATTGATCGGTGCTGTCAGCTCACTGCTGACATATTGATTAGGGCAGATAATTAACTAGAAATTAGTGCAGAGTGAAGGTGAAACAGTTTGTAAAGGGGGATCACTCATTTGCAACTGACTCTTCAGCTTTAATGTTTCAAGGATACAAATCAAACAGGTTTCTAAAAATGAAAAAGCAGCACTTTCTTCACTTCATGAGTAGCTCAGTCATCCTTAATGATATGAACTCTACCTTGGCCTCTGTCTTTTTTTTCCTCTGTGACTCTTTCCTCTTTTTTTTGGAGTAACTGCAGAATTGAGCACTAATGAAGTGGTTTGAAATCACATTGTTGCAGCTCAGAGTCACAGTCACTTCCCTCCTCTCTGGTTTCAGCTGCTGTTGAGGCTGATCGTGGATCACCTGGCAGACTTCAGCGCCGAGCCAGGTGTCTTCACCATGTTCTCAGAGCAGTTGAAGAAAACCTACTTCAACATCCTCATCAAACCTGAGCGACTGGGCAAGTACGTCTCTCAGCCTGCTCACGCTCCGGCCGGTCTCTGCAGACTGAGGCTTTGTTTGCCTCAAACATTTCTGCAGTTTTGTTCGATGAGTTGTTAAAGGACTAGTTCAGCATTATTGTTAATGTGCTTAAATAGCAGTTAGATGAAAAGATTGAAACCAAACAGATAGTCTGGTACAAACCCCCTGTAATGTATTTATTTATTTATTTTTACTCTTTTAGTTTCTGTACAGATATAACATGTTAATGAGATGGAGAGGAGGAGCTGGTGGGTGGATTCTGTCGTTAGCTTCCCCCGTTTCTCAGTCTTTATGCTAAGCTAAGTTAACGTGCTTCTGATGTAGCTTCATATTTACTGTACTGGTTTGATAGACTCACTGTAAACGCAGGTTCTGAAAACATCACTAGTCTGTCTACACAACCCATAATGCAGCATTCTCTGGTACACTCTGCATTCACCGAGAATATCTGATGTTATGTGACTGTTCAGTCCTCAAATATAAGACTTTATAAAACCAAATTTCCATAAGCAAACGTGGGCTTATATGATACAGTGTCTCCCTCCCTCTCTGTGTAGGGATGTTCGTCTGCTGATCCTGGAGCACTGTCGCTGGTCGGTCATTCAAAAGTATCAGGCCGTCATGAAGGGTCTGACTGTCGATGACCTCATGACCTTCGTCAGTGGGCTGAAGGCGGAGCTGTACGCCGAGGGGCTGGTTCAGGGAAACTTCACCAGCACGGTGAGACGCGCTGAAATTCATCATATAGAAAACAAACAAATGCGTAAAATAAAAAATCAACACAACAGTTTCAGTTATTTCTCCTGTTGAAAACTATAACTGGTTTTAACTGTAACTGTTGATCTGCATTTAGGCCAGAACTCACATTAGGACTGTGTTCTGGGTGTGATGAGTGAGCAGGTCAGACCAGGTCTGCTTCAGTCTGGGTCAGTCAGACCAGGTCTGGTTCACAGAGTGAAATGAAAAGTGGACAACTGAAATGGAGGATCTCAGCCACATTTTTTTGGGGCCTTTTTATTTTTTGTCATATTTTTCAGACGTCTCTGTGTTTAAAAAGAACGAGCCGCTGGTTGTCATCCATACTTGTTTTAGTAAAGTGGTGAAGTTGATGGTGAAATTTGGTGGAAACTATCTTTACGTGTGGTTTGTCTGGTCTTTGCAGGTTTCAGCTGGTAGACGTGTTGGCCAACAGGGTTGTTAAGACAGACACACGAGACAGATGTGCTACTAAAATACACAATAAGCTTTACGACAACACCAGCTTAGTCATGTTGATTCACTGCACCAACAACAGACACACAAACTGCTCTCACATGTAAAATGTTCCCAGTGAAAGCTGAGTCTGTTTGTTTCCTCTGACAGGAGTCCAAGGAGTTCCTGCAGTACTTCATCGAGTGAGTACCTGCCTCATTCAGTCTTTCCATGTGTTTGGTGCTGGAGGTTGGATGTTTTATTCAAACATTAGGGTTAAAATGAACATTCACTCACTGAAATGCTTCAAAATGTAACTTTTTAAATTTAACGAAGAAGTTGCTTAAATGTTGGATCCTTTACACAGTGAGCGATAAAACAAGTTTCTATATTATATATAAATGTTTTACATTTGGAGGCAAGGTTCACTAAAATCAGTTTTTATCATTTATTATTATTTACTGGAGGAAACAAACCACGTGTTGCACTGATGTAACACTGTTAGGACGGACTGAGAACATGCTGAGTGTGAAAATACCACGATGCAGCCAGTTAGCTGAACTTGACCGAGCTACAGGCGAATCATTCTGCCTTAATCAGCCACCACCACATGGCCAAACTGGTTCCAGTTCAGACTGGTGTGTGAATGTGATTTTGACAGTCCCGCCTTCTCCTCTCTCTGCAGTAAGCTGCAGTTCCAGCCTCTGTCTGCAGAGGCCCCTGTCCTGTTCCGGGTGGTGGAGCTGCCTCAGAAAAATCACCTGTGTAAAGTCAAATCTCTCAACAAGGGAGACGCCAACTCCGAGGTCACCGTCTACTACCAGGTAGGAAGCAAGCCGAAAGGACACTTCTCACATCTACATGTCCTCTTTGTTCTGTCCTCAGGAGATTTACTCACCATCCATCAGGTTTCTAAAGGATCAGTTCACCTAAAAAACAAACAACTATTTGTTTCACATACCATTCAAACTGGTTCAGCTTCTGTCATAACACCAGTAAAGTGATGCTCACAGCACTGAAAAGTTCAGTTTTAAACATTCATCAGTGTTTCTTCTCAGAAAGCGTCTCTGTTTCTGTGGATAATCCACACAAGTCACTGATGTTTGTGTCCTGATGAAGAAATAACTTGAGCTAATAAGACCTGAACTCTGTGCAGAAGAAAAAAAGTCTTCAATGTTAGTTCAAGATTCATGGCCACTAACTATTCCAATATTTTAAATTAGAATAGAAGAAAGTCTTCCTCTATAGTTTTCCTCAGTTTTTTTTTTGGTCCAGCTGAGAAACTGGGATCGTTGATTTAGTGTCTCCACCACTTTACTGTCAGACAGGGTGAAGGTCATCAGCCTCAGTTCACATCATGGTCTCTGTGTCTGCAGCTTAACTGCTTCATCTCTTCATGTCTCCTCATCCTCATCCTCATCCTGTAGATCCAGTAGATTAGTGAGTTCCTCTTTAATCTGTGTTGTGGTGTTGAACTTGTGAACCTGTCTGTGTTGCAGTCGGGGCTGAAGAATCTCCGAGAGCACGCCCTGATGGAGCTGATGGTGGTGAGTGTTCACACGTTTGCTGCAACAAAATGCTGATGTGTCCTCAACACACTGGGAGAGACTTTGAACATCTACTGTCCTCATCACATGAGGCGTCAGAGTCCTGTAGGTTAGCAGAGCAGCATTAAGGCTCTGTATTAGAATATCTGAGGATGTGAATACGGTAATGTTACAGCATTTCTAAAAATAATTGAAAAAACACTTGCAAATTAGAAATCAATTTTTTAAGCAGAGAAACAATATTTTACAATTTTACTTTTGTTATGTAATGTCACTGCTAAACTCCTAAAATCAAACCAAGAGATCTTGTTCTGTTTTGCTCTGAAAGTGAGCACATCTCAGGCTTCAGCTGCAGCAAAGTCCCATTACTGTGACTGCTCCTGTAAATCTCATGTTCCTGTTGGTCTGACTTCTGTCCGTCGTCACAGATGCACATGGAGGAGCCGTGCTTCGACTTCCTCAGGACAAAGGAGACTCTGGGGTGAGTGTTGTGCGTTGATACTGAGGGAACAGGTCAGTTATGTGCACTGTCCCTTTAAACTGTCCAAAACACAAGCCCATCTCTGATCCCATGACCTCCAGGTACCAGGTGTACCCAACCTGCAGGAACACCTCAGGCGTGCTGGGGTTCTCTGTCACCGTGGAAACACAGGCCACCAAATTCAGGTGAGATGACGTTTGTGACTGTGGAGCTCCACAGAAGACTTTTTACACACAGCTGAGCCGTTCAGTGTCTTCCTCTCCTTGTAGCACGGAGTTCGTCGAGGCGAAGATCGAGGAGTTCCTGGTCAGTTTTGGTGAGCGTTTGTCGGGTCTGAGCGAAGAGGCCTTCAGGACCCAGGTGACGGCTCTCATCAAGCTGAAGGAGTGCGAGGATGCTCACCTGGGAGAGGAAGTGGACCGCAACTGGTTTGAGGTCGTCACGCAGCAGTACGTCTTTGACAGGCTCAACAAAGAGGTGAGGCACACACTCATTATTTCTTTCTTAGCCATGTTATATGTGAACACAGCACTAGTTGTATCTGTTGTGTCTATATATATATGTGTGTGTGTGTATATATATATATATATATATATATACGTATATAT
>JBBMJY010000022.1:22546180-22574195 GCA_037833715.1 Toxotes lorentzi
TGATCTTCTCATCCTGCGGAGGAAGTGTAGACGCTGCTGTGCTCGTTTCACCAGAGACATGGTGTTGTCAGACCAGGGTAGTTTGTTTGTTAGGTGCACCCCCAGGAACTTGATGCTCCCCACCACCTCCACCGCTGTGTTGTCAATTTGCAGTGGGGAGTGACAGGGCTGGTTCTTCCTGAAGTCCACAATCATCTCCTTCGTACATGTCATATCACTGACCATAGTGTGTGAATCGTTTCTTGTTCATAACAATTTGCACAAATTAAATAAAGTGTGACTGGCTTCAGTCTTGATATTGTGTATCCTAAGCACAACACTCCAGTGACAGTGCTGTGTTTTGAGCTGGATTCAGAAATGTCAGACACTGTGGATCATGTTAAGAAGGGGTTAACCCTGTGAGCTGCCACCCATGGGTGTAGTCTTTAATTGTTAATCCAGTGTACCTGCTGGTTTGGGAGCAGCACTACCTCTTCTGTTTTTGCTGGGAGAGACCTGAGAGCGTGGCGGACTAAATGTGGTTGTGTTTGTTTTTTCGGAAAATGAGGTCAAAGAAAACCCAGTGTGTGAGTTTCTTGTAGTAATTACTGTCACTTTTTCTTGACACTGAAAAGTTTTAAGGTCTTATTTTCCTACTTTTTCTGTCATACTCAAATTCTTTTTCTCTTTTTTACCGTTTCTCCCTTAGTATTTCAAAATGAGTCAGTCAACACCTGAGCTGCCACCTCTGATTGAAAAATGGACAACAGAAGACGTTCACCAGTGGTTAATGACACAGGTCAAAGTTCATCAGAGCTGGGCCGACAGATTCACTGAAGAAGAAGTGTTGGGGGAATATTTAGTTCTCTTCGAGAAGAAAGACATATTGGACCTGGGAATAAAACACGGTCCTGCTGTTAAAATCACATCGTACCTCCAAAGACTTAAAGAAGGATCACATCACGAGGCACAGTTCCCAGCATATGTGGAAAAATGGACAAAGGAGCAGGTGAACCAGTGGTTACTGCAGCATCTTAAGGTGTACGGTAAATATGCAGACCAGCTCCTAGGTGAAGATGTGTCTGGAGACTGCCTTGTTTGCTTCAGCAAACAGGATTTTCTGGATCTGGATATAAAAAGTGGTCCTGCTGTGAAGATTTTGGCAGAACTCCGTCAGTTGAACAAGAAACCAGAGCTGACACTGACTCCAACCCCTCACACCAGCACAGGCCGGAGAGAAGCTCCAAAACCTGTTCAGGTTGAACAGAGTCTGGCTCAGGCCAAAGACACCAAACAACCAGAGTCATCTGACAAAACCCAAAAAACAGAGGAAATGGATGGAAATGAATCTGCAAAGGCTCAGCTGTCCAACAGGAAAGCTTCAGAGAGGGAGGACAGTCCACAGCCAAAGCCACAGAACTGGGGAATGAAGAAGAAACAAACTATTGTGGTAACATTTCTATGTTGTTTTGTACGTTATGAACGATTGTGTCCAGCCTGTCAACAACAAAGCATTAGTGCACATTGACAATATATAAAGGCCTAATACACCTTCAGGATTCTTCCTCATACAGACAGTGATTAAACTGTAAAGTTTACACTAAATATTTGTTTCTTCCTGCAGACCACGACCCTCCCAGACATACCCATGATCACTGTGGAGATCCAGAAAACGCTAGACAACCTTGTAAAAGACGACCTGAAAAGTTTTCATTTCTACTTACAAGAACAAACACAATCCGTGCAGAGACCTATTCCTCGGGGCAAACTGGAGGGCAAGGACACCATGGACACCGCAAAGTTAATGACAGACCACTATGGAAAGGACGGCGCTTTACAGGCGACCGTAGATGTTCTCAAAGAAATCAATCAGCGTGAGCTTGCTTCTCAGTTGGAAAAGAACATGGGTAAGAAAACCACTGTAAAGATGGTTTAAAACAGTGAAGTTGTGCATTCTCTTTTATAGTTATCAGCATTCCACTGATAATCTGCACTGCTCTTTAACCTGCTGCCTTGGAAATACTCAAGCAGAAACATACAGACCCCTTCCTCGTGTTTGAGAAACGTTCACTGAAAACGTCAAGTGTCGAGCTGTTCCAGGAAATATCTTAACTTTTTGGGTGGATTTCCATGAAATATATATTAATTTTCCTCAGAGAATATATCCTACTGACTCATGTTCTCCTGGATGTTCTTACAGAACCATCAGTGGGCGTTACTGGGCCTTTTTAGAAAAAAAAAATATATATATACATATATATTTGTGAGGTGATTCAAAGATTTGTATCTTTAGTAAGAACTGGTGGCGGAGGGACAGACAGGGTCAGACAGTAGTCAGATTAAAATATACACCATCACCAGCCCAAACCGTTAAAGTCTGACAGAGATATGTGTGTTTGTTTCCTTAATAATAAATATTATAATTTAAAATGATGCTCTTATGTCATTGTTCTTCCAGGTCAACTGAAGCAGCAGGGTCTTTCCAAAGGAGCTCTGAAGAAAGAAGCAAACCAGGGTGACAAACTGAAGGATTTGTTAACCTGTGGGGGAAATTCACTGGAAAACTACGACACAATCATTGTTGTTGTGAACAGGAGCAGACCAGAACAAGTGCAGTATCTCCAGTTTCTGAGTAAACTGAAACTGTTCTCTGTGTTAGACTTTGACCCCAATTCTGCTGCTCCAGGTGGACTGTGTCACTCTTACAGAGAGTCAAGGATGGCCAATCTCCATACCCCTTCACAGTATCAAGGACAGACTGATTCGGTGATAAAGGACCTGAACCTCTATAAACAGACCAGCTGGGTTTTCTGTAATGGCAGACACGACCTTGACAACGACTCAAACAAGAATTTAGACTACAGGAACTGGCTGAGGAAATCTTGCAGAGATGTAGAACAGCTGGTTTCATTCATTTGCAACCCTGAGGTTCTTCTCCATGGCAGGAGACTCATCCTCTTCCTTCTACTTTCACCTGTAGACACTGAGAAAGATCCGATCTTTGACACCTACAAGTCTTTCATTAAACACACTGAGGAGGAGAACATCATCACCATCTGTGAATCTCAGAGAACATATCTGAAATGGAGGGAGCTGATACAAGAGAAGTGTGACTTTGACATTGAACATCTATCCATTTACGAACTATCCCTAAGTGAGGTCAATGGTACTATCATGGCACTGGGACCATTCAATCATTCCTCTGGGAGGCTGCTTCCCTCTTCTGGTTCCAGCGCTGTTGTCCTGAAACAGAAGGATGAAGATTTCATGACTGCTCTGGATATTCTGTGTCTGAATCAGTGTGAAAACACCTACGATGAAAACAGTCCAGAGTTTCAAGACTTCAAAATCAAAGTTGAGGAGGAATTCTACCGAGGTGGCAAAGTCAAATGGTGGAACTTCTACTTCTGTGACAAGGACAAAGAGAAGCCATTTGTCAAGCGGGACAAGTATGAAAATGTGAAGAAGATGATCAGATTTCAGTTGAGAGATTCAAAAAACATGTGTGTTCTGCTCAATCTCTTCCACGATCCAGGATGTGGTGGTACCACATTAGCAAAGCATGTGATGTGGGATCTCCGCCAAGAGTTCAGATGTGCTGTCCTGAAAGACAACACACAACCAAAATCAGAAGTTGCCATTCAAGTTATCAAACTAATGAAGCTTGAAAGTGAGAAACCATCTCCAGTTCTGCTGTTAGTCGATGATTCAAAAGAAACCGAGAATCCTCACGATCTTGTTTACTGCATAAGTAAAGCTGCAGTAGAGGACTTCTCTAACATACACATGGATGATACACAAAACTGCAAAGTCATCATCCTTAACTGTGTTCGGTCCCATAGCCCAAAGACACAGTACAGACAGCACAATCCATCACAAAGCCAATACGTAACCGCTAAACTGACGCACGAAGAAAAGACCGAGTTTGAAAAGAAGCTTAATGAGCTCAAAGAAACTCACAAGAAACCTGAAAACTTTTACAGCTTCATGATCATGAAGAGCAATTTTGACAAAACATACATAGATGGCCTTGCTCGAAACACACTGGATAAGTTTGATTTCAGCACAAAGAAAGCCAAACTGTTCGCTTTTCTAGCCTTACTGAACACATACGTGTCAAAGTCTGAAATCTCTCTCTCGCTCTGTGAGGATTTTTTTGAGATGAAAATGATTCGCTGGCAAGAGGACAGCGTACTGGAGCGAATGACACCATATTCAAACTTTCTCATCATAGACACAGTTGAAGAATCGGGGGGATACAAAGGAATCCGAATCCTTCATCAATCCATAGCATCTGCATGTCTGGACGAGCTGGAGAAGAGCTGTTATTTAAAAGTCAGCGATATCACTATGGAGATTCTTCACTGTGATCTGTTCTTCAGTGCTGGAGTCGTCAAACACAGATTCATGCTCTCAATTCAACAAATGCTGATTGAAAGGCAACGCAAGAAAGATGGAGATGAGAGAGAACCATTTTCTCCTCTCATATACAAAATCCAAAAGCAAGGGAGACAACCTGTCCAAGAAATCTTTGTAAAAGCGTCATCCAGGTTCGTAACGAGTGCATCCATTCCTCAGGCACTGGCGAGATATTTGTACATCAATGAGCGTGACTTCTCAGAGGCTCTGAAATGGGCCGAAAAGGCCAAGAACATCAAAGAAAACCCATACACATTTGACACACTTGGGCAAGTCCACAAAAGCAACTTGAAATCAAACATCCTCAGAGAAAGGCAAGAGACATCGCTCAATCCAGAAGACTTAAACACAAACATCAGAATAGCAGATCACGCTATCAGAGCATTTAAAAGGGCTCAGGACCTGGCAAATACAGAGGACGAACCTGACGAGAAAGCAACTGATGATGAGTCAGAGGACTATCCCAGAAAGTCTTATAATGTATACGGCTACGTGGGCGTGCTGGAAATTGCTTTCCTGGTCTTTGAGATACTGAGCAGACTGCCATTCTTTGAGGAAAGTGATCCAATGAAGAAGAAGTACCTGCAGAGTTTTCTGCAAAAAGCAATGCCCATCACCAACGTGTATAAAGAGGACAATGAGATCAACAACAGATACGTGGAGATCATCAGAGAACATGAGCAGTTTCTCCTCAATCTGAAAACTGAAGTAAAAGAAACCTTTGAACTTCTTGATTGGTACTTCACCTATATAAAAGGGAACAACTCAGAATTTGACTCAAAGAATCGTTGGACCGTCTGTAGTCATTTTAAAAAGTACGTAACTCTTTTTTGCAGAACACCAGGGGAAATAAAAAAAGAACGACAGAATAATCCTAATCTCAATCTGAAAATCGATATTGAAGAACGAAGATTGTTTCTTGAAGAGAAACAGGCAGATACATTCGCTGGGATTCTTCAGCATTTGGACAAACCTGCCGAAGAAATCGAGAGGATCACAGAATGCTACGCATTCGTGCAACAGCAGCAGCAGTTTATCAACAAAAAACAAAAGACCAAGGAAACAATCAATTACATCTTGTCAAACATAGTTCTTTACCTTCTGAAACCAAAATCCAAACACGTGAAGAATTGCAGCTTCCTCTCTGCTCTCCTTTTGAAAACTCTTCAAGATGTAGGACTCGGGTACCCCTTCCCAGACCCATACTACCTGGCTCTGCTGTTACTCTGGCCAAGTCCTGCTCAGGAGAACACAGAAATTGGGACATATGTGAGAGCAATTCGAAACTCATCTCGCAAGCGCCTCATCTTATTGTTTCGAAACAGGAGCACTGTCGCCCACCTCTACTTGGGGAAAGAAGAGGGACTCAGGAGGCTGGTTTCTAAACCTCAACTAGATGAGAACTTCAAAGACATGCGCCGTGATACCTTGGCACAACTTTGGCGGAATGGAGATATATTTAAGGACAAAGCAATTATCAACCGTCTTCATCGAGTCAGTGGAACCATTGAGCAAGGAGAGGTGTTTGCCAATTATGGAAAACTGAAAATCCCTGTGCGTCCAGCTCTTATTGCAGGCATCAGAAGTGGCTTCAGCACTGAAAAGGTGTCCTTCTACCTTGGTTTTGCTATTGATGGACCCCTAGCTTATGATATTCAGTATGAAAACTAGGGTCGTTACAAACACTGAGAAATCAACTGCATGCAACCGCATAGAAAATAAGTGTACCAGCCAGTGAGTCACTGTGAAGAATTTTAAACACACCTAATAAAAGCAAGAGACTGACAAGTCTGACTGCAGGAGTAAAGTCCAAACATGTAGCAGGAGCTGTGTATGTATTTATATATTTTCTTTATATATATGTATATGTTTTTATATATATTTTCATGTATGTTTTTTTTATTCGTTTTCTGAAGAAGGTATTGTTTTGTCTTTAATGTCCTGTTGCAGACAAACAATTTTGCAGTGGCACCACACCATGGACAATGAAATGTTGACCAGCCTCCTATTTAGTTATCTGCAAATGCAAATATGATAATAGTAAATAAATAAAATGTTATTTGTTTTCTTGAAGACAAGATCAAGGAACCTGAATTTCAGTATTAGAATCACTGATCTCATTGATTTTTGTATTTTTTGTTTGACTATAACATTTTATATTTTAAGGTTTATTTATATTCATGTCTATAGCTAAAACATGATCAAATGAAAAGCAAGAACAGATTGCAGCAGTACATACCAATCCTGTCACACACATACTGTACATACATGTGTTTTTATGTTCTTTATATCATTTCATCTTTTTTTGACATTTTTCATTCTCTTTCTGAAGACTGGAATTTAGCTCCCAGTAACTTTATTAGACTAGAAATGGCAAACGTTGTCTTGTACAGTTCAGAAACATGTGGTACCAACTGTTTGTAAAGATTTGTGAGTAATCTCTTCCATGTTCTCTTCTCTGCTGTTGTCAGTTTAGATCAGGTTTGTTCTGCTAAATGGTTTTTCAATATGAACTTAGAACTTACCTCTATATTTTCATAGCTTGGGCCACCACTTCCACTGGTTATGGAAACACCATATTCACAATTACTTGTAAAAACCTGGCAACACAGTGAAATTACAAAAGGTCAAACAGGGCAAGAGACAGAAGTGAACCTGTCTACCTTCTAGCTTTGTGTACTCTACTATTTACACTAATAACAGTAAAGATTCTTTGTGGTGACACAGCTCATTTCATATTTAACATGTGCATCATGATGCTTTCATGCTACTGGCTTAGTATGGTGATCATTTTGAGTATTATTGGTATTAAAGGCTAAACTGCTTTAGTAGCATACTTACACTATTGTGTTGCTTTATTTGAATGTTTTGCTGATGGCTTTCGACAGATGATCTTCATTTCTTCTAAACTGGGTTTTTGGGGATAAGCACAGCTAGATTCTCCCCCTATGCATATTGATTACAAAAATGCTCAGTAATGATTTGTTTCTGCAATACACCTGACCCACAATGATAAGAAATCACTCCTCTATCCAGTTACAGACCAGCTCACCTGCAGAGCAGCCACCCCACAACAAACACCTAAAACCTAGCAGCCTGTTTACCAGGTTTCATGTTTTCATAGTCTCACACGGACAGAGCAATCTCCACAGTGCTGGAGAACCTCTGTTCATCTCCTGTGATATGAAAACATCAGATTTCCATACAAGCAAAGAAAGGCCTGCTCGTAGTCCAGTCAAATCACAGTCAAAGATGTAAAGCAATTCTGAGACAACTAAAACCTCCCAGACTGGGCCCACGTGACAGTCACTGAAATCCTGCTCTGGCTGAACTGGTTTAGAGAAGGTATGTCTGAGACCCAGCTGTCTAACCTTAAAAAAATCTAATCACATCAGCAAATTTGCAGACTTAGCAGTCAGTATTTAGTACATGAAAGTAACTGCTGATATCCAAATATTCTGTAAAAGCCTTATTTTAGGTAAAATGAAAGACAACGATGTTAAACTACTATTGCCTCAGCTAACTCCTGCTATTACAACCTAGCTCACAATTCAGTACCAGCTCTATTAGTACATGCACTGTTTAAGGTAATTAAATAATGCTCAGTGCAGTATGTCTGAGTGAATCCAATACGTCCAAACAATTCTTCTACATGAGTGTTTGAAAATATTTAGCTGTTCTCGTAACAAAATGGCTGCCGTAACATGTTGCTGCAGATCTGGGAGCCGCGCTGAGAGTATCAGTTCACCTCAGCTAACAGCCTAGCTAGCTGTATTACAGTGGCCATTTCAGTCTTAAGGTTAAATACATATTCCTCAACGCAGTACCATGTCTTCAGAACAAAGCAATCACAAAATGTACGGCTGAAATAATTAATACTTACCAATAACGCTCCAACAAGTGGAAGAAGCAACATGTTTGTTTTCTGCTGAGTCATTATGACAAAATGACAGATGTGTTGTTCCAGAGTCAGTTCAAATTAATTAAAAGAGAAAGTTACTGGTAGCAGGATGAAGAATAAATCATCATATTTGATATAAATACATATAATCAAAATATGATGTTAAAACCATACAGAACCAATAAGCACTAAACTGTTGACTGTCCTGAAGCTAACTAGCTGCTAAGGCTCACTTGCTAATTGAATGGAGAATTCACAATAAAAGCACCACCTGTAACTCAATTAGTTAACATGAAGCTTGGACCATTAGGTCTCACTCAGTAGGGTGGAAGTGGTTTCTTGGAGGTATTTACACCAGCAGCTAGAAAACTGCGAAAACACTTGTGTGCTGTAGAAGCCAACATGATAATTATGTATCTATCTACTGTTTGTACCTGCTGAGTTTTTACATCAGGGTTTGATCTTTACCACTAGAATCAGAGCATCCTTCAATCAGTTATTTGTATCTGTTATGTTAGTCTGCCCTCTGCTGTTTGACAGGGAGTCAGACCTGTTTTATAAAGATGTGGCTTGACTGACTTCTGATAGACACACAACACCATCTGATGCACACAGCTGTAGTTGTTCATTGCAGGTCTTTCTTCTGAGTATTTTGGAGATATATGGTGCATACAGTAGGCTTTCCATTTGAAACCTAGAAACTTGGCCGCCTGAGTTTCAGCTTCAAGCTTCTCAGCTCAGAAAAGTTTCCAGCTGAAAAATGTAACGGGGGCAGGACATTAAGGTAAATGAAGTCATAAGTGAAGGGAAATTATAAAAAGCAGAAATAGTCTCTCCAGCCATGGATTAAATGATCTAAACAAACATGATCCTGCAGACTGAAACTCTGCAGATGATTCTGTAGATTGTGACTTTGAAAGATCCTCTGAATGAGTTTTGAAACACCAAGATTAATTCATAAGATAAAATCATTTGCCTTTGTATCACTGGAAATGTAAAATACTCTGGAGAACAAACTCACATGTGGCTGACAGGTCTTTAAAATCTTGTCTTTTCATGTATCAGTGACTTCTTAATTCAGCTTTCTACTGTAAATAAACCCTGAACTAATCATTTAACAAGACCATCATGCAAAAAACTTCATTTGAAACTGATGTAAAATTTGGTGAAAGTTCTGATTTATAGACTGATTTATATTTTGGTTTGCACAGCCATCTTTAATATGACAAAAATATGAAAACTAATGTACAGAGCAGCATCATAACATTAAATATGACTTAAAGACAGTCCCCACGGCTCCTTATTTTGGGGCTGATAGCAGTGAATGTGCTGAATGTCTCTCAGTGAGTGTGAGCCGCTGATGAACAGATGAATGTATGCTGAGTTTCAGCAGAGCAGCTTGTGGAAATCCAGCTTTTGGGGTTTTCAACCAGCACACAGTCTAAGCCGTCACTGCGGTCTGGCAGCGCCCCCCTCAGTTTGGAGAAGGTCACTGACCGACCGTCAGCCCACATCCAGCGACCTGGACCTCCAGACAGACCTAAAGAACATGGAGAAGGGTTAGCAAAATTAAAATGTAACCCTTTTGAAGACCTTATTGATACCAGTCACAGAATAACGTTCAATAGTCTCAATTCTCCTAAAACCTATTGAACTGAAACATGCTGGGCTGAAATATTGGATCTGTCACTCAGGCCTTCAGAGTGCTGTGATGAAAGCAGTCACTCACCGATCCAAAATGGCTTCTTCCCTGCAAACTTCCACAGCCAGGTCATGTCTCTTCTGGACCGCACGCTGGTCAGGCTGCTGTTATACCTGACACCATGTGTTTGAAGAACAAATGTTAGCATCGGAGTCAAACGCACATCTAAAGGTGTGTGTGCACACATGCAACAACTAGTAAGCCTAGTTGTTGTTGTTACTAGTAAACAAGTAAAACTTACTTAAACACAAGCAGGCTCCTGAAGTCATTTTTAGAGTCAGTCTTACAGTTTACCAGTTTGACCAGTTAGTTTTCTGCTCAGTTGGGATCTAATTCATGTGAGTGGGCAGGGAAATAGAGTTTCAGGAAGCTGGTGACATTATCTGTAATATTTTCCTAAAGACTTGGACATCATGAAGAATGAGAAGATATTATTTTATGATTGTATGAAAAACAATCAGCTGTACATTTTAAATTTTCATTATTGGTGCCTTGGTTTATCCTTTCAGGTTAGGGATGAAGTCACAATAAAACAAAAATAACTCTCCGTGTTTGTGTGTGTTTGTGTGTGTGTGTGTGTGTGTGTGTTTACAGCAGTGAGCAGGTTCTCTCTGCGCTGGCCCAGCTGGCCACAGACCAGCTGAGCATGTAACAGCGTCTCCTGTAGTGAGTCCAGCCATCAGGACATGAGCTGCTGACGGACTTCCCAGTCTGAGATAAACAGGAGAGTGAAATCACATTTCAACCACATTTCAGTGCATGACAAGAAGCTGTGCACAGCAGCTCACAGATAACCAGTACCTGAAAGTCTGTCTGCATTTATATGTTATATGTTCTATATGCCAAACCATGCAAGGCCATTGACCACTGGGAGAAATTTGATCTTCACTGTCTTTATCAAGGACACTTCAACATGTGCAGGACAGTAGAAAGAAAGACCATGGTGAAGGACCTGGTCTACGTCCTGAGCCACAGCCTTCATTAAGATCTGTGTTCACAGTGAAACAACTGAACAAGAGGAAAAGGTTGACACCTCCTTTTCTTTCTCCTGTTTTAGTTGAAGAGCTGAAGTGAAAACAGAAAGTGGTTTTCAAAGCTACATGCTCTAACTGTTTTAACTGCTGCGTGTGATGAACTGTCTTGTGTTTAATTTGTTCTAAGGTCTTTTCTGAAAGAGGTTGTGACATCCTAAAGAAATGAAACACACAGGTTGTTGACTTTTTTTCTGTATTTTGGGAGTAGAAATTGTTACTTTGTTGTTACTGATACAGGACAGATTTTCATACTGAAATGAAGTGGAAAAATCAGTGTGTGAGTCTGTGTGTGTGGACCTTGTGCTGGTGTAGCTCTGGGTAGTGTCTGGGTGCTGAATGATGCATCTGAGGTGTGTCTCCGACTTGAAGCTCCTGCAGGCGGTGACTGTGAGGCGACAAGCTCCACCCAGCATCACCCGGTGTCAGCTCCTCCAGTCGGAGAGGAGTCAGACTGTGGAACTGAAGGACGAGAAGCAAAGAGGGCATTAACACAGTGTGTGTGTGTGTGTGTGTGTGTTTTCTGTGGATGAACGGACCGTGAGTCTTACCGTCCAGACTTTGTCCTCAGGCTTCCTCTGTCCTGACAGATGGACCTGAACACGAGCACAAGGTTCAGACACAAATTTACAGGACAGTTACTAAAATATCCACTTTATACAGGAAAACAACTATTTTAAGTATATTTAAAATAATTCAGCATGAAGACTAAAGTGCTAAATTTGTAAGTGAAGCTTTGAACACTGTTGCCCCACAGTGCAGCAATAACTGGAACAAACTCTTACCTTTAGTCCTCCATGTCTGACTCTGTGTCCAATGCTCCCAGTGTTCCCAGTGCTTGTCCTTGGGAGCTGCCTGCTGTGGTAGTGGATGTGGCTGTAGTTGGGGTCTGCCTGGTCCTGTGGTTCCCCCTCTCCATAGTCCAGATAGGGCCGGCGGTTTGGGACATCTCCTCTGGGAGGATGAGGCTGGTTCTCCCACAGCAGCTCGGCCTCAATGTCGGTGATGGGGTCTTGCTCCTCGGGTCTGGGAGGGTCAGGGAGGTGAGGAGGTGGGGGGAGTTGCTTTTTGTCCTTCTCTGCCAGGTCGTCTGGGTCGCACCTTCCTGACAGACGAGAATGAGGGCACAGTTTGGTGCTGGATGCAACATGTAACAGCAACAAAAGGGCCCAAAAGACCCAGACACATCTCTCTGTTATTATCTGAGCTTTGTCTGTGGATGTTTTCATCTTTTTCACAAATATTTTTACTCAGAATATTTGGAGAATAAAGTCCATATGAAGACCGATGATTATTCTTCTAACTTATTATGGTGGACAGTTTTTCACCTCCTCTGGGGTCAATGATCTCAACACTAGCAGAGGTCCTCTGTCCCAGGACGGCATTCTTCGGGTTTTTCAGGGTGACAGTAAAGGTCTCGTGGTTTTCCTCCAGACCGTCATCTATCAGGTGAATGTTCCAGGTTTTCAAACTGACTCCTGGAATCAAACAGGAGACAGAGAGACAGGATGAAAATAATCAGGCCCATCCTGCTGTGTGGAGAGCAGGAGCATCCAGTAACATACTGAACTGATCCAAAATCCAAAAGGACAGTCCCAGGTCCATCACAGCGTTTAAAGGACCCAGACAGTCAGCGGACAGTGTTCAGCTTAAAGAAAGCAGAGTAGACCTGAACAGAACAGAACAGATTCCAGCAGAGCCAGACCTGGGTCAAACTGGATCAGACTGGCTGTGCTGTGAGTGAAATCTCTGCCGGGTTTGGCGGATCCTTCCTCCACCTGCACAAACATACAACAAACACTGATGAACTAAAGATGAACTAAAGATCACAGACAGACACTTATCCTGCAGCGTGGAGGCATCACCGTGGTACCTGGATAGCAACGTAGGCCGGGTCGATGCTCCTCCCGCTGCGCTGGATCTGGATCTGAAGAGTCCCTGCTGTTTCACAGGTTCTGTAGCAGGTTGCTGATAACTCCACCCGAGACCACGACAGTTCCAGTCTGCAAGAGACAATGACTCCTTTAAATACTCTACACTGCATACACGCCACATACATGCTCATGTTGTTTGTACAGACGTGTCTCTTGGTAAAAAATGTCCCTTATGAAAACTGTTGACAGTGTTTTTGTGGATTATGAGGGAGCAGAGGTTTTCAAGTTGTGAGGAACTTCAGTGGGGGCGAAGGAGAGTTGAAGGGGGGGTCGCAATTTATGTCAAAAACCTAACCCCCTAGGCATCAGGTGGCCAAATGGTTCTGGCGCTTATTTCATGACCACAACGTCCAAAGTTTGATCCCCAACCAGGGAACCCTTGTTGCATTTTGTATCCCTCTCTCGGCCCCTAAAAAAACACACTGTTTTAATTTCAGTGTGACTTACACTTCGTGAGGATATCTCACTCTGAACTCACATTACGACAACATTTCGGTATTTCGGGTACATTTTCGGTGAATTTTGCCTGATGAAGGTTTGTAGACCAAACTGTTGTTAGTTAAGTGAGTTCGGACACATCACACCTGCATGTGATTTATATGGAGTTGTCAGGTCAGCAGTGTTGGGTCAGTCTGGTCCTTTGCTTCTACAAACCTACATTTCAGGCAGCATCGTGTTTCCTGCTGGATCTGTGACGCGGAACTGGAAGCTGTCGGCCGTCACCTCCATGTCGTCTGGGAGGACGAACACAACAGCACGCTGGTCCAAGTCCCGCTGGGTGAAACGACCTTTGATGTAGGCTCCTGGTAGGACAAGACGACAGAGTTTCAGTCCAACTGAACACAGTGCTGACCCACTCACTCTACAAACACAAACCTCTTCATGGCTGTGGACAGGATGAGTTCCCTCTTTCTGAGTAAATTAGAACTGTGAATCTCTTCCTTTGTGAGGACTGGATTACTGGACCTTTAAACTATTGGACGGATCAGGCAGCCCACCTGTGAGTGCGTTCTCCAGGTAGCCAAAGTGTGGAGGTCTGCTGATTGAGAACTCCAGCTCCTCTGTGGGGCTGTCGGGGTCGGAGGCCTGCAGGTGTTTGTTGGTGATGGAGATGCCGTAACGCTCACCGCCCAGATGCACCACTGTGCTGGGACTCTGTCTGACGGTCAGACTGGGAGGCATCCTGTCCACCAAATCCACCTGAACACAGCAGGAGGAACAGAGGAAGACTGAGAATCACACAGAGTGAAGTTCAGATGTGACTAAACTTCTAAACCAAATCGTGATATAAATTAGTTAAATTTGGAAGAAAGACGAGAACAACAGAAACAGGAAATAAATTTCTGGTGTGCAGTTTTAGCCATGCTAAGAGTCAAGACTGAAATATCTCAACAGTTAGGTAGCTGCTCTGTGAGACTCTGCAGTCGAGTTTCAGGTCAGGTTGTTGAGGACAGACTGACATGAAACTCGACTGCAGAGTCTCACAGAGCAGCTACCTCGTCCGGAGACTCTTGGCTGATGTCTGAAATCACTCTGTATACTGCACCATATTCACCATATTCTCAAAATGCTTTGGCAGCTTCACAGCAGTAAATTTTGTGATGACACACAATGATAATGACTGATAAATTTGTGAATTCTGAATTTACTCCTCATTACTGGAGCTAATGTCAAGTTACATGTTCAACATGACCTACAAAGTTCCAGCTGTGTCTGGCTGTCAGATTAATGTAGTATAGTAATAAAAAGATATTTATCAACATTTTTCTGATGTTTCATTCAGAAATGCTTTGATGAAAGAGCAGAAAGTCTCCAAACAGGTAAATACTCATGTACTTTACACCTCTGTGCTGGTGTTCCTATTATTTTGTCTACAACCTGCAAGCAAAGGAAAAAGCTCCCTGTGGAAGGTCAGTTTAAAAAAAGAGTTTAGAATCCAGCAGTACAAAGTGCAGTTGAGCCTTCCTGCCACTGGATGTCGCTCCTGTCATGTGATCATCAGACTCAATCTACGAACAGAACAGTGACAGAGAAACCGATCACGGCTCTTGAACCTGCTGATAATTAAAGTTTTCTGTTTCCTTCCTCCACTGTCTTTGAGTTAAGCTGATTTAAAGCAGTTTTTTAAATTCTTGTTCATTTCTCACTGAAGAAATTTCTTTTTGACTGGTGGCTTGTTTACCTCTAATCAAATCGGTCTTTCAGTTATTACTAAAATGTAGAAAATCAATTAACAGATAGTCAATTGATGGTTAAAGGTATTTAACAATTGACAAACACTGATTCATATCATTATCAGTATAAAAGTGAATATCCATGGGTTTGGATTACTGGATGTTTCCTGATATTTTACAGACAAAAAGATCAAATGATTGATTATAAAAATAATTAAGAAAATCACTGATAATGAAAATAAATGATGCAGATCTAAATTAACATATATTAAAAATATTTGAATAGTAACAGATATAATAACATTTAACACAAATTAAAATCATCATCTTGAAGTTTGTTAAAAAAATTTTAAACTGTCATTCATTCATTCAATCCTACAGTAGTGCTATTACCTGTTCTTTCACACACACACACACACACACAAAGTAAAATACTCACACTGTACATATGTAGTATATACACACACGTGTGTGTGTGTGTGTGTGTGTGTGTGTGTGTGTGTGTGTGTGTGAAAGAGCAGGTAACATGCGATGGGAGGTGAGGGTGGGGGGGTTGGTCTTGGCTCACCTGCTGCTTTCTTCTTCAAATATTTATCTGTGTACTTCAGTCGTGCACCTGAGAGTCGACGGCAGCTTCACCAACAGCAGCCACCAGGGGCTGGATGGGAGCACACAGAGCTCACTGAGCCGACCACAGGCTTCAGCTCCTGGACATGATCTGTTTGGATAAGTTACCTGGATGATCAAATCTGATCCCTGGGTCTTTATGTTTACGCCTGGTTTAAAAACCAGGTGTAAATAAGTTAGGAGGAGGTGGGCGACCTGTCATCCCAGGAAGCAGAAGCAACGCCATGAAGAGGCGAGTAAAGACTCGCCAGCTGCTACTGCTACTTTTAGTTTTAGCTCTACTTGCTTAAGCTGGCAGGAGGAGACAGAGTCAGGCAATGTTTCGATTTGCTGGGTGTATTTTTATCTGTCTATATTTTGATTTTCATCAAAAAACATCCCATGAAAAGACAAAGGCAGCTGGACTTTCTTCAGGTTCTTGAAGATGTTTCACCTTTTGTCCAAAAGGCTTCTTCAGGTGAACTGAAGACTGGAAAAAAGTAGCCTGGTCTGATGAATCTGGATTTGTTATCCTTTAAGAAAGGGGTCTCACTCTGTGGGATGCATTTCCACCTGTCTGAGATTCAATCACCTTCTGATCCCAGTGCCTTCTGGTTGCATCTACACCTGCACTTTTTAACAGGTTCAGATATGCATTTTAGTGCCAGGTGTAAATAAATCAGATTCAAGCTAACATCACTGTGTGAGTCACATCAACCCTTTAACTGGAGAAATGTTCCTTTTGCATCATTCAGATGGGATTTACTTCCACATCCTGCAGAGCTTTCATCAGCTCAGTTCACAGTGCTGAAGACATTCAGTCTGATGTGTGATCTGTGTGTATGCAGCTCACCTGTATGTTAAACACAGCAGGCTCCTCTCTCAGCTGTCCAAACTCCAGGTATCCTCGGTTGTGTCCGTCAGTTGGCAGGAAGTAGAACCTGTCGATCTCTGCCAGGCTGCCCAGGTCGTGTCGGTAAGCCAGGTTCAGCTCATCCACGTCCTTCTGGGTGAACTTCAGCGGAGGCGTCAGTGGGACTCCTCTCAGCAGCAGTTTACCATAGCGCGGCGTCTGTGTGATGATGTAGCTGAGGTTGGCTGCGGCGGTGTCAGGGTCGGTGAGCTGCAGCTGGTCGGGGGCGATGGTCTCTGTAGCTCCATCCTGCAGCCGGAGGCCAGCGTTGTGGTTGAGGGTAGGGGGGATACGGTCGCCGTGTTCGATGGTGAAGTGGAGGGTGCCGCTGCGGGACGAGACACCGTTGGTGACGACGAAACTGTAAAGACAAAACTGAATTTAGTGAGAAACAGGTAAGCTGATTGTACAAGCTGTTTGCAAATCCATCACGTTTATAACTGCAACAATGAGTCGATTAATTGAATATTTGATCAGTGTTTGATCTGTGTTACATGTGACAGTAAACTGAATTTAAGACAAAAGAAATCATTTGAAGACATCACTCTGGCCTGAGGAAAATTATAACGAGTTGTAGACAAAACAATTCAATCAAAATAATCTGCAGATTAATCAGTAATGATAACAAACAATCTCCCCACATCAGTTTAGGTGTTTAGTTTTCTTTTTTTTCAAAGCAGTGGAGGAAGAGGAGATAAAAGAACAGTCTGTGGAGTCTGTGTCTCCAGGTGTTGTTTAGTTAATTAAATCTCAGGACTTTTCCTTGAGTAACACTGATCACAGCTCCAGTCATCAATCACTCACATAAAGACCCATTTCCATCTGAAGCTTTGGTTAGTGTGTGTTCACCAGATCATCAACACACTCACACACGATGGTGACAACTGACAGTGCACTGGACCTGAAAATGAGCTGTGTTTGTGTGTGTTTGTACATGTGTGTATTTTGTCCTCCTCTCAGCGTCCTGCCAACACAATCTGCCTCTCAGCCCTGCAGCCCTGCAGCTGACAAACTGCCCCAGGCCTCAGTGCACCGGCCACCATACACACACACACACACACACACACACACACACTCAGAAGCAGGTCCTGGTGTAACATCTGGCTCCAGTGTCGGCCATATTTGCCCAGGGACGTCCGTCTGTGGCCAGCTCTCTGGCCACCACTGTGCCAACGCTGTTGTTATGCTCCTAATAATGCCCATTCATCATCTGCTGTCACTACAACACACACACACACACACGAATGAGTGATGCACAGGTGTGTTCTTCAGAGTCAGTATGACAGCTTAATGTCCTAATACAACACACACATGAAACTATTTAATCTTTTTTTCACTCATGTAGAACAAAGATTCATCAAACACCAACAGTTCTTCACCTCGAGAATCTAAATGTCGTCGTCTCCAGTGAGGCTTGGACACTCCTCCACTGAGTGGAGTGCTCAGCGCGGGGCCGCAGCTAATGATCATTTTCATTAATCTGTAGACTATTTTCTCCATTAATCATTAATCAATTTGTCTATAAAATGCTCATTATAATTTCCCACAGCTCAAGGCTACATCCTCAAATCCAGAACGCAGAGAGATTCAGTTTGTTGTTGTGTGATGGAGAAAGCATCAAATCCTCACATTTCAGATACTGAACCATTAAATGTTGGAATTTTTAGCTTGAAAAATAACTAAGACAGTTATTCAATTATCAGAATTTCTGCTGATTTATTTCCTTCCAATAGTCTTATTGATTAATCAAATAATCGTTGCAGATTTTATGTGTGGTGTGTTACTACCGTGTGAAATTCATGCCCATGGAGATTCAAGTCTAAGCATTAATTAACCACAACAACAGCAATACTACGTTCACAACCATATATAGAAAATACAAAGAAGGGAAAATGTTAAAAATTCACCATGACTAAGAAAAACTGACAGTGGGCTTCATCACACAGGTAAAGAGTGTACATGATGGGCCTGATACAAGGTTTGATCATAGGTCATCTGTTTGTGCAGCAGCATCCTCTAACGTGTCCACAGGAGTCAGAGCTGCTCACACACACAAACAAACACTCAGCTGATGGGAACGTGTTGGCTGCAGGAGAGTACCAGTTCAACTTTTTAATCGATATCAAATCAATATCTGGAGTATCTGGAGTATCAGAGTTGTGGATCAGGAGCTTCAGCATCAGGACCAGGTAGTGTGTGAAAAGTTATTTCACTGTGTCACAGCAACCAATATCAATCAATAATCAGTGTTTCAGATCTGCTGCTGCTCAGCTCGTTTCCCCGGTTGAACCATTAATTTAGTTCTTCTCTTGTTAAGAAGCTGCCACGAAAAACTGCAGGATATCTGGCTTCTGGCAACAACAGCTGATCACAGATCTGAGCTCAAACTTTATTTACAACTTCAGCCAATGACAAATAATCAAAGAGAAGCTAAATGAGATTCGATGAGACTCGGATTTGATAAGTGGATTAAAACTGGATTTGGATTCAGCAAAATGCTACTGAACCTCAGCCCTGAGGTGTGAGGTGTGTTTCTGTTTGCCTCCCTTTACGCTCGTCCCTCAGGCAGACCGTCTTCCTGCCTGTCTGATTGGCTGGTTGTCTCTCTCTCAGTCTTTCAGTCTTGGCTGTGATCTGACTGGCCTTTTGGAGCCAGATAGCCAGCAGGCTGGGGCAGCAGAGGTCTGGGTGACAAACCCAGGGTCTGCACACACTCCAGGTCACACACACCAACGCGCTCCTAACTTCCTCCTCCCCCCTTAAAAACCCTGCCGATGCCAAATTGGCTGGAAAAGCAGATAAACACACTGCAGCAGAAAAAGCCTCTCGTCTCCTGACGCTCACGGTTTTTCTCCCTCTCTCGTCTCGGTGCCCAGATTTCTTTCGTCGGCCAAATGTTGAGTGTGATACTTTTTTCGGGGCGAGGCACTGACAGAAATATCCTCTTCTCACAATATGTAGGCAGATAATTTGCCATTTATTCTCCTGATGTTTGCAGATTTCATGCTGTGCTGCAAAATGGCTTCACTTAACTGAGAGGGCCAAAGTCAAACAGCACAGCTGTCGAGGTCCGGTTTGCAGACGGAGTTTCTCTTTAGATAACAATTTTAGTACGTTTCAAAAATGAACCAGATGGGTTTCTTTTATTTGGCCAAAATGACAGCACAATTATTAATATGCAGTTCATCCATGTGGTATTTGAACTTTACATCTCCCTTTATTTATTTTACTCTGCTTAAAGGCCCAAATTTTTTCAGCTGTGTTCTCACCTGAAGGAGTCGGACTCGGCTTCGTGGCTGTTGTCATGAGTGTAACACACTCGGTGTGCGGCGATGTCCAGCTGTGTGAAGCTGGTCAGAGGGACTCCGGGCTGCTGGACGGCGTGGACAAGGCCGTGTCGAGGCGGGACTGACACCGTGTAGATCAGCTCCTCCGGACGACTTGCTGAGTCCGACGCCAGCAGGACGTCAGTGTTCAGGACGACCCGCTGCCCCTCCCTCAGATGCACTGCCTTGCTCAGCAGCACAATGTCACCTGGAGGCAGTGAGATGATTGACAAAGACAGAGAACAATACATTTCTTTTGAAAATGACTGAACCTTAAGTTTTAGGCATCAATACAGCCCGAACCCAACACAACACGAGGACTACAGAGCTAAGCTGTGAAACTGTGGGTGGGTTCAATAAAAGAGAGAAAATAAAGATTAGGAATAATTGTTTTATGTAATAAATTACTCTGGATTAAAGTCTCCATCTGGGAAATAGAGTAAAAAGAGAACTGAAGCAAACAGAACAGATTTAAATTCAACTTCAACTAGAAAAAAGAAAAAGGCCAAAGTGTCAGTTTTTTTTGGAGTAGTGTTGGAGGAGGAGGAGGAGGAGGAGGAGGAGGAGCACCCAGAGGAGCTAGGAGCACCCAGAGGAGATGAGCCGACGCCCCTCCACAGCTGCTTCACCAGGCCTCTGTTAATTATTCACCGGCTGAGGAGGTCGGTGTTTCTCACCTCCGCTCCTCCAGGATCAGAGGGCCCGGAGCCAGAAGGGCCGAGGCCTCTCAGCACCGTGTTCACCCGACTGGCAAAGCTGGGACGGCGAGCTGGAGGGCGGGGGGGCACCTCAATAATGTATGACCAATGGCCGGCCACCGGGACCACAGAGGGCGGAGGTGTGTGAAGGTGCAGAGTCAGTGTGTGTGTGTTGTGCACATGGACATTTGTTTGTGTGTGAGTCCTTTACTGTTGCTGTCATGTGAAAACCTTGTAACTTAAATCTCAGGTTTCAGGACTTCAGGCTTTTTGATTCGACAATACATGGTCTAATATATGGTCGTGGAAACATGGATTCATTGTCTCATCTTTGTTCTTGTACTTACTCTTGACTTGAAAAGCTGAAAAATACTAAATGGACCTGGAGGTGAAACTGTTCAGTCTGCTGTTTCCAGAATAAACTTTGAAACTCAACTTTTAAGCCAAAATGGACAAAAAGTCCTTGAAGTGCAGCCTCAGCTGAACTTTAGCAGTAATTAATACAATACTTGCATCTTGACGTGCTAAACTAAGATGGAGGATGTGGTAAACATTATCAGCTCAACTTTTGCATGTTAGTATGTAGCTCCAAGCCCCATGCACCCAAATACAGCCTCAAAAAATCTATTATCTATTAATGATGAATAAATATTTAAAAACTTGCTACAATTAACTGCAGTAATTAAAATGACAGACTCAGAATTTTGTCTTCATGCAAACTGTTTTAGCATTCATCTGATCCCTGATCAGTTCAACCACTGAATGATCTGTATGGGTGAAGGAGTGTCGTGAGCGAGACAATTAAACTTTTCTCACTCGTTCATAAATACAATTCACTTGTGTTTGAGTTCGGTTATGGGCAGATGTTCACTGCTAAACTGTTTTTATTTTAGCTCAACTGATGAGGAGTAAAAGTTATTCTTCTTCTGGTGTTTTTGTCAGCTTGTCAGCTCATGTGGCTGAGAAAGCCAAGGCGAGCTATAATCAAATGTGTGACCTGATCAAGAGACACGAATCTGTAACTGAGTGTAAACGAAAGTGTCTTAAATCTCACACGGAGACACTTGATGACTCTTAATTGTCTCTTAAGGATTGTTCCATCATTTCTTATGACTTGTATTTGTTACAGCTGTAAAAGTCCCTCATTAAGTTTGCTTTAGAGTGTCAGTCTAATGAACTGTGCTGTTCTTCTTCTCTGTAAACCATAACAATAACCATCTGTTACCACTGAGATGACCTCTGACCTTTCAGCACAGTGTGGACGGAGATGAAGAAGGTCTGAGCTGAAGACTCGTTGTCCAGGTCGCTGAGGGTGAACCGGAAGCTGTCGTGACCTTTGAAGCCGGCGGTGGCGGCGACGTTGTGTTTGTACCACAGACGGTTCATCTCCACATCGTCCTGAGTGAAGTTCTGACCGGACAACAGCTCGGTCCAACCCGACTCCATCTGCAGATGAGTCACACAGGTCAGAACCGAAACAGCATTGAGTGGATCTTTCACACAGTGCAGGTGCTAACAGGCTCTGTTATTTATCTCAACTCCAGTCAGGCTTACAGGGAAACCATCCATCCATCCATCCATCCATCCATCCATCTTCTGCTGCTTAATCCGTCAGGGTCTCGGGGAGCTGGAGCCTATCCCAGCTGACTATGGGCGAGAGGCGGGGTACACCCTGGACTGGTCGCCAGTCAATCACAGGGCTGACACACAAAGACAGACAACCACACACACACACACTCACACCTATGGGTAATTTAGAGTAGCCAATTAACCTAACCCGTGCATGTTTTTGTGATTGTGGGAGGAAGCAGGAGTACCCGGAGAGAACCCACGCAAGCACAGGCACACAGCCCTCTTGCTGTGAGGCGACAGTGCTAACCACTGCACCACCGTGCCACCCACAGGGAAACCACTTCTTTTTTTAGTTTGAACAAATAAATCTATCGATCGATGACATCTGGGAAACCTCCATCTGAGGAAAATGTGGTGAAAGCTGGAGGGGATCACAAAACCAGGTTACAAGTACAGTCTGAGTCTGAAACGTGGAGATCAACTGGAAGCAACATTAGCACCAGGAGTTCTGGAGAAGTAGACGCTGCACAGGCCTGAGGATACACCTCAACCTCTTCACAGCACTAAGTGCTGTGAAGAGGTGAGGGCCACAAAATGTCTTCAATATCCATCCATCTTCTATACAGGGTTGTTTGCTCACCTTGAGCAGCAGTTGTCCAAATCGTGGTGCAGCATTGATGAAGTAGTACACCTGATTTGGGGCAGTGTCCACGTCCTCGGCCTCCAGAGCCACACTGGAAATCACCCTGTGTTCACCAGAGTCCACCTCCAGCCCAGCATTTCTGAAAGACCAAAGAAGAAGACACAGTGATTATAAAATGTCCACTGTACAAGCAGAACTGTTTTTTTTTTTGTTTTTTTTTACAGCTGTTTCACTGAAAACAGCTGCTGCTGCTGCCGAACACGACACTAAGACTGAACCAGAACAGTAAACGGATAACGAGCTGACGCCATTCACACTGTCACTTCATTGTTATTTTGTCCATATAGGATCTGGAAATTATGAACTAAGAAACTAGAAATAAGAAATAAGACTAAGAAATAAGACCAAAGTTATAAAAATCTAAAAATGATCATTTGAATGTCTTTTGAATGAGAGGAACCGTTTGATGTGACAAACACAGCCTGCTACTTTTACTGTGACGCAGGCGTGAACAAGCTGAAAGTTTGTGTGAGAGTGGGTTTTTCCAGCAGGATCATGGAGATCTGGGGTGGTGGTGGTAGAGGTGGTGGTGTTGGGGTGGGCTGGGGGGATGAACATCAGATACCGTCTGGCTGCTTCCTCACTCGGAATTAAAATCCACGCAGGAGAGAAGCTGCCACGTCCATCCTGCAGGAACTCAAAAACAAGGAGGCCGGCATCTGCCAAGTCTCCATGTTATTTCTGCCTCGGTGCCCTTTACAGTACCAGCTCGGCCTGTGCCAACGCACCCACGCACACCAACAACTGATCTGGGGACAGCGCGGGGGGGACTGTGGGGGCACGATGATGGGACGGCACGGGGAACTCAGTCAAGGATGCAAATTTCCAGTCATTTGTTCAAACGAAAATATTATGGGTGGGGGTGGAGGAGGTGGTTACAGATTTCCTCTGTAACCACTCACTCATGCAAAGCGACCTGCCACATGTGCACACACAGGTTACCCCCCTCTCCTCCCCCCACTGTCCCATGTTGACTCCCTGACTTCATCCCCTCCTAGTGAGTCTCTCTGCTCTGGATTTCTCAGCAGCATCGGAAAGTTCCACTAATTATACTTCATTCCTATTGATTTATGTCAGAGCGAATCAGCATCAAACTACAAATTACACTACTAATCAAGAGGTTTGACGCCATTTAAGGACAATTTCTCTAGACATCTTTAACTCATCAAGGGGTTCACCATGACAAACCATATCTTTATTGTACAAACAGTGAATAATTCTGGTTTTGTTCTATATTTTTTATGGTCAACAGATCCCATGAAAAGATCAAAAACAACGGTGTTCGTGAAGACTGAATCTTCATTAAGACTGAATCAGCTCACAAACATAACGTTTCATTTTTTAAAAAAGGCTTTTTAATAAAACAGTTGCTCACTGTGGTTTTTATCAAACAAACTGGAGGAAACGGGGGGGACTATTTTCAGTTGCAGATTAATCCATATTTAATGCTGTAGTGAATATTTTGGGGCAGTAGCACGGTGTGTGTGTGTGTGTGTGTGTGTGAGTGTGTGACTGAGTCAGAATTACACTACAGAGTGTGTGTTGATGGTGATGAACACACTCTGTGGCTCAGAGGAGATGATCAGTGTTTGGTTCTGCACATGATGAAAATATAGAACATCTCCAGACTTATCCTTTAAATTTCTTTATATTCCAAAGTCAACAACACTGTTGTATTGTTTGTTTACAAAAGTGCTAATTATTGGCTAAACTGTCTGATAGTTATGACATCTTGGACCATAAACAGGTCTAAATAAGAGAATAAAACTACCAATTCATAACTGAAACTAGTCATTTGTCCAAAGACATCTTTTTTATCCAGTTATACTTAATATGTCAACAGTCACATTATATCAAAGTCTATAACATAACAAAGTCTTCAAAAGACTCCACTGACCCTGACCCAAAACCTCACACACATTTCCTCAAATGTGACATTAACAAGCATTAAGCACTAAATCCTCATTTCATCTCTCACAAATCCACATCTGTGTGTGTGTGAGTGCATGTGTGTGGGTGCATGCGTGTACTTGAGCAGTCGTGGTTTCTCGTCGTTGACCGGCAGCACAGTGACCTGAGCCGTCCCCTGGACTGTGTGGACGCCATCTGTCAGCTGCAGAGCCACGGCGTCCTTCAGGGTTTCTGTGTCATCGTGCATGTACACGATCTTCATGCCTGCGGGGGGGCGGCAAATGGAGAGACAGGGAGAAGGAGGGCAGGTGAAAGGGAGGGCAGGGATAATTGGCAGTGAGGAGGAAGAGGAGCAGTTCAGAGTGATGTGTAATTCGTTCTGTTCACCTTCCCATTTGTTCCGCTCAGTATTTTAATTTATAAAAATAAAGCAACACAAACAACATACAGACAGAACTCTCACACTTCCAGCTGCTCTTCTTTTAACGGATACCTGATGATGATATGACTCCTGTTTCAGCCTCTCTTCACTGCTGTTACTTTGTTTGGAAAAAGTCTCTATCAATAAATGTTATCTTCATTATTATTATTATTATTATTATTATTATTATGAAATAAAACTTTTTTGTACCTTGGAGAATCAGCTCAGATGGTGTTTACAGAGCGGACCATACAAACAGAATTTTGTTATTTGTGGATACAGCAACTTGTTGGTTTCTCTCTCACCTTGCCGGAGCTCCTGCAGGGTGAAGGAGGTGATGGGGAGGCTCCTCTGCAGGAGGTCAGCCCCCATCTCTTTGTAACGGCTCATCTCTGTGCCATAGATGCCATTGATCAGGCTGCCGTGAGCCGGTGGCTGCAGCACTGTGAAGGTGAGGAGGTCCGGAGGGGCGTCCAGGTCCAAACCATTCAGTATGGACGGAGTCAGCTCCCTGATCCTGCCCTCCTTCACCTGCTTGAGGACAACAGTAACTGTACAACTGTGCCGGCGACCCCATGAGGTCATTACGATTCTTACACAGCAGAAAACTAAACTGCTGGATGGAGGCAAATGGAGACATCTCAGATTTCTGAGACATTCATCACTAATCGGACAGAAATGGGGAGTTACTCCTCGGGTGTACGTACGGTGAAGTTGGTGAGCAGGAGAGAAGGTGACTCGTCATTGGTGGGATTGATGATGATGTAGAAGGGGATGGGGGCGGAGCGGTGCAGCCCGTCACTCACACTAACGGACAGCTGGTCGACAGTTGGCTCCATTCCTTTGTGTTCTGACTGGACGTAGTTGATGAAGCCAGAAGTCAGATGAATGAGGCTGAAGGATTCTGGGAAAAGAAGAATTCCAGGGTCATGTCAGGTGTATCTTAAACAAACATACACACACACACACACACACACACACACACACACACACACACAGACCGACTCGGACTCCTGCGTTGCTCTTCTCAGATCCAGGCGTTGGCAGCGTGTTTTCCAGGAAGCCGTGCAGAGGCGGAGTCTCCAGGTGAAAGGTCAGCTGGCCAGGGGGGCTGTCAGGGTCTGAGGCTCCCAGGACCCCCCCACACAAACAAGCTGAGGAGCCCTCATCCACCACCAACAGGGACTCACCTGGACCAAGATAAAAGTTGCTCAGTGACAATGTAAACTTCATGATGAAACTTTGCAAATGGCAGCTTCATTACCCAGAAATCCACTGACATGGTACCACTAAACTGGTCTGCTGACTCAGATGGAGCCTTTGTGATTAAACACTGATAATTCAAAACATTATGACTTCATTACTCTTCATAAGCGATGAAAAGAATAACACTTCTCGTAACAGCGGTGCATGTCTGGTCTGGGATGTTCCAGACAGCCAGTGGACAGTCAGTTCTCGTTGTCATGGATACGGGAGAAATGTGCAGGTATAAAGACCTGAGCCACTTTGACAAGGACCAGGTCATCATCCAGACGACGGTTTTGGTTTGTCTCTGAAACAATCAGGCTTGTGTGGTGAGGACCTGCTGACAGTGGCTACTCCCCTATAAAGTCCATGTCTCTGTGGGTCGGAGCTGTTTTTGGCACACAACAGCAGGAAGCAGCAACTTCTGATCTTTCCAAACAGGAAATAGAATAAACATGGCTTTAGAGTAGCTGTTGTCCTCAAAGCCCAGTTCATAAAGAACAAAAAAATTAGCATCAAAATAAATCCAAAGTATTTTCATCCTCATAATGTCCTGTTCATAAAAGGTGAGAATCCTGAAAGAAGACAGAATAGAGCCAGTCGCTTTGTTGGAGTCAAGAAAAAGAGTTTTGTGGTGGAAACAGGTTGACATCAGATTTCATGGCCTAAAATTATTTGATAATGTGGAGATATTTTGCCCAACAGAACTACAAAATGATCATACGCTGGTTTCACCTGTACACCCAGAGTACCAAAAGCACTTTTCTGCAGGTGTCCACATTTTTCTGCTCTGGACACTCTCTAGTTTCTGTTCATTCATCCAACCATCTATCAACCTACCCATCTGTCCATCCAACTATTTGTCCATCCCTCCATCTCTTTTTCAGCTGCTAATGAATCCATCACCCCCTCATCTTCCTTCACACTCGGGTTAATTAACAAACACAAACACCTCTTAGCTGCATCCATACTGCCAAAATCCACGTTTACGTACTCAGCGTATGTGTATATATACATTGTGTGAATATGTGTGAGCATTAATGACAGACAGTCCTGGATCTCACTGATAAACCAGCGTCCCTCCAAAACAAGAAACAAGGTAAAGCTGGAATCCTCTTGTTTCGCTGCGCTAATGCTCTTAATCTGCATCTTTATTCACTGCTAATTAATTAGACCAAGAAACACCACATACACCCCCCAAACCCTGCACTGTTTGGCAGCGCTGGTGTTGAATGAATGGTGAGATATGCTGGCAGGATTAGAGAGTTATCCTGCCGCTGGTAGCGCTGCAGTAATCCAGCTAGCGAGACGGCTAGTACACGTCAGCTATTGTGAAGGAGGGATGCGCTTCTTTTCTCTTTTGTTTTGTAAAGATGTTCATTGTCCGCTGTCCACAGTCTCCTGAGGAACACACACACACACACACACACACACACACACACACACACACACACACACACACACACACACACACACACAC
>JBBMJY010000022.1:22574295-22608657 GCA_037833715.1 Toxotes lorentzi
CACACACACACACACACACACACACACACACACACACACACACACACACACACACACACACACACACACATACAGGAAAATGATAATCTCACCTAATACCAAGAGACAATAGGCAGATTTCACTTAAAACACGTCAGTGCCAACCTCGTTAGCCCAGCTGACACGCTAAGAACAACACGCACACGTGCATGCATGCCAGAAATCACCCACAATGCAATGTGCAAACAATTAGACTGTGGACAACAAACACACACTGCAAAAAAAAAGATGACTTACTTTAACGCAACATAAACTTTAACGCAACATAAACTTTGCTGAGACTTTGCTTTAAAATGTGAAATAGTCCCACTTGTTCGCACTTTAACTGGTTTTAGGAAATTTCTAGAAATAAGAAACTGGTCGACTGCTCCAACAGGCCACAGGTTCAACGTGTGGCAACTGGCTTGTGTTAATTTGATCAAAACTGATTTAATTTAACTGAAAATGAAACTTTTATTTTACTTCAGCATTTCCATTTTTTGCTCCTTCATACTTCTACTAATGTACTTTTTATGGCACTGAAATTATTTGATAACTTAATTTACTTTGTAGATTCACAGTAAAACTAAATATAATCAACACATAAATTCAGATGTGTTATTCTAGATGAAGAGACCCAGTGGTGTATAAAGTCAATAGCATTAGCTCCATCTTTACCAGCTGCATCATGAAAGCATCATTAATTATAGCACAATAACATACATTATTTACTTTTGTACTTTAAGTATATTTTGATGCTGATACTTTTGTACTTTTATTACATAAAAATAATGTAATAAAAATAATATTATTTTTATTACATAAAAATAAAACATAAATTTTTTTTATGTTTTCTATCTTATAATCTTAACAGACAGTGCATGATATTACAGCTTGTCCCAATAAAATCAGCTGATTTCAAGATGAGGACTAATGCAGGTTTCTGCAGTAAAGTGGAAACGTAGCCGATACTTCAAACAACTGGATTTGCTTAAGAAACAAGTTGAAAAACTGTTTAAAAAAAGACGATCTAATTTGTTTAGATGGAACAACATCTGTCCTGACAAGAGATTTTATCTCATATTTGTAAAATAAGATCTTAAAAACAGGAAAGAATGAAGAAGACAATGCAACAAAATGCATGACAACAGTTATTTCACAACAAGTGAAATAATCCTGAGTTTGTTGTTTTGTTTGTTTTGAATGTAGGAGCAGACAAAAGGACATAGGACTGAGATTTTTTGCAGTGTGTAAACAAAAACCTGCCACCATGATGAACCCCCCCGCCATTTACACACAGATACATATACACAAACACACACACCATTTCTCAGTCATCCCAGTGTGTGTCCCAGTGGTCACTGGTCTCCATTGATAACCACTGAGCTCCTCCAATCCCTCTTCTTGGCTCCGACTCCGGTGAGAACTATCACCATCCCCAGGAGAGACAGCGCAAGTGTGTGTCTGTCTGTGTTACATGTTGTGTATGTTAGGCTGCGCCCTCCCTCACCCCTCCCAGTGCAGAGTGTGTGCTGGACTGATAGGTGACGGCATGTCGTCGGGGTCAGAGCTGCTCTGCTGCATTAAGAGGATTGTCAGCAGTGAAGACTATGAGGTGTTGGCATCAACAAGAACACAAAACACACACACACACACACAGAGGGAAGCTGCAGTATTTATCTCTGTCATTTTCCCTTTGGATTCTTATTGAGACGTTTTCCGTTCACCTGAGGTGGAAAATATCTTTTACTACCTTTACTACCCCCTACTCCACACCGATGTGCTTTCTTGTAGAGTGCTGTTACGTGTGAGGTCCATATATCTCTAAATCTTTTTTATCTTTAGGGTTTTAAAGGCTCTGGAAAATCTTCATCTAAGATTTTGTAATCAACATCCAGAAGCTGCAGCCCTGATTATTTTCCTGTCTTTAGGCGTGTAGAAAGGTTTCAGGCGCTTGTTGTTTCTTTCTGGACTGGACGGCAACAAGAACTCTGCTGCTTTTCTGGGGAATTAACGTGTTTGAAGACACGTGAGAACAACTGTATCTAACAAACAGCAGGGGTGGGTTTTTTATGCACATCCTACGATGTCACGACCGTTAGAACATGAACCCAAATACAAACTAGGCCTTGGAGTTGAGCTAACGTTCTGCGGCTCAGTTCAACAGAACTTTTCACGTAACAGCAGCCGTAAACAGCATCACAAATGCATCCTACATCAGGTGCAGATCTGTGACGGAGCGTTGAACCCCACACTCCACCCCCAAAATACAGAACTCCTTGGCCCTACATGTGGGTCCATATTGCTCATTTAGCTAAAAGGTGACGAGTTTGCAGCTCTAATTAAAGACGTAGTCATGTTTTAGTTACAGGTGAGGACAGAGTTTTCATAACCAGTGGAAATAATGAGCAAAACTACAAACATGTGAGGGCAGGGTTTCTACGGGCTTCATCGAGTTTTAAAAAGTGTCCTTTAAAACGGTCACATTATCCAAAGTATAAAAGTCTGATGGAAAACTAGCAGGGACTATGTGGCCTAATTTGTGATTACATCACATTTTTTTCAGTGACTCACAGCAGGATATGGATGACTGGATTAACCCGAGTGTGTCAGTGGGAGTGAACAGCCTGCTGGAGCATGATCCACTGTTACAACAAGCCCACTCTCAGGTGTAGAGGTGGAGAACATCTCCAGACGGTCCTGACATTTTACAGATTATAATTTTACTGTTTGCAGCAGCAACAGATAAGATTTGTCTTTTTCTGAGCCAAATAAACTCAGAGCTTTTTAAGAAGCAGATTCACCAGAGGTGAAATGTCCCTTTAACATCTGACCAGATGTTTCATTACCTGCTCAGAGTGAACAAAGAGCCATCTTACCCAGAGTGACGGTGGGGACTTTGTTGTTGACAGGAAGAACGGTGATGTTGAGGTCGTACACAGGAAGTGTACCATGGAGGGGGACTGGCGGGGGTAGGGCGTCTCCGTGGCAACAGCTCTCAGTTCCTCCAGCTTCGCCGTCAGAGATGATGAGGGTGACGGTGTCAAACACCGGCTCAGGTCCTATCTCTCCTCCTGACCACGAAAAAAAAGAAATTTTAAAAGCAACAGGATTTGTTTCTGTCTCCTGTGAGACACCAAGATGTCTGATGAAGAGCTGCTGGGAAACGAGTCTCAATTTATAAAATACAAATGACTACAACATCATACAGAAAAGGAGTTCTACCTGTCCAGGCCATGAACGCAGCGTGGGCTGTGATGATGCTCCTCACCTGTGTGCATGTAGTAGATGAGTCCCTGGAGCAGGTCCTGCTGGGAGAACTTGTCCACAGTCAGTCCGGCTCTCTGCAGCTCCCCTCTACCTGGACTCCGGGCCAACATGTAGGTCAGCCTGGAGTCGTCGCTATCCCGGTCCGTAGCCGACAGGTAGTCCACCGTCATCTGGACCCGACCCCCCTCCTCACAGCTAAGCTCCCCCCGCAAACCTCCACCCAGCTGGGGAGGCTCATCGTTCATCGGCAGGATCTGAGGACAGCGGGAGAGGCAGAGGGTTCCCGTCGCTCATCACATATTCACAGACCACGTTCTGATGCCATGAGCTCACGGAGAAGCTACAGAAACTAGAACATCTGTTTTGTGTTGGTTGAAACACAGAGTGCAACAGGAGGAAAGCGCTGACGAAACACTGAACCTCCGTGTGCCACGGATAACACATGCTGCTCTGTGGGCTGGAAAACACTCTGAGAAAAGGCCAGAGGTCGAGGTGCATTCATGAACAGAATCACTGAATCAAGCTTGAGGAAGACCAGTATGCTGTCAACACACACTGATCTCTCTAAAAAAGGCTTTTTAACTTCTGAACAGAGAAGTGTCCTTTGGTAATTTATTCTCTTTGGTGTGAACATTTATGGTCCATCTGTGTGACTGTTTACTCTCAGATCTTCACTGGAATAATTCATTGTTTTTTAATGTGTTGCGATAAAGTGACATGTCAACAGAAATGTCAACATTAACATTTCACCCATGTTTGACGAGACACTTAACGCCATGCTGAAATTTTTGCTGCAGGTCATATTTTCCTGTTTGTCCTCTGGTGTGGTCACAAGTCTGTTCTGTTACACCTGTTACACCCGTTACACCTGTTAATCACTGCAGCAAGGTGAGAAGTTAAACCACTGGTGGTCGGCAAAAGCAAGATTTTCATAGGCTCTCAATTTACAGTCAGGATGCAGGTCAGTACGACCTGGTGATAGTGACCAGTTATATTAAAGTAACCCCAAGAAAGGTTTTAAAACTGTGGTCAAAGGTGCAGAAAAGGTACATTTTCATTGAAGCCTTGAAATTCTTTGCGTGCTCTTCAAATGCTGGATGTCAGATAATACTACAGGCCACACACGCTGCTGCTCACTGAGGATTTCCTGTCTGTTTTGGCAGCAGGAAACTCACCTGTATTGGCAACAGCACGTCAGCTGAATTGAGACCGTCGGTCACCCTCAGAGCGACTTCATCCTCAGTGGTCTCAGAATCATCATGGATGTACCTGCAACATAATCCATCAAATCAACTTTATTTCTGTAGTAACCTTCGTACAGGTTAGTACAAATTTAAATATTAAAACAAACAAGACTGATGTACACATGGAATAAAAACATAATAATAATAAATAAAATTGATCAAAAACAATAAATCAGATAAAAGACCATAACAAATAAAATAGGAGGAGGGAGCAAAACATGAATACAAGTTTATGAAACTTTAGATTAAAGGATTCAGAGTCAACTGAATCTGTTCAACTGTACCATCTGTGCATCATATGAACAACGTCCGACACCTTCTACCCTTCAACCAGCGAGGAATCATCATGTTGTAAAACAAGGTGACGACTTATTCCAGTTCTGGCAGAATAACCGGAACTGATATCTTCAGGTCTGTTAAAGTAAACTGAGGCTGTGTCAGATGGAAGCACCAGAACACTCAGACCATGGACTGACCAAAAGAGAAAAAAATCTGAAATAAACTGTCCTCACAGGAACCAACTGAACTCAAAGAACCACATTTAAAGAGGCACTGACTGAATGTGTTTCAGTCCGTGTCTCTGTGGCTTCAGCTGCTGGATCCGTGACTCTGATCAAAGAAGGTGCTGACTAACAGCTTACAGAGGGAACTGTTTGTGTGGGTCAATGTTTACATGTGTGCAGTGTGTAATCATGAAGCTGAAGGATGTCACCATCTTATTAGTGTTAGCCCTCTGTAATATTCACACAGCTTTGATCATGTTTGGTCTCCATGTAGCTGCAGCCACTGATCCAACAAACCATCCGAACAAGTACATTCGCTTTGTGTTGATCACATTATTGCTGCACAGAACTGTTAGTTATTCTTTATTAAAAGCTAGGTCCTACACTCATGTTCAGGTTGAATAAAGTCCTTGTTAATCCATCATCTGAAGTGGACAAGAAAACCAGAGCAAAGACAGAAAATCTAAACTGGAGCTGGAATCAGCTCTAAAATGAAATGTGTTAAACTGGACGTTCATAATATCATGACACACGTACTGACACAATATGTCCGTCATGCTCCGGTTTGATTCCTCGACCAAGCACATTGAATATGCACAACGGATATGAGTGGTGGTGAAGGAGACACAATCTCTGTGACCATGGCAGTGGTGCCTGCGTCTCAAGTGCATGTGCATGCTTGTGTGTTTCGTTCACTTGGTCTGGGTAAAATGCAGAGAATAAATTTCCCCAAATTGAGGGACTAAGGATTAAAAACTTCAACTACAGCTCCCATCATGCAACTTGACTGCTTTTCTTCACTAGATCCTCATGTCAACAGAAATAATGTTGATATTGAAGTTTTCTATATAGGCTAACCAGGATTATCTGTTCATGGCAGGTTCAGATTTCAGATTAGCCCCTTTAACCTTCATTACTACATGTCGAACCACAACCCTAAACCTAAACCTCCATCTAAACCTACATCCTCACCTAAACCTACATCCTCACCTAAAAACAAACCCTAAAACTAGGTCTTGACCCTTAAACAGACCTAAGAGGAGATAAGAATCAAACTAAAGTCCGTAAGTCAAGGCTCAGACTTCAAACAGGTCCTAAGAAGGACAGAAGCAATAGAGCACCAACCCACACACACTTGGTCTAACCTGAGTCGAAGTCCTCTCAGGTCCTGCATGGTGAACTTGTCTCCCTGCAGCAGTGTTTGGCCCTGCAGCTCCAGTCGACCGTGACGAGCCGTCCTCTGAACCTCCACCCTCAGAGCTTCCTCCCTGCTGTCCCGATCCTGAACCAGGAGGTGCTCCTCCGTCATAAAGGCCCCTCCACCCTCCTCCACCCGCAGCAGGTTGGAGAAGGCCTGAGGATCCACAACACGGGTCAAAATCTGGATCTTCACACTGTTCACTTTGTTGACATGAAAACGTCACATTGGACAGGGTTCCACACCGATATGTCCTCACAATAACATTACTTTTACAAAATGAACTAGAATAACATGAAATAAAATGTATGTAACGTTGGCTCTGACGGATTATCTGTCTGATGTAATAATTATTAGAGTGTATGAGCTCCATCAGGGATCGTCTAATAGAATATCTATCATAAAGTTAAATATCAAAAAGAAGTTAAGTCTGTGTTGACCTCTGACCTCTGGTGCCTGGTCGTCCACAGGGGTGACAGTGATGTTGAAGACGAGGCCGGAGACGGTGCCACCGTGGTGGTCGCTGACGGAGAAGACGAACTGGACGAACAGCGGCACTGGGCCAATGTCCTCCACAGGAGGCATAAAGGCCACTTTCATGTGGTTCACTGCATGCTGGGAGGAGGAGGACGGAGACAGTGACCTAACTTTAAAACAGCTTCAAGACACAGGACAGGACTGTGTGGAAACATATCTCCCTCTGAGACACAAAGACTGTCTCAATACTACCACAAGCAGAATCATACTGACTGTGTGTTTCAGGATGCAGTAAGTCTGTTTTTGTGTACTACAAACCTGAGTGAAGGACTTCAACACCGGCACCATGTGGTCTTTCTTCATGGCGTTGGTGGTGTCTGTGTAGAACAGACGTCCTGCGTCCATCAGCCTGAAAATAAGAAAAATAAAAAGGAGGTTCAGTTTCATTTCAGAGTCAGTAAATGTTTCTCCACAGCACACAAAGCAAAGTTTTACATCAGACAGCTCTGTGCTAAGCTGAACAGGTCCTGGACCCTGCCCTGTCCTTACCCAGGATGCAGTGGGCTGAAGCAGGGCTGTGTGATGACGTAGGTCAGATCAGTGCCTGGATGTTCTCTGTCTTTGAAGTTGAGGTGAGACTGAGTGATGTAAACCACCTCCGTCTCCTTCACCGTCAGAGAGCGAACGCTACCCGAAACCTCCACCGGCAGCTGGTCCTTCACCGGGAAAACATGGACCACCACCGTCTGAAAACACAGGGAGGAGGAGAAAAGAAATCCTGCTGAGAGGAAGATGTCTGCTGCAGGACTCCACTGCTTTCCAAAAGTATTATACTGGTTTGACTCACGTATGTCTGGGAGAGGTTGGGCGGCTGGTGGCTGTCAGACAGCGTGAAGTCGAAGGAGTCCTCAAACTGCTCCTCTCCTGAGTGCTGGTAGTAGATCTGACCCTGGATCAGATCTCTCTGCAGGAAACTGTCCACTGGAATGCCTGCATGGAGAGCAACACAGCAGGTGAAGCTGCCGCTGATGAAGAGCATCATCACAAAACTTCAGTCGACAACAAATACACTTAGAACATCATGTACAGCACTGAAGAGACGCAGGCTCAGTGGACAATAACCTGATTTGTTAAAATAACAGTGGGGCCACAGAGAGGCCTCAAGGTTTTTAAGGTCTTACATATACAATTTATAGAGCAGAGTACTTGTTTATGGACAGATTACGGACAGAAAGACATTTCTTAAACATAGCTAAAAAAAAAAAAAGGAAATAAACTGTAAAACCTGATATAATGTCCACAGTCATGGTCTTTGACCTCCACAACAAACCAAACTCACCTCCTTCTAACCTTATATAAATATTTTATTTTCGTGCTTATAGTATGTTTTTCAATTTACCTAATAAAACTAAATCAGCTGCACCCCCACCTGTCTCCTGGGTGGAGGTCTTCCTGACCAGCTGCCCAGCCCGAGGGGAGGAGACTATCTGGTAGAAGATGTAGTCGTCGCTGGAATCCAGGTCGGAGGCGAACAGCATGTACTCCTCCAGCCTCACAGACCCGCCCTCCTGCACCTCCACCGCCACGTTGTTGATGAGGAAAGGTGGAGAGTCGTCCTTAGGCAGGATGTTGATGGGAAACTTATGACGTATGCTGTGACGGCCGTCGCTGATGCGGAAGACGACGTGGTCCCGGGTGGTGTCGCTGTCAGAGTGATGGTAGACGACCACGCCTTCCCTCAGGTCCCGCACACGGAACATGAACGCCTTCCCGCCTGGGAAACACAAGGTACAGAAGTTGGAAAACGGAGAACATGAGCTGACTGAGGCCAAAAATCAACCTGAGTCACAGTCATGTGCGATGTGTTTTTCAAGGCATCTTTAATATGGATATAATGACGGTAAGTTACATGAGACACAAGAAAAGTGAATTTTTAAATTAGAAACATTCTCAAACTACACTTAAATATATATTTCAGATGAAACACCAGGTGCTCCACCAGGTCTACATCTCTCAATTTCACAGTGATCACAAGCTGTTTGGTGCTGTCAATAGAGTAGACTTTATTCTGACTTACTTATATTTAAGAAATTCACTTAAATGATTAAATTGAAAGAAAAAAAAACATGTTTTGACTTATTTTAGTTATATTTGAGTTAAATCAGTAGGTTTAAAATAAAATTAAGAATTGAACAGAAACTATTACATGAAACAATGTGATTTTGCAAATGTTTGCAGTATCTATATATAAATATTGGACAAATATTCTTATTAATATCATGATATTCATTTCAACCAAACCAAACCTAACGTTTCAATGAAATCAGTAACTGAAAAATATAATTTTGCAATTTATGTTGACAAAGTGGCCAAATCAAATATAAATATAAATAATACCTCTTAACAATTAAAAAATATGCAGTCTTTGCAGCTCTACCTCCCAAGGATAATAATTTTTAAAATATTTTATTGTGAAAGGCTTCAAATGAAATGCAAACCGAAGAGTCTGAACTCGATGTTTGTCAGGATGAAGAATTGGACTAAATATGAAAAACTTCTCTGTCCTACATTAATGAAATGTAGGCCGTGTCCATCTGTCAGCTCTCTGCTGCTGGCTGGCCTTTCTTCACGCCATACAACATGCTAACGTTAACAGCAGAGTGTCACATGACTGGCGGCCTACTGGCAGACATGTGTTGTTGTCAGCGGATGGCTCAGTTTCCAGCCAAAGATTCGCACTTTGATTCATTTACCGTCTCCAACACATGCACAGTTTTTTCTCCCATTGTCACTTGGAAATAACAAGTTTCTCTTAGCGCCTGAAGGCACCGTGAGGCGCCGGCTGGGGTTTGTGCTGCGAACACCGGTGGGGTAAAACATGGCGTCCTTCCCGGTGGCCGCCCGGTTGCCAGGATGGGGGCTTCCTGTCTCCCTGCGCGTGCCAGAGAGACAGAAGGGCAAGGTCAGCAGACAGATTGAGAGACGAGCGGTCGCGAGCCCGAACCTCATTAGCAACTTTACCGAGGGGAACCGGCTACTGGTCCAAGTGATGGAAACAACTTGGTAATTAAGCCCAAAGGTGGCGTTGGGCAACAGGCCCATAAAGGGAAAAGTGGGCTGGGACTCTGTGTGTGTGTGTGTTACAGAGAGAGAGGGAGTGTGTGGCAGGACAGGCAGCCATCCATTTGGCTGAAGGCGTTGGACGGAGCCTGCAGTGACTGTCCCCACGCTGCAGCGTCACAGCCCCCGAGTCGCAGCATTGACGGTCAGCAGCATCCTCCTCCTCCCAGACTGTACATGTGCGTAGAGCAGAGCCAAACTTTTGTCAGCTTTGCTGTTTCTTAGCAAGAGTGTCAGACAAACAAGAGTCCAAACAGAGGAGGAGGGTGCAAACCTGCCTAGTGGGAGAAAAGTTTCCACAACCATCCGACTAGTATACTGAATGTGCTGTGCTGTGAAACAGAGCTGAAACAGCCAGATGGTTAATTCATTTGTTGACTGATAGAAAAACAATCTACAACTGCTTTGAAAATTAGTTCATCAATTCAGTCATTTGTGTGACTCCAGGCTGATTTCTCTGTAAACTAAATACCTTTGAGTTTTGGGTTGTTATTTTATAAAATCACCTTGTGCTCTGCAAAGTTTTGACAAATTCTAAACATTGACTTAATGTTTAGAATTTGAAATGACAGGCCGATTATGATGATGAAAATAATTGTTAGATGCAGCCAGAAGTCATAAAGCACATAATGACCGCAGGTCCCCATCAGGTAAATATAACCAGGTTAATTTAGGTCTTTTCCACACTGTAAATGTGCAGTTGAAAGTTTTTAAATGTGTCAGTTTAATGTGTTGTACTTCCCTAAACATCACCAGTAAATCACAAAATTACACTTTATTACATCCAATTACAATTAAAAAGATTTTTGACAACCTAATGAATGTTTTAGTGGCATTTAACAAACACCATTTCCCATCATCCCTATATGTATGCGGGCTAAACATGTCTGGCTCGAGTGTCGCTGTAGAAATTTTCAGACAGCAGAAATCATTGTTTTACTATGTTAAATCAAGGTTTCCCAAGACAGGGATCCCAGTACAAATCAATAAAATAAAAGGGTTTACAAAATTATGTTTACGTATTCAGAACCTTATTTTTTTGTGAAACACTGGATACTTTACCCTCCTCAGGCCTCTCAAAGCTTTTAAATGATCGAACTGAGGCTGAAAAATTTAATGTTAATGTTCATCACATAACTGGTATGGTGTTTGTTATGGTAGCAGGAGGAGCAGGAGAAAGTCTGGCCCACTGCGAGGTGCATTTACAGGCCCTGTAAATTAGAGAGATCAGGTTGAATCTCAGTTTGTCAAGCAACAAATTTGAGCAAACAAGCCAGAGAATCAGTCCAAAACACTCTGTCCTGTTTCTATACATCTAAAGCAGCCATGAAAGGTTAACTCCCTGCCTGGACCCCCTCGGGCCCCTGCACTCATGCCACCTCACCCCGCCCCCCTTTCACTGCCTCCTCCTAGCTGGTAGCATGAAAACCTGTTTGGGGACAGTGCATCTGCTCCCTGTGCACAGCAGCATGAAATGGCATAAGTCCCTCCAATCTGCTCAGTCCCACTCCCCATTTGAGACAAAGAGGACGTTTCCCTACGCGCTGGGCTGGAAGGGACAGACGTGGACGGAGAGGGAGGCAGCAGCAGCCTCGGCGCTGCTACGGCCCCTGGCGAAGTGGCCACGGCCCCATTTTACACCTGATTAGGAAACACATGCAGGGCCACGAGACATATGCTTCCCCAGCCACACCACAGTCCCTGACGGACGGGAAACACATGGAGGAAAAAGGGCGGAAAAGGCCAGACGACGTTCTCTGGGAATTCCCAGGGCAGTGTGTGTGTCAGAATACCAGCACAGGATTTAAGGACCGAGGTATAAGGACAGAGGATCAGTTTGAGGGCGTGCACAGGGGCATCATGTCATTTGCTGAATTGTATATAGTAAGAAAACTTTAATTGAAAATGCCATCCTATGATCAAAAATAATTCCAGCAGCCATAACAGTTACTATCTTAATACAAATGGCAGAACATCCAGCAGGTATTTAACCTATAACCCATTCACTACTACTACCCCTGTGTGTTTCATCTATGCTGGAAACCATCTTAGTAACCTTTGACCCCTCACCTCTGACACTGAGACGACCATGTAGAGGTCCATCCACAGCCACCAGGTAGACGGCATCGATGTTGTCGTTGTCGACTATCTGCAGCTCCTCCCAGGTGATTGGTCTGGACTGACCCTCCAACAGGTCCAGACCTGAGACACCGGAGGTGAAACTTAAAAACCTGAATAAAATCTCTAAACTGTGATATGCTGTGGTTTACATAGCTACCAGCACTACAACTCATCTATAATCTATAATTTACGCCATCATTCATCTATAATTTTACGTACCCATGTTCCAGGAGACTCTGGGTGCGTTTGTTTCGGCTGCCCTGATGGAGATGTGGACCATGATGGGTGGGCTGGGCATATAGGAACCATCTATAGCCTGGAACTCCACCTTACAAAGGATACAGGGACAGATAGAAGACACGTGGCTGAAAATGCCATTGTTGATCATGTAGAAGGGTTTGACCTGTACCAACCTACATTTTGTGTGTTACCCAAATGACAGTAATTGAAAATACAGGTCTCTTTGCTTAAGGTTACATGGTTACTAACCTGTCAGTACATTTGGGAGTGACAGCAGGTTCATCTCATTAATCTGAGTATGAATCTGCAGGCTCATTAACAGCAGTCCCCCACATAAAAAGGTCAGACTGACTTCTGGATTTCTGGAGTAGTAGAGTGGGATTCATTGTGTTCATGCTCATCACAGGCAGCAACCAGAAGCTCCCTGTCTACAAACTAGCATGCACACCAACTACAAAAGCAGATTTAAGAATAGTGACACCAACAACATATATACAGCAACTAAAACAGTTCAGTTACATCTCAACAGTAACTTCAGTTTAGAAAGAAGTTTTTAGAAGAACAATAAAAACACATTGTTCTGCCTTGAGTTCAGCTGTCTGCTGCTGGCTGGCCTTTCTTCACGCCATACAACATGCTAACGTTAACAGCAGATTAATGATTAACACACAATATTGAAGGTGGTTAGTCTTCGTGTGAACCTTCACAGTTTTGTTGTGTTGTGTATTTGAGCAGCTACAGTTTGGTTTGGTTTATTCATTTTGGACTCGTGCGGTCAAACGCCATCATGATGGTTAGGCCATTTTTCTGCTGATTTATTTTGTGAATGATATCTAAATTAATGTATTTAGTGCAAAATATTTTTTAAATATATGTTCTTCATTTAGCTCGAGTTTTCGTTTTGTCTTAATTCAGAGCCACAAAAGTAGCTACATATGTTTTTTCCAGTACCTCATAGTTCCTGCGGTGTGACTGGCTGCTGTTAGGTGGCTGGTAGGCCACTTTCATCTCGTGGAGGTCCAGCCAGGTGAAGGACCCGATAGGCTTGGTGTGGTCGTCCAGGTGGGTGATGTAGCCCTCAGGGGGTGGAATGGTCATGTTGAAAACCAGCCTCTCCTGCAGCGTCTCATGGTCCTTGGCATCCAGGGCTGCAGTGGTGAAAGGCGTGAGGATGAACTGGTCCACCTCCAGGATGAAGGAGGCCATGAAGGCGGCCTTCGGGGGCTGGTTCTGCATAGCGCCATGGATCAAAACCGGCAACCATACTGCCTCTGTCTGGGAGCAGGGTAAAGATTCAGATTCAGACTTTATTGTCATTCGCTTTTACGTTCAGGTACGTACAAGGAACGAGATTTCGTTGCACCAGCCCGGAAGATCCCAGTAGTTTAAAGTTAGGTAAAGAAAGGAAAACACAATAAGGTACAAAAATAAATAAATAAACAAATAAATAAGGTTATTTACAACGTAGTCTGAAGTCTTTGCAGCAGAATCTGTGCATACCTGCTAGTGAAGGTAGATGTAATGTTACGTTAAGTATATCTATATATATCTATATATATATATCTATATATATATATATATAAATGGACAGCAAAGCAAAGATAAAAGATAAAGTTGCTGTGTTTACTTCTCCCTTCTACACGGCTTTCCCAATTTGTATAAATCTGCATCTCTTTTTGGGACAAATGTACATTTTAACAACATATAGCACAGAGAAATCAACACATACTGCCACTGCTTCTGCTGTCATATGTGGTGTCGAAAAGTAAGCAAGTGATGCCCCAGAATATACAATCAGATGTGTGGTTTTAGTAAGAAAGACACACTTTCCATGTGCTAACAAGCAGAGAAAGAAATGGTTTTAACATTTGGATTTTTGAAGCCTTATAAACTCCTGCAGAACTTTCTGCTCCACATCCTTCCACATGCACAGAGCTGAGAAAAGTACTTGGAGGTGGGATGTCACCTTCTGACTGCCAATACACCTCTCAGTGTCAGAGATGCTAATCTCGCCTGGAAAACATCCACATCTGACTTGGATATGACAGAATCTACAGTTTATTAACTCTGTTCAATGAAAGCACTTCATTACTACACGTCTGCTCTGAAGGTTGTTCTCCAACACACTGTTTCCTACACTGGATGTCACAGGGCAAAAACACTGATTTCAATCTTTCTCTCTCTTTAGCAGAATAATTTTGTTTCTTCCAGTTTCATTTCTGGATGTTTCCCATACCTCCAGCAGGGCTCTGGTGGTCTGCTCCCTCAGCTCCACCCTGATGGGGATGTAGTCAATTTCTGGTGATGGAGGGCTGAGGTGCTGGTACTTCAGACCCGAGCTCAGGAAGTGCTGGCAGCTGGTTTTGAGGAAGCGAACCTCGTGGGTGTCGTGAAGACAGGGTTTGTTTCCCGGACAGAGCGCTGCTGTTTCTCTGCCTAAAGATGAGTCGAGTGGTTCCAGCACATACAAAGGCTTTTACTTTTTAAAATGTTCTATCTTATTTTGCATTATTATATATATATATATAGTTGTTTTTCATTAATGATTTCATTAATCATTTATTTGTGTTGTTTTTATTTTTAAATTGTTTAAATATATATAGTTTTCTTTTCTTTTTATTTTCAATTTGATATTATTTTTCATTTAACTGTAATTTTATTTTTCTCATTCATTTTTTATTGTATTTGATTTTTTTATTGTTTACCCTTTTCTTATTTTATTTTAATTTTTTTTATAATTTTATTTATGTTTTCATTTTATTATTTTCTTTCTTTTCTTTTTAGTTGACTTGCTATCTCATTTCAGCACATTTTAACTGGCTGTTTGGCTTTGTTTCTGAAGTTGTTTGGAGAAGTTTGTTTATCCTTCTGTCAGGTTCCGCCTCTGAGCCAGGGTGGTCTTATTTTGAAAATCTTTGATTTCCTGTTTTATTTTTGTAATATACCCCCCCCCCTCCGTTTATTTAGTCCTCGTCCTCCCTGCACTCATTGCCAGATTGTCTTGTGTGTTTCTGCCAAGCTTTCCAGCGTTAGTAGGTAGTTAGTAGTTTCCAGTTATCTTGCTCTAGTAGTGTATGACCTTCGCCTGTGTTTTTTAGGATTTTGAGCTAACCTTTTCCCTGTGATACCTCTGCTTCTTGGACTGAATAAACTGTTATTACCTCCTCCAACTCTGACACTGCACCTGTGTCCGCTCCTCTACTTCCCCCGACACCTTCTTATTATTATTATTATATTTTTATACTATTATTTATTTAATATATTTGGTGATGTTATGATGTTAACTCAATAATGAAATAATTAAAAAAAAAATTAATAAAGCATTTTTTAAATTTAGTTAGTAAAATTTTGTTAATGGAGCTTCATCCTCCATGTTTCAAAGTGTGTTTGTAGACACATGGTTACTGTAGCTTTGAAAGGTGAAAAGTTGAAAAAACAGCCTGAAGCATCAGTTTTGTTGCTATGGTTACCTGCGGTTTGATATGCCTGAACTGCGACTGTGTAAGAGTGTGTGATGTGTCCAGATGTGACGCACCCTTCCTCTGTGTGGAGTCCTCCTCCCTCACCAGCTGACCCAGAGCGGGGACGTTAGTGTCGGCGCTCATCAGTCTGATGGTGCAGACCAGGTCTGCTGCGGTCCTGATGCGGAGCACAGAGCTGTCGATGGTGTTGGATAAACCGTAGAACTGAGGAACCACCAGAGGAGCGCTACCCAGCTCCACCACACCAGACCCTGAGTCTACGACCCGCACCATCAGAACCACCGTCTCTACCAGTGTGTCTGTAGATGTGAACCTCCACACAGACACCAAACAGAATGTTAGATCAATGTTAGAACAATTATTATTACTACAAGTCATTACAAGTTTATCATTTATTATTTCAAATACTCAGTTTCTCCACTGGAAGTAGTGAAATTACCAACTGCCATCCTCCATTAAGAAGCAAATCATCAATGAAAATCATCAATAATGCAACAATTTACTGGATTAAGAAAAAAAATATCACAATTTGCAATGATTTTTAAATTACTACAAGGACTGTTGGTGCATTAGCAGAAGTTTGTTTACATTTCTGCTAATTTTGTATTTTCAATGTGTACATTTGAGCTACATGGTCTGTGTAGACTAGGGTCTGATTATAAACTGTTACTCATTGTATCAGTACCAGATTGTGGTCATTAACATGAACTGAGCTGAACTGGTACAGTTGAGGATGAATGAATTGTAACTTGTTATTACACTATTTTCAGTCAAAATAATACAGAGGAAAGCAGCTGCAGCGAACATGTGGAATAATGTGGAAATCTGAATTTATCTGATGTAACTGAATCACAGTTAATTAAATCAGAACTTTCTGATTGAAAATCAAATGTGGAGATCAATATCCAGACCCGAGCTAACAAGCGGAACAAGAGGAGCTTGTTTATTGTAAGTGGCCTTGATCACTACTGCAGCAAACTGAAAAACTTCAAATCATTTTAAATTCATCAAGTCTTTTGGTGAGAAATCCGTAAAAACTGAAAACGATGAGCGTTAACTCACATGATCATTAACTGTTTAAATGACATCTAGATTTACTTGTTCTATTACTCCTGCTCCAAACGTTACCACTACAACCACTGTTTATAATGCTGCCACTGCTCGTATCACTGCTGCTGACTGACCTGTAGACTCTGAGCATCGCTGTGTCCTCGTCCAGCAGAGGACTGCCATTGTGGACGTACTTTACCTCGTCCTCTAGGAAGCTGCAGTCGAACACCTGCAAACAACACAGAACAAAGCCCCAGACACAAAGCTGTATTGTTTCTGTTTATCTGTCAGCTGACTGTGGAAGCACTCTAACACTGTGATGGACATAAAGGCAGCCACTACAGCAGGTGTGTCCTCACCTGTGGAGTCAGCCTCCCCACTCTCTGAGTGACGGGTTCATTCATCACCACCTCCACCTTACAGTCAGCGCTCAGATCTACGCTGATCTTCAGCTCCTTCTCTGTGATGAACACGGAGCGACCCCTGGTGACCTCCACGCCCGAATTTACCACAACCAGACTCCCGCTGTAGACGACGGTCACCGCCAGCAGCAACAACACGGTGACAGCAGCCATTTTAGGACCAGCAAGGGTTCAGGTGAGAAAAGTTGTTCTGAGGGAAAATTGTGAAGCGCAGATGATGGAGAATGAAGGTCTGTGTTTTCCTGTCAGTCTGCCTCAGCCCTCATCTCCAGAGTCACTGCAGCCTGCAGAGGAGAAAAGAGTTTCAGTTAATGTGGTGAAGAACAAACAAACAACACAGAGGATACGTCCACACTTAATTTGAAACAAATTTTTACGTGTAAAAGCAAAATGTGTCTATGCTATTTTCATGTTCCTCCCATGAAGTCATGGATGAAGTGTGGACAAATGTTAACAGAGAAATACAAAGTAACTAAAAATGACAACAAAAAGACACAAAACCACCACAAAAAGACCCAAACTAATAACCTAAATCTGTCTCTGTGTTTCTGAGGTAGTGGACCATGGCTTTATCAGAGCTTGTTTGATGAAAACAGCTGCTGCTGCAGAGCTGGTGTCAGTTCTCTTCGGATTTGAGTTTACAGACTCCTTTCACATTACGCATTTCATCCTCTGACATACAAAGTACAGATTAGTGGAGCTTTAAGTTGAAACAAAAAAGGTAATGCTCTCTTTACAAATCAAATTAATCTTTGACCTTCCCCAACACAGAAGTTTCTTTGCCCTGAGTCTAAGTTTATCTATGTCATAAATAGTTACAACACAAAATCCCAAACAACGCCAACCCTTCTCCAACCCAACAATTTATCCCTAAACCAGATTTTTAACAGCCAATTTACCCACCATCCATTCCTTCACCTTTAGCCACCTTAACACCAAATCTCCTCTAAATCCTCCAAACCCCTAAAAAAAAAAACTCCCAGCATGCAGCTAGCTGGCTTCTTCCCCTGCTGTTCCACACTCCTAGCCGGAAAACACTTTCACCCTCCATTTCACTTCAAACTAAAGCCCACTGCAGGAAACAAGAGGTTAATCTGTGTGACCTCGCAGAGGTGCTGGAAGTGGCATGGGATGGGCAGAGGGGGGAGGGGAGGTGTTTCCAGGATCAAAGCAGGGCACCAACTGGAGCCAGTGTATCACTTCCCATTCAGCCAGACTAGCGTTGGTTCATTAGCTGGATGTGCTTTAACCTCACTATGACGCTTCTATTGTTACAGAGAGTCACAGAAAATCCACAAAACTTTTCACTTCAGCTCCAACAGCTGTTTGTCAAACAGCTTCAAAGCCCCTCCCCCAACACCTCTCCAACATTGATATTGTGTGTCAGTTGTGTCTGAACTTCTGTAATTTTCCAAAACTGACCAATGAACATCTACACTCACTTCACACAGTGACTGGCCAAGTATGCAGAGGTTTGACTTTATAACTATTTCTGTGTGTCACACCGTAAAGTCAAGAAATAAATCATCATATGCATTAAAATGCTACCAGCACATTTTCATACAATGAAATCTGAGTCCAGTCCATTAAATGTACAAAGTAAACAAAATGTAAAGTTGCGAAGTGTGAGTGGCTGCTGTTCATTCTGTATTCCTATTTCAGTTTGTTTGATAATGTAAAAAGCTATATAGGTTTATATTATGGCTTACAATTTCAATCATTTCAGCTTCAGTTCTGAGAAATCATAGTTTACCTGTCATTTTGATGCTACATGCTACGATGGTCATGAGCGTCGGACGCCTTTGCCATGGAGAAGAGGCCAGTTGGAGGTGCAAACCCCAAAACTGATCTGATTTTATTTGCAGATTGTTTTTCCGATGGTGTAAACTTTAGCTTCATTTGATCGAATGTTAAGCTCTGTCACTGGATGTGAAAGTAGTAGTCTTTAAGAGGAATTTATTCGACTCTCACCTGGACATCCTGTGGACCGCTGCCTTGCCTCTGCAGAAATGACTGAATGTTGGCGGGGACTGGACTCAGACTTGAAGCAGGACGCCTGTTAAATGATCCACCGGCTGCTGCGATGGCTGGAAGTGACTCACTGCTGCTGAATGGGAAACACATACTGCAGCTCTGAGGTGAACTGACACAGCTCTGAATGAAACATGATAATTAACTTCAGATCTACCCACAGTCAGACCCACGCAGGCCTTTAAACACTGATGCTGACGCTTTCTGGACTCGGGGCTGTCTTTAGCTTGTAACTGGATTATTTTCATTCCAAACATACCAAGTATGTCCATGACTTAAACAGTGAAGCAGCTCAAGACACTAAAACTGTCCACTGAAACACAGAATACTAAGAACAGTGCTAATACAGCTCCTACTACAGATAACAGTTACATGCTCAACTGAAGCTACAACAACTGCTAATGCTAATGCTGCTGCTACTCTCAGAGGTACAGAGGGAAATTATTTTTGATTTTGCTGGTATCTGAGTACCCTGAGCTCACCAACAGCAAACAAACACGGATTTAAGAATGATTTTAAGTTTTATATACAGGTTTGGCCCCGTAAACTTTGTTTATATAAGCTAAACGTGCTGAATGAATCATATTGCTAACGATTCCCGTTATTTTAAGCCACAACAGGTTCTGTTTACCTATCCAGTGCCTTTGTAATAAAGTTTATCTGGTCATTCCTGAGTTTGTCTGGTCATATGAGAGTTCATCTGTCTTTATCTGCACTGTAAACCCAGATAAGTTAACTATTCTTAATTCTTTTGAGGCAGGTTGTTGATGCGTGAGTTTATGTATTTGCATGCATAGGCTACAGGGCTTATGTATGTTTATTTGTACGTGAGTTAAACCATCAGTCTGTTTCCTTGTCAGTTCATCTGTTTATTCAGGAGTCTCGTACATGAGTTTATATGTCCAATGAGTTAGTGTTAGCTGTAAGTTTATCTGTACTTACATACGTGTATGCAGTGAGCTGCAATAGGTATCAGCTGTAGACCTGCAGGAGCTAAACTCTGCCACAAAATTCATTAGTTTAACTATTTATTCACGGGTTTAACTCTTTGTATGTAAGTTTATGTGTCTGTACTCATACGTTTATATCCGTTTGAAAGTCTAACTGTCCATACTGTGAGTCTAAATATTTACTTATGAGCTGAGATGTTCACACAGTGAGTTTATCTGTGTATACAGTGCGTTCAGATGCAGGTTTGCAGTGGTCCTGTGTTGCTGTGCAGCAGGTAGCAGCTGCAGACCTGCAGGAGCTAAACACTCTGCAACAAAACACTGCAGAGAAAGTTTCCTACGAACTCCTGCTGCTCTAATCCTCCGCCCATAAAACTTAAGAGACACACTTCCATGAATGTGTGTTTACAAGCGTGTGCGTGTTTTAAATTAGGAAGAAACCAAAAAGACAGCGATGGGAGAATGAAAGGAAGGAAATTCCCACATTTTCCTCCAGTCTGTTTCTTTTCTGTTTCGAGGCCTGATGGAAGTGTGTGTGTTGGCACAAGAGAGCAACAGCAAAGTGTGTACGGGAAAGTGTGTGAAATTGTTTGGCACCTACCTCCAGTTGTTGGAGCTTCTATGTTCGTCTCCGTCTTCTTCAGTTTCTGCACACGCTCAGAGGAAGAGGAATGCTGTCACACATACACTTCACACTCACTGTTTGCCACCACCCCCCATTCGACAGCTCACCCTCACCCCGAGATGTCTGGCATCCAACAACACAGAGAGAGAGAGAGAGAGGGGCAAAGAGAGGGAGTAAAGTGTGAGACAGGGAGAACAAAGGGCGAGCGAGTTTCCTCAACTGGATGAGTCCTAAAGCCAAAACCAGAGAAAGAGAGAGAGGGAGGAATAGAGAGAGCAGACAGGAAATGTGCTGTGGTTTCCAGGACTTTTATTTTTACAACCCCCCATCTCTCTGCCCCTTTATTTCTCTCTCTCTCTCTCTGACACAGCAACAGATAAAAATCCACCTTTTACTCTTTTTTTTTTGTCTTTCCACATAAAAGAGCTGTACCTGTGATTTACAGGTTTCTGTGCTGTAGTCCTGCAGTGTTCTGACTGCAAACACAAAGACAAACACATGGACTGTGCGACGGTGACAGACTTTCTGGTACATGGCAACCTGGACGTTAGATGTCACATATTTTTGTTTGTTGGATCGGATGGTTAAAATTAGGGAATGATCCAGTTGTGCTAAATAAAGTTAGGTCACTAAAACAAGAAAATACACAGTTACTGTTAATGAAAAGGCCAATGGTGATTGTAAGTCAAAACTGGACACCCGTCACCTTTTTTTCCCCTGTAATTTGGGTGAACTTACCCTTTAAATAAACATTTAAAGATTCTTGATCCAGAGCCAGATATTTCAGGTTGTGGTCCTGTACAGAGGTGCATCCAGGATGTGTTTAGCCTAGCTTAGCACAAAGACCAGAGACAGGGGGAAGATGCTAGCGTAGCTGTATCAAAAGAAAAAGAAATATACTGTCCAACAACTCCTAACTTTACAATCCTCTGGGTAAATTCACTGAATTAAACAGGGAAGCCTTCATTTTTGCCACAGTGCTGTTGTTGGTCCAAAACGATCCTTACAGTCTGCTGCCCTCATTAAGTTCCTGCAGACACACAAACCCAGGCCTCCCCCCACAGAGCTGCTGTTCACAGCTGAATGAAAGCAGTAGAGCAGAGCTGACCTGTTCACCTTTCTTAACCAGCCAACACACACACACACACATACTTATATTTTTGTGAGGACCCTAATTGACATAATTCATTCCCCAGCCCTAGATGTACAGATACAGACACACACACATACAGTGGATTGCTTCTGCAGGTGATGTAGGGGGGGAAAAAAACAGTTTAATGGAAAAACCACCAGTACAAGAAAAACTTGGTCCCGATTCTTGAGATTCAACAGTCTCTGATACCAACAGAGAAGTGCTTCGCAGCCTTAAGCTTGGGACAAAGCTGAGCTCCATCTGAAACCTGCAAACACTGGATAAACCACACATACAGATTGTTTCCATTAGTTTGAAAGTTGTGCTGAGTTTCACAATGAAAATGGAAACATTTGTGTCCATGCACACCAATCAGTGGACTCACTGGGCTGTGTCTTTAGACACAAACTGAGAGGAGCTGTCCCTGTGTTTAATTTTGATGCTCAGTTTTAAAGAATGACATGATAACATGACGTTAGTTAAATTTATCTAAAATGGAAAAGGTCTTTGGTAAATTATATATAAAAATCTCCCCTGTAGATTTTGATATTTCTTGTGAATTTTGTCCTGATGGGAGCTCTAGGAAAGGTCAGTCACAAAGATCACTGTCCACACACAGTTTCCAGGGAATGGGACCAGTAGTTGTTGTGAGATGTGGGCAGATCAACATGAGGATAAAGTTTGGGAAGAATTTCTTCCTTTCTGTTCTTGCTGCTGCTGTTGTTTTTGGTCTGAATCTCTTGCTGGTGTTTTAGATCAGGAGTCAGAGTCTCCTCACAGTCTGAGCACTTGAGCACGTGTTTGTCAGAAAACCACAGAGAGCAGCAGTTCGGTCTGTGGAGGGTCTGATCTGATTGCTGGGAAAACCATCCAGGAGGAAGGAAATCTGCTTTCCCTCCCATCATTTCTCTTCTCTCTGTTGATTCACTTTACTTATCGACCACTGAGGAAATGGTAAAGTTCTAACCTGAGTAATAAAGAACTGTGGCACTAAACCTCTAATATTAAAATGACATATATAAATAAATAAATAAATAAATAAATGTGTCTGTCCCAGCTGATTGGCTGAGGTCAGGGAGCCATCAGTCTTGATCCGGTCAACACCGAGGACAATCGGGAATGTGTTGAGCCATGACGAACTCAGCTGTCGCCTTGTTTTCTGCCTCGATCCAACTGTTGCCATCACTTACGTCTCGCTGATCGATGTATAAACCTCAGCGGTGATCCACTTCACAGTTTCACATACAGTTTCTAGACACTAATCTTATTCATACAGCCGAAAATCACAAATCATGTATTTGTTTCAAAGGCCTTAATAATCTGTATATAACAATATTATCATTGTGCCAGTCTTATCCTTCAGGGAACACTGAATATTATTTGTCTGAGTTTTCATTTCAACTTTGATTTTTACTTTGGCAGTGACTATGCATGTTTAATACATGGAAACATTCAATTATACATCGTGTGCACACAAACTGAAAATGAAATTTCAATCTGATTGAATGGCTTCATTTTAATATTTGCATCCATTAACTTCACCAGTTTGCTCCCTTTAAAATGTCTTGCTTTATTACAGCTTTGAACGTAGCTTTACAGTTTGTGTTTCATACTTGAAAGGACTGGAAACAGCTTCAGTGTGACTTCGTACATGAAAATAGTTTTATAGGGATTATTAAAAAATGTTGAAATTATGATAAAAAAAAAGACGTTTTTTTTTTTTTTTTAAATCTACATTTCCCAGCTGTGACCCCGGCAGTGAGAGGCCAGATCAAGAAAGTTGTGCAGAAGTTGAAGCGTGTCTGTCAGACTGGATTTAGGTTTATTCAGAGACTTCAGTGCCAAAAACGTCGCTGCAGCTCTGACTGACTTCCAGTCAGCCGTCCGGCGCTCTCTGATCACTTCTGACTGCTACCCTTTGCGTGGTGACTTTAGACTTTGCCATGGCGTTTGGCCTCACGCCCACCTCCTCGGCCCTGAGGCCCCTGTCAGCCTGACGCCGTGACTCCTCCACTGCCTGAAATTAATTTCCCTTCCTCACTGACCCATAATTAAATCCTGGAACAGTCTGTACTGACGAGTGGAGGCAGGAAAGAAACAGGAAGAAGAATTCTGCTTTCGACTGAGTTACTTTGTCTGCCATGAACTTGGTGAACAGTTTGTCCTCTCTGGGTGTTGAATCTGGAGAGGTGGAGCTGTGTGTTGGAGGTAACAGGACTGCAGGCCTTCCCTCTTCTGGCGGCCGACACCTTCTAACAGCACTGTTGGCCGGGAAAGTGAGCTCTGCTTTGAAAGACACTTTTCTGGAGTTCAGTAATTATCAGGTAAGCAGTCGACACCCCTCCAGTCGGAGCTGAGGGTTTCTGCAGAGCCTCTTTACAGCCACAAATAAAGTGAGAGATTAAAGCTCGGGTTTGGAGCCGTCGACTGAAGCCTCTCCAGAGGCGGCGTGTTGGCAGGAGAATTGGTGCGGGCCGCTGCCAGCTTCGTGGCAACGGTTCAGCTCGGTAGCACCGGCCCATGAAGAGCTGGAGCTGAGTCCACAGGCGGCGTCCTCCTTCCCGGAGAGAGGAACTGAGAGACGAGGACGTCTTTATTAAGAGATTCACAGTGAAACGCTGAATATTCCTCCATCATTACTGCCTGCTCAGTGTCTGTGTGGTCCATATGTCACATCTGAAACACTGGGAGGAAACAGCAACAATAACTGTTTCACTATCACATTATTATCACACATGCAAAGTGCAGGTTTCCACTTCTTGTGTATAGAAAAACAAAAAAACAAACAAGTTTCAACACGTTCACACATTCATGATCGGGTGTGTGTGAAGTATCCTGACTATCTGCATCATCAACTGTCTGATAATGTGACACGTGCCCAGGATCGCCCTGGTGGATCAGTGATGCTACAACACAACACAACCAATAAACACACACAAAGAAGAGGGATAAGGAAACAAGGCCTGTATTTTCTGAGTGACATTATGGATCAGGTCTAATTATCTTCGGGTCTGTTCGGGACGGGTCTAGTTGTGCTCGAATTCGAGAAGATTTTTGTTTGGTTTGTTTTGGATCAGACCCAGAATTTGGAACCCATGAGGACCTCTAAAATGTAGTACAGAACTGGGGGGCAGCTGCAGTGCATGGATGAGATGAAGAGACCAGTATGTGTGTGTGTGTGTGTGTGTGTGTGTGTGTGTGTGTGTGTGTGTGTGTGTGTGTGTGTGTGTGTGTGTGTGTGTAGAAACACACTGACTGTGTCTTAGTGGTGGTGTGTGTCTATTGCAGTGCCCATTAGTCCCATTATAGAGTCACACTGGTGACCAGTGGAGGTTGAGAGTCACACTGGGAACTTGTCAGCTTTAATATGTCAGAAGCACTGACTGACTGACAAGACACACACACACACACACACACACACACTGGCCTGAAGCCTGGCCGGCAGTATCAGGTGAGGCCGGATTCAAGGAGAAAACACACGACTGGATGAATGAGAAGATGAAGAGAGGGAAGAAAGAAGGGGAGGAGGAGGTGGTGTGTGGCGGGGTATCACCTCCTGAGGAAGATGGGGGGAAGCTGAGGGGGGAGTTTGGGGGATCTGACCTTCCCTGGCAGCGATGAGGAGGGAGGAGCTCATCCTCAGATTATGCAAATGAGGCGTCGTTTTGATGCAAAACAAACCGGACAAACCGGCCGCTAATGTTTCTCCAGTCGTGAAAGGGCGAGACTCCCTGGGAGAAATACCAGGAGAGGGAGGGTGAGAGAGGCCGAAGGAAGGAGCAGGGGAGTCTGGGTAATAAGCAGAGCTGGGCGGGCGGCTCCCCCAGCGTTATACATTATCATATTTCCACGTAATTAGTTGGTTTTTCCACATGAAATGAGGAAGCGGCTCGACGGTGCATTCACTGCCGCGAGGACAACCGGCCTCTCCTCCTCCTCATCCTTTATTACTGACTGATGACCTTTGACCTTTTCTCTCTCATCATTGACTCACCAACTTCATCCACACACACACCCAACAACCCCTTCATCAGCCTGTAAACAATGATGTCCATGGATCTGATTAATATATAAATGGGTGCCATTAGCGAGAGACAGTGAATGAACAGGAGCCTCCAGGGGCCCTTGGCAGTCGACTTTCAATATCACCAACATGTACAGAGGCCACATGGCAGCATAACCTGGGCACACAACCAAACACACACAATATTAAAATGATTTTGGGTTGTAACTGCAGGCCGGGGAGACCTACTGATACCTTCTGAGAGGCCAAAGCTCTGAATCTGATCTGGCTGCAGACCTGAAGGGCTTCTTCTGCAGAGTCATTACATTTCCACCGGACAAAACTACAAGTGAAGTAATCACAGAGAAAACATGCTTCAACCTGCTGTGACACCCGAACACATCGTTTCTGTCACCAAAGCTGAAAAAACAGCTCAGGATCTGATCTGATCATTTAGCAGTGAATTCCCAGATAATCAGCATGAAAAAAATCTGATCAGCTGATCCTCAGACCAAAGTTAATCTATTCAGTGAACTTCATGGAAATGTTTCACAAAAGTTTTAGGAAAACCTGCTGATAGACAGAGGACAGAGCTGTCTGTCACACAGATCTGTAAAATCCTGGACTCTGAATTTGCGGCCTGCTGCCATCTTTACGTCTTCAGACTCTCTTGTTGCTATATAAAATGTCTCAAAGTCGATTTTTTAAAACGTTACTGATGTCAATCATTTTCCAAATCCTCCATTAGTTTGAGTTTCATTTCCTAAACCTTATTGGTTTCAGCCTCATCTATGAAAATTTACCTGTAAAGAAAGAATCATCACAGCCTGCTTCACTTTTTTAGTCAAACTTTTTGCCATGTGTTTGAACCTTTTAGCCAGGTGTGTTTTTGAAAACTTTTCCTGTTGGTGCATTCAAGGACACTCTGACAAATGAAAATTTCAGGTCAGCAGCTGAGAAGCAGTGCTTTCTGCTGCATTTTGTTTTTTCTCACTTTGGTTCAGCTGTGCTCAGGATACATTCATCCAGGTCCAAGAAATGAATCAAACTGCTCACAAAGAGTCAAGCAGGATTATTTTAGGCTTGTGTTGATAACACATAGCCTGATAACAGCAGGTTAACTTGAATTAGTTAAGCCACATTTGAAGAACAGGACCCTGTATATGATTTATTTTGTAGGAGAAAATATAATCATTCTAAAAAAAAATTATGGGGCTGAATTGCTCTCTTGCAGCACCTGTGTATTTGAGGACCAACTTAAAAAGGAGAAGATGCATCGTTTATCCTCTGACGGAATTTGAATTTTGTGCTGTCAAACAGCAGCTGTCCTCTCTCTTCAACTTGTGTCACCTCCTCAGAATCATTTATTCATCCATCTTATGTGAACGTCAGTGCCGCTTCACCACAAACTCCTCTAAACTCTTCTGACGTGACATCTCCGTGCTCCCCCGGGGGTCCTGCTGAAACCACGCCATCATGTGTGTTCGAGGCGGCATGGGCTCAGGCTGACCCAGCTCGGCCCGATGGAGGGATGAATGGATGGAGGAATGGGTGGATGGATGGATGAATGGAGGGATGGGCCAGAGGCTACAGGCCAGGCGAGGTGGAGCGGCGGTGGGCTGAATGGAGCGCGCTCAGTGAAGCAGCAGGCGAGCAGTAGCTTCAGATTAGCCCGCTGAGGCTGGAGAGGAGTTGGCTGCAGTCCGGACTTCATGCATCATCAGCCAGAATCCTGTCCTGTCCTGCTGGGAGTGTGTGTGTGTGTGTGTGTGTGTGTGTGTGTGTGTGTGTGTGTGTGTGTGTGTGTGTGTGTGTGTGTGTGTGTTTTCTATCTCGTCCACAGTGTTTCTGCTTTGAACAGGAGGCCATCTTTCTGACTTTTATTAAACCAGTCAGTGTCATCCACCTCTGGTCTGATGATGCAGTCTGATTGATCACATATTGATTGAATATTAGACCAGTGGCTCAGGTCGTCAGAGGGAAGCCCTGAGCCTTAGCTGATGCTGAAAGAGATGTTTGGATCAGATTGTCCCCAAACCTGAACAACAAAATTAACGAGTCTCGAAAGTGTGGTCTAAACACCAATGAACAGGAATCACAGGATTTTGGTGAGTTGTGTTCACTGCCAGTGGTTTTTTCCACCAAGAGGTTGTTGATGTTATGGTTGTGCACAGACCATTGAGGCATTTGATTTGGGTGGATGTTTGGACATTAAAGAGTTTGACACCAGAGACTGAGGTTCACCTGTTGTTGGATTTAGGTAATAAACTTCCACTGTTTCCAGTGTTTGCTTTTAAGGTTTGGGAAAGATGGTGGTTTGGATAAATACTGAAAAAGTAAACTCATTCCATCTCATTTCTCACTTTTTTCATATTTGACCAAAACCACCACGAACAACCACTCAGAGTCATCATCATTTTATCTGCACTGAGCAAATACAGAAGGAAAACTAATCAAATATGTGTTTAGGTTTATTTTTCAGACACTTTGTTTGATAGATGATCAATTATTGAGTATTATAGAGTATCTAAGTTCTTTCATAGTGAATGTCAGTTACAGATCAGTAGTACAGACAGATGGTCATTAAGAAAATACCTCATATCCATGTTTTCTGATCTGCTACCTCCATGGTTGAGGTGTGCTGGAGTTTAAAACTGCTTGATTAAGGTTAGAGACAGGTGATGGATTTAGTTCAACACAGCATACATTTTTTAAAAAACAAATAAATAAATAATTCTAACCAAGGTTGTTGATGTTGTGCTGGTGATTTTGGTTTTGGTCGGACTGACGGAAGTGAGCAGCTGCTGCAGGAGTCTGAAGAGAGACGAGTCGACTGACGGGACAGCCATTGACTTTCATCAGAGGATGACAGAAGTCTTTCATTCTTAAACAGAAACCAGTGTTTTATGGACACTAATGATACAACACACACCAATACCAATACCAGTCAGTGATGTGAATGTTCTCACTAAATGATGGTTGCAGACTTTACAAAGAAAAAAAAGGATGATGGAGGGAACAGAGAAATGAATTCATTCTCCTGCTGTCCAGCCCTAAGCCCGTGTTTTCATACTGCAGCTGTTTGACAAATCAGTGCTTGGATCAGTGTTTCCATGTCACATATGCACATTTGGTGGCCACGTTCAAGGCTCTGGTTACAGACAAGTGAGAGTTTTTCAAGAAGGTAACAGACAAAACAAAACCTCCAGGACCTCCAGAACAGAGAAGATGCATTTTCAGATTCAGATTCCTTTGTGTTAGAAAAGCAGAGAATTATCTTCTACTGTGTAGAAACTGACTTTATATTAAAGCAGCTCCAACATTTTCAGAATCAACCAACAATGTTTCCAAAACCTCAGTTTGTTGGGTGTTAAATATGCTTAGTTTAACATGTTACACTGAAACAGAGAAGAAAAGATGAGCTTTCACATTCAGCCAGCTGAGAGTGCACATGTCCTCAGAGAGGAGGAGGAGGAGGAAGAGATGAAGGAGGTGGAGGAGGAGGCTGTTGGCTGGTGCAGGAGCAGGACGGGCAGCATGGCGAGGCTCCAGTCCGCTGGCCGGAGCCCAGTTGGTGCTTAATCACAGCGAGCGGTCAGCCTCCGCCTTTCACAGCCAGCTGACATCAGGACTCTGTGTGTGTGTGTATGTGTGTGTGTGTGGGGCGGGGGTGTTGGGGGAGTTGGGGCATTCCCCATCCCCATCACCCCCCCCATCATCCACCCCTTACCTCCCATCTACGTAGGTGTGTAATCTGCAGCCAGGAGGAGGCGGTGGGGTGGAGGATTATACAGGGCCTATGTAGATGTGTGAGTGTTTATTTATGTGTGTGTGTGTTGGAGGGTGGGGGGGGTTGAGTGTGACCTGCCAACACCATGAGTGCATGCAGACGACGGTGGCGAGCTGAGCCAAGGCCGTAGCCGAGCTGCCAACCGTGCTGGGTGACCCGTCCGTCCACCACTTCTCCCCAGACGCTCTGCAGCCGTGAACAGCAGCACAGCGCCAGCGTGTGTGTGTGTGTGTGCAGGATCTTTAGGGTGTGAAAACGTCACATGATGACAGTTTGGCTGGTAAAACACAGCGGCTGCATGGCGTCACATTCACATCCCCAGTGATTCTGCGCTGTTACTGTGAAGTCATCACAGTAACTGGCTCCATGTTGAGCACACTCAGGCTCAGGACAGAAAAGAAAACGTAAATCAAACACAGGACATTGATTTGATTTACAGATTTTGGACTGACTGAAAATCTGAGTGTTGATCAGCAGGTTAATCAGGTGTCGTGACCTCAGACTGATGTCAAATTATCTGATCTGATGGAAATTCATCCCCGTTCTAAATGTAGACGGGGAGTTCGCCCAGTTTAACCTACATACAAAAAAAAAAAATGTAAACAAAAGAAAAGAAGTGCAGTGGGTCATCACATTGACCCTACGTCCACAGAAACACAGCGTGAGCGTTTTATTCATCGGGCAGTTCAGGGTTTCCTCGTTCACTGTTTCCCATTAAATCCCTGCACGAGCCTCTGTCCACTCTGTGCCCTGATCATAATGAGTGTTAGTGTACAGAGTGTGTGTGTGGCGGTCGCTTCGAGGCGTCTTGCAGCTGAATAAACCTCTGAATGTCACACAGGCGGCACGACAGAGCCGTGGTCGTGTTTGTAATGGGAGCTGCTGCGTGCAGAGGTCAAACATGAGCACGTAGGATTAAAACCAAAGCCCCGACTGTTTACTGCACGTTCATTCTGCAGAGCTGTCCACTGTGGTCCAGCACATCACACTATCAGGACGTTCTCAGCTCACGTTCAAATCGCTCTCTGCTTCAATAAACACACTGTTACACAGAGAAGACTTTCTTCTTCCAGTCTGCACAGGAGACTTTGTTCCTGTTGTTACGTACGTGTGTGTTGTTCTTTTTATTAACGTGCAGGTCACCGCTCCTGATGGAGGAAAACTGGGTGTGCTCAGAGCAGTGAGGAGAACAGACCCACTGTGTTTTCAGTGAATGTCGTGAGACTCTGCCTCCTCCATCCACAGCTGTGCTGGGCTCTCCCTCTGCCTCACGCAGGTGACGGAGCCTCCTCGCTGCCGGCAGCAAGGCCTTCTGGGTAGGAGGAGGTGTCCTCACCCGGAGATGTTACTGCCCTGTCATCGGCCACCACCAGACGGATGTGACCACAGACGGCTTCATGTCAGAGCTGCTGCAAAACAGGAGAGACGAACAGATGTGTGTGTGTGTGTGTGTGTGTGTGTGTGTGTGTGTGTGTGTGTGTGTGTGTGTGTGTGTGTGTGTGTGTGTGAAACAGCTTTTATGTTTTCAAGATTTTATATGTTCCTGTTGTCACACTGTAAATCTCAGCTGTGTTTAACTGTAATGTTCAGTTTCACAGACAGAATTTTATGTTAATTAAACAGAATTTATTCATGAATTTATTTTTCAGTGATTTTAAATTAGATGATGTGTTAAAGCTTCTGCTAATTGGTGTCTGTCACATTTTAATTATTTTATTCCACAGGTTTAAATTATTTCTCTCTGTCATGTTGTGTAGAAATCTTTAGTCTAATATATGTAACATATTGTATTATTATAGTAGGCTGTCATTTATTTATGTTTTTGAATTGAATGGTTGAGAATTACACAAAAAATGAATGTGACTGATTCTGGATGATCCTCCATCATGTTTAACACCTTTTCATGTCTTCATGTCAGCAACAAAAAAAAAAAACCCTCTTGACTAAAGGTCCTCTTCCTGGCTTTTCCTGGAGGTTACACATTACACACATTTATCATGTCTATTTAATTTCTAATAATTTAGTAAGTATATCTTTTTTATTTGATTTGATTTAACCTTTATTTATACTTGGTAATTTAGCTGATGTGGACTTTTACAGCCAAAACCAGTCAACACTTTAGCAGCAAACAAAGATCAAAAATATAAGAAACAGATTCAATGAATAAAGAGTGAATAAGCTGAGTGTAAGAAATCACAGGCAGGTTACTGAGAAAGGTCTGAATTTACACAGACATATGACTTTAGATTTTTAGGTGATGTTGCAGATTATTCAGTTATTATTATTATTCCAACAGAGAAGGCCCTGAAGCATCGACCAGTTGCTGAGCTCAGAGCCACAGCATTAAGGATGAGGTTTAACATGGAAATTCACCAGCAGGGTCTCTCCCTCTCTGGTCTCATGAGGAACTTAATTTAGAACAAAATTACAGTTATTTGTTTATTTTCTTTCTAATCTAGACACAGCTGTTGGTCTGGTACAGGATTTTCTCTTCCTCTCTTCATTTTCTTTACATCTAACCACATCGTTCTTCCCAGGAAGCTGCCTGAGAAATTGTACTTAAATATTAGGTCCTTTTAAAGAAATGATGTAATACTGTGAGACCCACCAAGTAAAAGTGTTCAGAAGCATCAACAACATTATCATTTCAGAGCATTTTAATCTGGTTTTCTATAGATCTTACTGATTTACATCCTTCACATCCAACTGTGGAACAGTTAATTGGTCAAATCCTGTAAAATTACTGTTGTATATTATTTATACTGTTGGATAAAAGACATCACAAGGAGGTAAAGCACAGCTGAGCTCACAGTTTCCTTTGGTTTAAAATGATAGAAAAGTTTTCCTGTGTCACTTTGCACCAGACGTGATGATGATGTTTCATATTAAAAGCAGCAGTGATTTGATGTTAATGATTAAGCTGAATTTCCTTCATCTGCTAATAAATCAGAGTTTACATCCTGTTGTGTTGTTTCTTTGTTTACATGTGTGCATGTCTTTAAAGTGACCAGCAGCAGGGGGAAGGAGGTTAAAACAGGAGCAAACAGGAAGGAAAAAACTTTGATGTGTACATATGCAAATGAGTCTGGAAATGTCAAATTAGCATAGATTTGGGTCGACCCGAGCGGCGGCCTCCCTCGCAGCTACAGGCAGCCAGGACGGCTGACAGCTCGGCCCGCGTCCAGACGGCCTGCTTTACATATTAGAGTGGCCTCCCATCACCGCGGGTTACCACCAGCATCCCGTCGCCACAGAGACTGATGGAGACTGACAGGGCGGACGGCCTGACGGATGGACGGACGGATGGATGGATGGATGGATGGATGGATACCAGGCAGAGAGGGTGGGGGGTGGGGGGTTAGCTCTGGGCCTCGCTCGCCTACAGAGGAGAATATAAAAAAACACTTGATTATGCTAATGTAGTTGTTAATTTAATCAATTACTGGTGGACTGTTCATCAGAAACACAGCAGCTTCATGACCCCGAGCCGAGCAGGGAGGTTCTTTGTTGTTTATTCTGAGGAGAAGTTCATCATTTAACCTTTAAACTCACATGAAACTTTGTCATTTTAAATTTCATTTATCATTTGAAATTAAAACCTCTCTTAAAGTTTCTTTAAATGAAAGAAGGCAACTGGTCCTGAGACTGATTCAGTGGAAGGAGACACAGAGTTAATGGAGAGATTTTATTCTTTACCTTCTTTAAAAATATGGAAGGCAGCACATAAGATTTTTGTGTTTAAGCTCCTACACTGATCTTCTTCTTTGTGTCTCTGTAAGCTGTTGAACTCCTGCTTCTGATGGTGGTTTATGTCAGGTCTTTTTGGCTTTTGGTTTTGCTCTGGTATGAAATGAGAATATTTTTGAGAGTTTTGTAGAAGTGAGTGTCGGCGTCATGTGGCTGCTCCTGAATAAATGACCTTAAATTACTCTGTAAAACACGGACTCGGAGCAGCGCTGCTCCTCATTAATGTTGTTGTTGAGTTTGTGGATTTGGTTTCAGTTAAAATTCTTTTTTACTGATGCATGATTTGTCTTCCATCTACCTGTGTAGGTATTTTAATATGCTGTATCTATCTGCTTTTATAATGTGCAGATAGATTTGCTTGTAGGATGAAATCTTTTATATGATTGTATCAGATTTATTTATTTATTTATTTATTGATGGTTTTATTTATTATTTTAATTTTGTATTATTTTATTATTTTAACTAATTTCTGATTTTGTGGCACCTTTTTGTGTTTTCTGTCTTGTGTTAATTGTGTGCTATTGCTTCCTATCTTGGCCAGAACACTCTGGACGAGGTGAGTGAGGTTTTTTCTTCCACATTAAGGTCATGTGACTAAATTATGAATAAATGTTTGCACTTTGACGACTGATGTTTCAGATTTATGAAATAAAAAGAAAAAAATTGCAATTTTCGGAATGTTTCAGCTGCAACATCAAACCACAAAGGGAAAAACTTGTATAAGTGTGTGTGCGTGTGAGTGTTTGTGTGTGTGTGCCCTGCACCATTACAGACAGAGCTCCCCCTACTGGTGGAGCCTTAGATAACAATGAAAATCCTTTGAACAGCCAGAGACCAGGACCACAGCTCCAACATGTCAACATGAAAGACACACACACACACACACACACACACACACACACACACACACACACACACACACACACACACACACACACA
>JBBMJY010000022.1:22608757-22623621 GCA_037833715.1 Toxotes lorentzi
ACACACACACACACACACACACACACACACACACACACACACACACACACTCTCTCTCTCTCTCTCTCTCTCTCTCTGTTTAACATGCACGACTGATGTCGGAGCCTCTCTTTCATTTGTTAGTTAAATTTTATACAAATCCAGCCACGTTCATTGTTTACACTCAGCGATTATTAACCATCAGTTGATCCTGGTTTCATGGTCTCTGGTGGATTTAGGTCACAGATCAGCCCGAGGCGCTTTAATCTGGACCCTAAAAAAAAAACGCAAACAACTGCTGGACGGATGTGAATTCATTTTGGAGGTACGCTGAAGAAACTGTCATGAGACACAGCAGCTCAGCTCTGCAGAAACATGTGAAACAGACAGAGGCAGGTCTGAGATCAGCTCACGCTGCTGCAGGCTGGTAAACACACAAAGATCCACAATCATACATGAATACATGTTATTACAATTATAACTATAGCACATGGCAATGCAAAGGACTGCAATGGACAGGTTTGTGACTCGGTGAAGTTCAAATAATCCTGCCCTGCAAACGACTGAAACTGAACATTTGCTTTTAAAGTTTAAAAAGCAGAAACACAACAGAGATTTAAGATCTAAAAATAATAAGAACAAATGTATTTCACCAGTTCAGACATACAAAAAAAAAACACACAACGCTGGAAACAAACAAACACAAGAACCACAAAAACCAGATCCCCTGAGATTCTCTGTCTGATTCTCTGTTTGAATTATATTCAAATAAAACATAATGGCTTCACATCTTTGTCACAGCAGGTTAATATTTATAATAAATGTATCTGCAAAACCTTCACCTGATTCTTTATGAATTAATTAATCCTCCATTGAAAGTTTGAATGAACAGTAAGACGTATAAAGTTGCTGGTTTCAGTGTTTGGTGCAGGAGAAAGACGGCTCGATTCTCAGTATTCTGACCTAAACCTCCATCTTTTCCAAACCTCAAAGTGTTTCTACACCTTCCAACAGGTGGAGGCAGAACCTGAATCCTGATTAAAGTCCTGAACTTTTGTTCCACCTCAGCACGACCTCTGCAGAACTTGTATATAAAGGTAATTAGTCAGAGACAGGAAGTGAAGTAATGAAAGTGACATGCTTGACTCCAGAGGCTCGGTCATGATGCAGGTGAGACAGGTCACTAAAACTGTGAATGAATGAATGGGTTTCCTGTCAGTCCATGTGACTTCTGTTTACAGCTCCTGATTGGTCGGTAAACAGACCACAGGAGGAGACCGTTCATCAGAGAAAACACAGCTGAGCCTTATCAAAGAACCCCCTGGGATTTTTATTTTCATTCACGGATCATTTTAATAATCACACACTAGATAGACAAAAGTTTGAGGACACCCAAGCATTTCAGGCATAGGTGACAGGGACATGGACAGTGAAGTTCTTCCTCACCAAACTAGGAAAACCATTTCCTTATGGACCTGGGCCATAAACATCTGACAGGACTCAGATAAAATCACTGTGATTTCATCTCCTGCACCGTCGGAGGCTGAGAGCATCATAAAAACCTGCAGGAGGAGCCACAACCTCCGTGTTCTGCTGAGGTTTTTATTGTTTAAGAAGACTGTTTATTAAGTCTGTCATTTCATCATGAACACTGACATCCTTTTTAAGTGACCCTGGATCTGATCTATAAAACAAATAAGAAGAAAAACCAAACTAAACTAGAATTAAAGTCTTCCCTGGTTGAAATGCTGTTCATCTGTCTTCTGTTAGTTTCTGTGTGTTCTCCTGTTCATACTGGACATGAAGTTCCCTCCCTGTTGCACTTTGAATGTAAGTGATGAGGGACAAAATGCAACTGCAACTCACATTTATGCTTTGTGATTTATGTCTTAAGTATTTTTATTATGTATCCGGACAGGAACGACACCAACACAGACTGTTGACACAAAGCTGGAAGAACACTATTGGCTGAAACATCACACTACATAATGTTGAAGCACTAAGATTTCGCTTCAGTGGAACTAGAAAAGGATTTGTAACACACCAAAGGTCCGTCAGAGGAACCACGTCAGGTAAAGAGCCTGAAACATTTAAAACCAGAGCTGTGAGGTTTCACTCAGCAACAGAAACGCTGTGAGGATCCAAACCTGCAGAGCTGAATGCTCTCACCTGAGGCCTCTTGACACACCGGCCCTTCAGAGAGCCAACACATCTATTATACATACATGAGGAGGGAGGGACAGGGGTCCAGATGTTGCCAGAGAGGCTCGTTGCTGTTGTCACTTGAATAGGCAACTCAGCTTAAATGGCCCAAAACACCTTTCATTTATTCATTCACCATTTTTTATTGATCTGCTGGTGAGGTGGATCACATGCAAACAAACACACACACACACACACACACACACACACACACACACACACACACACACACACACACACACACACACACACACGTATGGACAAATGAACACATGCATCTGAGCACAGAGACATTGCTGAAGTAAAAATCAGTTATAAGATGATGAATGGAAACGTTGTGCAGATACGTTCAGTATACTGAACCTTCTGATTTGTGTTGAATGTTTGTGTGTTTCCCTCAGTTACATATGAATTTATTTTTGTGAGGTGATAAAGCCGCAAACATATGAGCAAAATTAAATCTACACAACACTTGTGTGAAGTGAAAGGATCTGAATGAAGCCACTGTGAAGGGACAAGTGCCAACCGCATACAAAACCTCCCCCCTGCACCCGGGGCTGAGGGTCAGCCATCTTCCCAGCACCTCCCATTCACTCAGACCTGTTGGAGAACATCAGCAGTGACTGGGAGCTGTCTGCAGGAGAAAGACTCTGTTCTCTGCTTTTATCTCACCATCACATTGTTCAGGTCCAGACTGAGACAGACTGAGGGTCTGACCCTGCAGATGAGATGAGACTGTGACCTGCTGTCTGGATCCGAACCAGGCTCTGAAGACAAACACACAACAGGGGACAGAACTGACACTTCTCTTCTGATGAAGTGATTTTAATGTGGCTGTGGACCGTTGATGGGTCAGTGAAAAATCACGTGAAGTTTCTGGTCTCGGTTTGGTTTGATGCAGTGGCTGTGAATTATGATATAAATCAAGGTTTTTGGGACACGTTGTGAGAGTGAGATGTTCCAGTGGATATGAATCTTGGGCATAAAGAACTGAAGCAGGGGAAACAATGAAGACCTCAGAGACAGAGGTCTAACCTGGCTAGACCCTGCCCTGTTTGGGACTGTGTCATCCAGTGTGGGGGGAGCAGACGTACATTTGCCAAACCAACCAGTCAGGCTTCATTTTTACAGTCTTCTCTCTTGTTAAGATGAAAAATACAGTTTGAAAACAGCAGAGGAACAAAAACACCCCGCTTTTCCTCCAACAGCCACAGGGGGCAACAATGAGCAGTTTCCCTCAGCACACAGGTGAGGTTTATACTGCAAAGATGAAGACTATCAGCTTCCTCACTGCTGATAAAGTGAACAGCTGCTTCACTGGGCTCTTCTACAGGAACCATCCACATCAGTGGGCCTGGGCCAGACCAGGTGAGCTGTCACCTGAGTTCAAAGCGTTCACCGTGTTTAATTTTATGAGGGTGTCACCTGTACGAGGGCAGTGATGGTGTAACTGCTGTTTGGCTGAACCTGTGGTCGTTTAGATAAAACCATCAAAATTCACCTCAGTGTTTTAAACCCCTGCATGCTCTGCTGAAGCCTGAGCTGCAGGTGTTCACAGGCTGAGTGACACCAACGGCTGCGCGACGACTCGTTTTACATTTCACTTTTCACACCTGTTAAACAAACAGGTCAACGCTCAGTCTCCACGTAGGTTTTATGGACAGACAGTGTTGATACCCACCAATAAATATCTGATCAATCAAAAAGTAATACAGATCAGACAGACTCTGATAGACAGATATTTAATATATCTTCAATATATATTTAATATATTTAATATTAGGAAGCAACCAAATATCTGTCTAACCCCCAAAACACCGCTCTGCTCCTGCCTCATGAAGGTTCCTTCCCCTTCACAGCCCGGAGCTCCCAGTGCTCCCAGTGCTCCCAGTGCATCTGTCCATATGTCTCCTCTGCTGTGTGTATGGTCAGCAGGGATGCACGGCATCGATTGAAGAGAGTGATGTAACTGATGGAGGCAGCAGGTAAATCAGTACAGTGGGGGAGTGTGTGAATTCAGTGTGTGACAGGGCTGCTGATTTCTAAACAACAAACACCTGGAAAAGTTTTTACCTTTTTTTTTCCCAAGATGAAACTACATAAGATGAAGAAGCTTTGCAAACAAATGAACCTTTGAAACTAAAACCAATAAATGTTTTCATTAAGAGACAGAAGCTAAAGAAGCTGTGTCTCAAGAGGCAGCCAATCATCCTGTCCACTCACTGAATCATTATGTGGTATAATGAATTAGATAACGCCGTTATCTGGTGAAAAGCCTGGAGGTTTATTTAAGTCTGAAGATGTTGAGTAAAAACAATCAACACCAACTATGATGTGACTGCATCGTCTTCACGGTCCAAGCTGGACTGAATCATCTGCCTGCCTCTCCACAGCAGGAGGGGAAGGCGCTAACGCTCAGCCACCACCATCATCATCATTACTAATCCTTCGTTAATTCACGCTCATACCGCCACGGCCGAATCACTCTCACAACATGAGACACTCTCCTGCCAACAGAGCGTCCCCCACCCCAACCCCCACCCCACCATGAGTCCAGGCCTGACTGAGTTTTGGCTCCGGCTGCAGTGGAGGAGGATCCTCTTTTGGGAACGTCGTCCAGCATGTTTCTTGCCCATCAATGGAAACATTTGGAAGCATGACCAAAGGCGTTGTCCTGGTCCAAGTGGTTGCCAGCAGGGGGCCACGGGGGCCCCTTAGGAGCCTCTGTAGTATCTCTGTTGCCCCACTGCTACAGTGAGAACACAAACCACACAAGATGATGGTGATGAAAGAAAAAGAAGAACACATACGGCACGTAAATAAAAAGTATAGAGCAGTGTGTCTCTGAGAGGACTCACCCCTCATCATGTGCCACGGTGGTCATCTTCCTTTTTAAGTTGTGTAGAAACTGTTTCAGTTAAAAGATGCGGCAGTGTATTAAAAATAAACTTTTTGTGTATTTTTGGCGAGCAGCAGCTCTGAGTTTCTGTCCACTAACTTATTTGGTGGAGATAAAATCAAAGCTAAAACAAACAAAAACAAAAAAACCTGAATGTTGTCCTGAGATTCATTAGGTGGACACATAAACTCACATGACTCCAAATGTCAGCAGACATTGACAGACATGAACATGTCTTATTATCACCAAATAGTCTGCCAAACATCAGGCATTTGTTTTTAGTGATCTCTTCATGTGGCCAGGATGTTATTCAAAATGTGATGGATCTAGTTTCATGGTAAGAGATGTGTTGAAGCTTGTATCTAACATCAGTGCTCAAAAAAAGACTTTGAACATTTGGGCTGATGATCAATCGGTCGTTTCTACGAGACAAATGAGCTTCTGTGCCATGTGAAAGTGTAACTTCTTTCTTCTTTCATGAGGTGCACTTCAATATTCAACTGTTGATTCCTTTCAGACTTTCAAGTCCCATCAGCGAGGCAGAGTGTGTGATGAGGATCAGTGTTAACAGGAGGAGGAGGGACGACTCTCCGCCCTAATAGAGCTGACTGTGCTGCTTTGACAGCGCTCGTTAATTATCTCATTTAAACACTTATTACCCAGCAGCTGTCAACTTATATGAGCAACAGGGGGCTGAAAGAACAAAGACTCTGCTGCTCCGGGTCTCTGTGAGCCACACAGGACCCCTGCACCCGCAGAGGCTGTGAGACCAGAGCCGGAGGTCTGCAGACTGACAGCGATGTGGATTCAGTCTGAGCTGTGATTCTGTGGAAAGAAGCAGCCGGAAAATTTGACTGAAAGCTGAAACTTTGTGTTGAAACATAAACACAAATATGGGACATTTTAGTGGTTCGGTGGTTTAGGCTGGATACCAGGGAAGTCCATCCAGATCTGATGTTCACGCTCATGATTCTCACTTCATGTCGGATCATATATACTGTTGTGGGACACATGCAAACAATCTGGAGTCACAGGATGGTCACTGGTCAGCTTGATTGACACTTCAGGTCAATGGCTTGAGGTTCAGGAGGTGTTTGCATCTGCTCCTCTGTGACCTGTGATTACCTGCAGCCTGTTTCTCTGCATAGATGTGCAGAGAAAAAGCTGAATCCAGCCTTTGTTCATGTGAAACCAGCCAGTTCACCCAGCAGGTCTCAAGTGGACTGTCTGCCTCCTTTATGAACACCTGTAGTGCAAAGCTGGAGCTTTTTAAAAGTTTTTCAGAGGCAGAAATAACTTGATTGGTTGAGAAGTCTGTGATGTGAAGGTGTGTGTTTGACTTTCTGGGTGAGGACAGAGACATTAATGAATGGTTTCAGAAGCGTCAGCTGACAGTGTCTGATTGTTGTAGTTGGAATCTCTCTGTAAATCACTGAACTCTTTCTAACCACACTTCTGTCCTCGTGCTGCTCAGGGACGGTTCTGTCACAGAGACGAAGGTCCTGGGAAACAAACTGAGCTGTTTAGAAGAGGACAAACTCAGGCTAATGACGGTAATTAAAAGCACTTATTAATGAGTGTGTGTTCTCTGGTGACACACTGGAAAGTCCCTGATGATATTAACTACTATTAATCTACCCTAATCAGTCCTGTCGCCTGGCAGGACAACTCCCCCCCCCGTCCCTGTCCCCTGAACAGGCCCCTCTGTCACAGCAGTTAGCATGGGGCGCTAATCACAGACCGCCTCCACACTGTGGTCCCCAGCGAGCAGGTGGTGCTAGTCACAGGCGATGACTGATGACTCTCACATGCACATTCAGCCCTGCAGGCAGGATTTTGCTGAGCCTCGCTGCCTTTAAGTGCTCAAATATGTCCAATTTACATCCAGTTTTACATTTTGGGAAACATTTGACCTGAAGCTGGGGGAAGATGGTAACTCACATAAACCTGCAGGGCAGACACCGATTTTAAAACACGCACCCGTGGCTCTGTTCCAGATTCAATTTAAATATTTTAGAGCAGGTCAGCGCTGCCGCCCGCAGCCAGGAATTGTTTAACATTAACGCTCAACATATTTCCTGTTTCCTCTCAGCCATGTGAAGCTGAGAAGCATCACAGTTTGAATTTAATGTAGTCATTTTCATCAGAAACTGTTCATCTGAATTACAGTGATGAACAAAATAGAATAAGGTTATGAAAATATGTTCATATAAATATTTAAACCCTCTTGATTATCTCTAAAGATTCTAGTGTTTTGTACAACAGATAATTTCTAAAACACAGAACCTTGGTTTTATGATCAAAACATGGCCTTTAAATTTCCACTCACATTGGATCCACATGTGACAGTTCATCCCAAAGATGCTGGATGGGCCTGAGGTCAGTCAAGTTCTCCCACACCAGACTGGTAAGATCACTTGGAGAACACTGATTTCACTTCATCACAGGAACTCCGCGGGTCCAGACCAGAGTTCACAGACAGACAGAAATACACCAAGCTTTGTGGACAGGCAATAGGTCTGGCTTTCAGGGAGCTTCCTGCTGAACCAGGAAGAATCTGTAGACAAGATTTTGATAGATTAGTAGATAAAATAAAAAATAAAATAATACATATCCTCTAATTACGTATTATTCAAATTATTAACGTGTACCACCAATATGCTCAATTTCAGTCCCTAAATATTAAAGAACATCTAATTCTATCACATGCTAAAGTCATAATCTTTATTTAATTAGCAGATGTTCTGTCATCTCTTACTCTGAATCACTTGGACTCTGATGTTTGAAGTACTGCAGACCATGGCTGAGGATTTTGTAAGTGTAGCGCTGCGTTTTCAGGGACTGGAGGGATGTGGGAGAGAGCGATGAGTGTCTGATCGGTGGATTTCACCCTTAGTTGAGCTACTCCAGCATCTGGCTGCTGTTTTGAAGAGTTCATAAAGGCACAAAAGGCCATCACACATCCCAGTGGGCACACATGTCCTGTCTGGTTGGCCCATTGGTGAGTGCACAAGTTCTGTCACACACATACTATACAGTTTGTATAGTAACTTGATTACAAGAAACCAAGGATTTGCCTTTAAGACTGCTGGGGCAAATCCCAGAATTCTTTAGGGTTTCATTCCTACTCAAAATACATGTTTTCATGTCTGCACCTGCTCTATATAACATCACCTCTGACCAAACCATGTCCTTGTTCTTTAGCTCTGCTCTGTTGATCAGGACCTCGACTTCTGTGTCGGTGACGTTTCCCCTTGTTCCATGTTGGCAGCACAGTGCACCACAGAGCCTTTCAAAGGGAAGTGGTTTGTGTGTGTCAGTGAGACTTGTCAATCATGAGAACAGCCACAGAGAGTGTTTGGGATTTATCACTGGTGATGGAGCACATCTGTTTTTACCACGTGCATCAGTACACGTGGTAAATACCTATTTTCTTCTGTGTACAGGCATATCCTCAGATTTATAGATCTTTCTACCCACGGTTTGATAAATGAGGCCACTGGATTCACAGGATCAGATTTCAGGACTCGGGGCAGAGGAGCAACTGAGCCAGGCTGCGATGAAGAGCACTTCGTCACAGCCAGCTCTCGATCAGCCTCCATCACCACCACTCTGCCCTCTGACCTGAGGGAACGAGACCGAGAGGACAGAGCCAGACGTCCCGGGCCGAGCCAAGCTTTGTTTTCCATCCACTGACTCTCAGCATTGTCTCATTGAGCTGCAGCCGCCTCCTTATTGTCTCTGATGTTAGCTGAAGGTTTTTCTGTGTCGGGGTTTTAAATCTGGAGAGGCGACAGGTTCATGAGCAGCAGGAGAGGAGAGATAAAGATGAAGAGGTACAATGGACCTTGTAGAGGGCTGGACCTGTCCCCAGCTCTCTGGCAGCAGGACACTGGTGGAGATGGTTGTCCTCTGAGCTGCGGTATTATTAGGACGGTGCCTTCCTCCTCTGGGTGTTTGGGTGTGAAAAGCTGTTTTGTTGGAGGAGCAGTGGTATCGGGGCCTGCAGAGGCGCGGGATAATTCCCTCTCGGGGGGGTGGGGAGGTCCGCGGCTGCCAGACTACTCTGCTTGTCTGTTAATCTGTGCTCACTGGGAGCGGGAAAGGCTGATGGACACGATGCCAAGAGCGTGCCAGCAGGATGCAGATGGCAGCTCTTCACCACCACACGTCACTGCATGTTCCTCCTGAAACCCTCTGCTTCTATGTTTTATTTTGAAATCCTGTGGCCTCTGAAATAAAAGCCTCGCCTTAGTCTTCTTCTGAGCTTTCATTTCACTTTCATTTCTTTTCATTTCAGGGGTGTAGCTCTCAGATCACTGAATATATTTTCGTACACTGTGAAAGTGTTCCCTAACTGATTATTGGCTTGAAACAAACAAATAAACCTTTCATCACAGGAAAGAGATTATTTTAGATCATTATTATTTTTCCCTGACTCAGCCCACTGAATTTAAATCAATGGGCTGAGTCAGGGACTAACTGAGCTTGTTTGTACTTGCAGGAGTCTTATCAAACTTTTACTGATGTCTCTTTTAGTGGAGGTCAGTGAGGAAAATGAGCCGTCTTACATTAGGTTTGTATTATGTCCCATGAATTTATCCTGTGATCTGACAGTTCAAGATTTTGTCATTTTATCCATCCATATGTCCATGTATTAATCTGTGTCAGTCTAATGTGTCTTAACTGGGACACTTTGTCTAACATATTCATACTTAAGTGTCCCTCCCTGAACGTTTTTACTTTGAAATTCAGAATCCAGCATAAATCAAACATCTGCATTTGAGGCACAGAGCTCGTCTCATTAAAACAATAAAAACAGCTACAGATTCAGAAAAGTCTCAGTGCCGCGTTTGTTGTGAACCCAGGAGGAGGCAGCTGAGGCTGGAATCACAGCAGCAGCAGCAGAAGTGGCATGTTGGAGCCTGGAGTCGGACATCTGCTGGGCAGGGGGTGGGGGGGAGGGGGGTTTGTCAACATATGTTTCCACCGTGCTGCCTTCCCACAAAGACGACAATCTGATGTCCCTCCAATTAAAAAAAACCTTGAAAATAAAAACTAAAACCACAACATCCACAACATCCACAGTGTTGATGCTGCTGATGTGTTGGAGGTGATGCAGGGGGGAGGAGGAGGAGGAGGAGGAGAAGGTTTGGCTCAGGCTTTGAGGTCACTCCATCGTCCTGTTTCCTCTGAGATCATATTTATAACAGCAACAGAGAGATGTTCCATCAGATCTCTCCAGCTGTGAAAGGATCCACATTCACTGCAGACACACTCAGATTTCTACATTTCTGTTTTTCTGAATATCGATTTGTCCCAGACATTCGAAATTGGATCATAAAAAGCTTGGCCTTATTTTTGTATGATTGAGTCAGATGGTGTTTAAACTTTATTCTCTCAGACGTCTGAAACTTTTGTCAGAACAGTTTTGGAAATTTGCTTGTTGTCTTTGTCTGTGTCAGATAAGAAGACTGAGGGCACTGTGGTGTTACAGAGGAGGGGTCAGGACCTGGTTAGCTTAGCTTAGCATAAAGACTAGAAGCAGAGGGGAACGGCTGGCTAGTTAATGCCACTGTCTTTACAGTGAGACAGTGAGTCAGACCTTATCACCGGCATCAGAGCTGGATCTCACTGATGCTCTGATGTGTCTGAGTGGAACCAATTCCTGCAGCTGGACTGATGGTCAGGCAGGGTGAACACATTTCTATACTCTGAGTCTGCCTGGAGAAGACGACCCGTTTCACCAGCACAGAAGCAAATACAACTGATTTATATTTGATATATTTTATATTGTCAGTGCTGTGTAAAGCTGCCTCGGCAGCACACTGTTGACATGAAGTGTTCAGAATCCGTTATCTCTCCACAGTGTTTCTCAGAATGAACAGCGGGTTACTCCGCCGCCTGCCGCGGCCTCATCCTCTCCGCCGTTAAACCGGTTAACTGGGCGATGTGATTCCCAGTGGCAGGAGGCTCGAGCTCGCAGAGGCTCGCTGTGGGCCGATCACATTAATTATGCTAAACAGCAGTTAAAGCGAGGGGGGAGAGGGAAAGTGGCTGTGCCGTTTCCTGAGAATTAAACGGAGGGGCTGGTAGCATTCACAGATCACAGCCTGCAGTCAGCCATGACGACCGCACGACACACTCAGAGCTCAGTTCGAGTTTCTTAAAAACAGGGTTGGAGGGCGGAAACATTATCATGAATCATGGCCTTAGGTGAGGGAGGGAAGTGTTGTGGCACGTTCCAGCTTGTTACATGAAAAAAAGAACAGGGTAAACAATGTGCTGGTGTTGAATTTACATACAGAAGCTGCTGTAGAAAACAGGAAGAGACAGACTGAAACCTACGCTGCTGTATGAGGAAGGTGGCAGAGAGAAAGAAGAAGGACTTACAAACCAGAACGTGGGACATTTACAAATATATCTAATCCTTTAACTATTTAATCAGGAAATTTCAGTAAGATAAAAATCTTTCTCTTGAGTTTCCCAACCAAGATAACCAATACAAATATGTGAAAATGTGAGATGAGAGAAAGGGGGATTAAGAACCTTTTTAGTAAGAAATAAGGAAAAGGGACAAATCTGAGAGTAAAGTTTTATCTAAACCTGCTCTGCTGGAGGTTAAACTGCTCCACAGAAGCTGCCCAGTAATCCTCAGAAGTATGTTCTTATTGGAATAATGTGTATTTAATGACCTCTCCACAGGTCACTGCTCAGTATCACAGGTACGATCACCATTCCTCAGCACCAGCACAGGAGCAGGGATGAGTTTTGATGACCTGCTCGATTTTGGATCTGGTCCTGAGTTGGTAAAATACCTGGATTCATCGAATATTGAATCTTTATTTCCTTTTCCGTCTCTGACACTACAGGCATTAAAAAACTGATGACGTATGTAATAACTCAGCAGCTTAAACCTTCCACAATCAGCAAGACTAATTCAAAATTAATACTTGCAGGAGGGTGCCCATAGTCTTAGAGTCTCACCAGTAGTAGAGCTGAAATTGTAAAGTTTCTCCTGATGGTGGTGCTAGAGGAAAGGTCACGGGGTCATTCAGATCCGAGGCGTTCATGCTCTGGGCACCAGGAGTAGAATCAAGAAAATAAGCTGATGGGGGCATCAGAGAGAGAAGAAGCAATCACGGCCTACTGAGGTTTATCATGAGTGCAGACAGGAGATTTAATGGAAATCTGCTATTACAGCTGTGATTGTGAGTAGAATATTATTCATGATTTCTGAGTTCTTGGACATGATGATATTAAATGTAAATGCTCATCACAAAGAATTCACATTCAAACGCTAAATTCTTTTTGTAAAACAAAGTGAAATTTAGAGAAAGACAGTGAACAGAACAAGAGAGAGATCACCTTCAATCCCCACATTGTCCTTTGTGTCCCTCCCTCCCTCCTGTAGTCCCTCCTCTCCCCCATTTTTTCCTCCCAGCGTCTCATTTTTCTTTCAGCACTTTATGTGGCTGGCACGGCCCTCAGCATCATGTTGGGATCTCCTATAGTGACCATTTTCAATTAATGTCTTCATTCATCAGTGGGGAGCCGTCTAATTCTGGAAGGACCGGCTCTTCTGAGCAGGAGGCGAGCTCACGGCCTCATTCTCCTTCATCTTTTATTTTGAAAACCACTTCCATCAGGTGTCTGATCTAAAGTCAAAGTCTTTCAGCGGGTTTGAGTGTTAGTTCAACATCAATGAGAAACTTTTCTTTTCTGGACAGTAAGGGAGTTCCTGAGACTTCCTGTGAAGTCGACACAAACCGTGTTAAAATGAAGCACAGTGTAAAACTTGTGTTTTCACCAGTGACTGGAAGAAAGGAGCAGCTTCCAACCTTCCTACAAAAAATAATTATTAACACCTGAGTGATGAAAGTGTCTGGGTTATTAAAGTGTATGGTTTATGGTTTAGAGGGAGGTTTTCTGTTTGAAGCAGGTTGACAGGTATTAGAGGGAGACAGGTAAACAGGATGTCAGGTATTTGAGGGAGAGAACTCGACTGCAGCAAGAAACCAACCAAAAACCAAACAAAGACCGAGATGTGTACAGACTCACACTAATTTCTGATCAGCAGCAGCTGGAAAGGCAGAGTGAGACTGATGTGGTGATTACCTGCAGGTGTGCAGGAGGATGCAGAAGTTAGGAATGTTCACTCACAAAGAAAACTAACAAACCAGGAAGAGTTGTTATCATGAGAGTTTTGTCTTAAGTCACTGGCAAACATCAGTGACTATAGGCAGCATAACAACTGTAGCTAAATGCATTTAGCTGTAGTTCTTCAGCTTTGTTTACCCCTGTGACAGTGGCTTTTGTAGATGGGATTCTGTAGGTTCATATTTGTAAAAACTTTAATGTATCTGATCTGTGAAACTGCTGCGTGTATTCCAGACATGCTGCATAAATTCTTGTGGATTACCTTCTTACATACTGTTGGTGTGTGGACTGTAGATTCAACCACAGTGGATTTGGGCTTTAAGCCGGACTAAGAAGACCATTATTATTGTCAAAACCTGAGCTTATTTTACACAAATCACAGCTGAAGATTTCCTATCACCACAGTCAAGCGATCGGATATCAAAGAAGATTTGGCAGTATTGTCGTCAGGATGGACAGGCTAATTCAGGCAGTGGGGTGCGAGCCACCGACTTCGACCAAATCAGCAGATGAAAGCCACCTGGCCCGGGCCAGCCGCCGAAGCTGCCTCGAGAGGAAAATTTCAAAGGTAGGAGGAATAAAAGTGAGCTTTCAGGCAGTCCACTCAGGGGAAAGCAGGTATTTTGTGAACTTCAGTTCCAGTTTCTAATCTACAGTCACAACAAAGGAGGCATTATACGAAGAAGAGGAAATCTTAGATCTAGCTTTCACCCAAACCCTCCCCCCAACGCACACATCCCAAAACCACTATTTGAAATGATTGGCCCTCCTCCTTACAGCAGGTACCGTGTAACCAACCTTGAAAAGGAGACTTTCTTGTGCAGATTCTCTAAATAAGGTTTTACTGCAGGGAAAAGTGTTTTGTGTCCTGTGGTCTGCAAACACCAGTTCAATCATGGTTGTTGACTGGAATCCATGATTCAAGGAATTTTGACACTGACCTCAAAACAAATTTGCTTTCAGGTGTAAATTGTGGAAGAAGTTCTAGTATCACTGTCCTTCATGTAGGATTCCTGTTTTGATTTAGCCTGAAAGCTTCCTCCTTCACTGTTGCAGAGGTACAGCTAAAAGATGTGCATCATTTCCAAATACAAATCTCTACACTGGAGGTAATGTGATTTAACAATGCTGTCACTTCCAATTCAAAAAGAAAACCTTTCCTCAGTTGGTCCGAAACCAGAACGTGGAACCTGGGCCACCATGTTTGATGAGCAGGGGGGTGAAACTGGTGATTAGATATTTAATCCTGTAATTATTTGTTGATGTCTATTGGACCAAACTGTGTATGTCTGTAGTGAGCTCCCCACTGGTATTACAGGCCACTCCAGTTCGTCACAGGTGGAATATATATGGCTGGTTGTGTGAACTGCTGGTCGTTGTTGCTGTTGAGTAATATTGAGCTTAACACTGATGATAAACGGCCTCGAGTTATGTTTCTATGATACTTCAGTAGGAGTCATTACAGTTTATATCTACTGCTAAATAGCCACATTTTACTGGTGCCACCTTTAATGTTACATGTTTCTTAGGCTGTTTGTGTGTGTGTGTGTGTATATATATATATATATATATATATATATATATCGTTTTCTTGTTTTTCTGTTTCTCTTCTCTACATGTGTGC
>JBBMJY010000022.1:22640189-22654408 GCA_037833715.1 Toxotes lorentzi
TAATCCATTTATCAGTGAGCAAACCTCAACCCCCCACCCCCCCCCCCACCCCCCCACCCCCCACCCTCCAACAAACACACACACACACTCTCTCTCTCTCTCTCTCTCTCACACACACACACTCTCTCCCCCTGTTTGTCCAGTTTGTGTTTGTGTGTGGATATTGTCGTTGTACATTAAATTAACCTTGACTTTATCATCTCAACTTTAAGATGAAAATGTGATTTTGTACAATTAATTGTTTGGGATGTTTTAAATCTGTTGACATTGCACATGGTTGTCTTTTTTTCAAAAAGCCACGCACAACATGTCTTCTTTCTCTGCAGCCTTAATTTTACATTTTGTATCCGTCAGTAACTCAGATCTGCTGATCTACACTTAAAATACAGGAAATTTGTTCTCACATTGTTCAACGTATGACAAACAAATACCTCACACCAAATTACAAATGAAGACAAACAACACTAGAGTATATCATCCATAAATACTGAGTTGTTGCTGTTTCACTCTGTAACACAAAGGTGGAAGCTGGAAAGATTCAGTTCTGAAAACAGTATCTGTCTCACCTGTTGTCTTTGTCGTCTGGCTGTTGATTAGTGATACTGATTAGTGATTATTGATTAGTGACAGAAACTGTGGTATATTAGAGAAAGGTTGTGCAGCTTGTTCAGGTCAGCTTTTTTTTCTTTTTTTGCTGTTTGTTAATCATGCAGTGTTAATCTTCTGATTATAAAAGTATATAAAATGCCCGGAAACAGCCAAAAAAAAAAAAAAAAGTCCTTTGGAATTTCCCATAACCTGAGCTGATGTCCTCAAACGTCACTGACATTATACTGTCACAAAACTGAGCCATCATCTTTGAAACTGTGACCGACTCCGACAGACGTCACAGCTTGAAGGATTTGATGCAAGCTGAACATGCACAGTTGGAAATGAAGACAGGATTTGTTGCAGGGTTTGTGTATTTGTTCGAACCTGCAGTCCAGGTGTTCCTTTTATTTTGGGTCGTCTGCCCTTTGTATATTCACTATTAGGAACGAGTCACCTGAAGATCAAAATAAAATTAATGAAAAGGAAAGAAGCCAACAGCTAATGCCTGTAGATATGAAAATAAAGATTAGCGGATTAATGTGTCAGCTGACAGAAATGTGATTGATTTCTATCCATTTTATCAGTTTTGAAAAGTAATAAAATGTGTAGGTTATAGTTTCAAAAAGTTAGGATGCCTGTTCTGGGTTTTTTTAGCTGAACAAGAAATCTGAATATGAAAACGTGAGACGACTAGAATTTGTGGCAAAGTTAGTCAGAATTATTGCTGGTTGCACTCTTGTATCTGACTGTCACCCCCGCCCCTCCCCTCGGATGCGTGTTCAGGGCCGCAGGTTGAATAGAGGTGACACTCATCTCTGTGAATCAGTGAATCGTAGTGGACTGACGTGGGCTCAGCTCTGTGTTTGTGGTCTGTGTGAGGTCCAGTTCATTAGCCAGACTTTCAGAGGAGGGTCGGACCGCTCCACAAGTCTCACTGACACGGACAGTTTAAAAACCAACATTAATGAGCTTGGTGGTGGAGAACTCAGGAGACACGGAAACTGGAGGGAGACTGTGGTCGAGGTCAGAGGGTGAAGATTACCCTAAAATCTGACAACGGGTTAAAAAAAAGCAGCTCAGCTCACAACAATTTCCTTCCACAGCTGTCCCCTAAATACACTGATAATTCAGATCATTAGTGAAGGAGTTTCATTGTACATACAGCAAAACAACAGCACGACACACTGGAAGGTTTTATCAGACCTGATCCTGTCTCAGAATGAGCAGGCAGCCTTTTTACGTCCAGCAGACCGATAATACAACCAATAATACGATAAGTATTAATTAAATAGATTTATGAGAAACACTGCATCACACTACAGTTCAGCTCACCTGCAGAGCAGCCGTCTCAAACCAAGCTGTAGTAACAGCATACCTGTGAGCCAGACAGTAAATCATCATCATGTGTGTGTGTATGTGCAGACAGAAAACACATTCCGTAACCTGAATCCCTAACCTGAAATTATCAGTACAGTTATTAGCATGCCATTAGCTCCTCCGGGTCTGTTAATTTGTTAATATTTGAATAAATATTACATGTGCTTACCAGGAAAACTGTAGAAGTAAAGAAAATATGTGAAAAGAAATGTGTCCCATCAAGTCCCATCTCTGCCCCGTCCAGATGTTTAAACCACTGAACTGAAAAGTCAGAATGAACTGAGAGAATTTAGATTTGGGTAAGGCTAAGCTATCAGCATCATGAACAGAAAAGGCATTCAGAGAAGATGTAAAAGAAAGACAAGGTGGAATAAGACAACACAGGATTTGGAAAGTAAAAAACAAAGTAAATCAGAAGATACAAAATAAAATAGAGTAAGAAAGATGAAACTGTAGAATAAGAATGACAGTGCAGCTGTAGCTCAGTGCAAGATACCGTATGAATAAAAAGTCTCAGCTTTAACTTAATAAAATGCAGTGGCAACAGAAGAAAAACAGAAGAGTGGGAGCAGACCTCAAGTTTTCTGGGACTTCGTACCAGATAAGTGGAGTGTAAAAACTGGATGCTGTTTGTCTAGGTTTAGTTTTTACCCTGGGGACAGTGAGCAGACCTGTCCCACACCATCTAACATGATAAATCATCATGTTAGACTGATACAGGACGAATTTCTGCAGAGAGCCGGGAACCAAAACTGTGATCCTGAACCAGAGTATCAAACATTACCTGTTTGAAAGGCTGCAGATTGGAAAATGTTTCAGTTCAGTCTTTCAGATCGACGCAGAGAGAGTTTGAATCTCCTCATTTCAACACCAAATTTAGCTGCACTGTTTTATGTTTCCTCAAGATGTGGTGTCCTACTGTATTTAAAGGAATACAGACGCTCCATCCTGTAGTCAGCTGGGTTTAGCTGACAGAGTCAGGACAGAGCTCGAGCCTGACAACCCCACTCCGAGTTCAGGACTCAGAGATGTCGTGTGCATTTCCAGCTCCAGCTGCTGTTAAAAGCACAATAAAAATCCTGTTTACGCAACAGTTCTACACCTGTTCTGAAAACCAGATTCAACATGTAACTCAGACTCAGAGCTGGTCTTTTGATGTGCTGACACTGCTTCCAGTCTTTGTGCTAAGCTAAAAACCCTCATGCGTCTCTGTACTGGATGCATACTGATTAAACTGATGAGAGCTGCTGCTATTAGTCAATTAATCAATTAGGCGATCGACAGAAAAATAATTGGCAACTATTATTATAGGCGAGCGAGTGAGGATTTGCTACTTTTCTGTGTGTTATAAGAAAAAGCAAGATGAAGTCAGATGAATCGATAATGAAAATAAGCGCTAGTTGCGTTCCTACGGATATTCATCGTATCTCACTCTAAGGAGGTGGAGAACAAGGATTCCTACAAATGTCGAACTGGTCCTTTAATAAAGAGACACGACCTTGCTGTTATTCATAGTTTGATCAGTCAGTCAGCTGATGGAAGTGAGTCACATTTTCACACTAATTTTACCTTTTCAGCACAGAGTCCACGCTGAGATGACACAGGAAGGTTATAGCCACGTGTGTGTGTGTGTGTGTGTGTGTTACAGAGGGAGTGTCATATTGTGCAGAAGATGTTTCCAATTTGGAGACGGCCATGAGCGCAGTAGAGATGATTAGAGAGGAGGAAATTGGGGGATTAGAATTGTCTGCTTGAACTTCCTGAACACGGCATGCTCGCTCTCCCACCACTCTCTCTCTCTCTCTCTCTCTCTCTCTCTCTCTCTCTCTCTCTCTCTCTCTCCATTCGTCCTGGCAGTCTCTCATCCTCCCTGTGGCCGTCCTGTGGTGTGGAAAGTGTGAGGACACATCAAGTCCTCGAGCTCCCGGTGTGTCTCAGTCTGTCACTGACCAGCGGACATGACTCACTCCTCTACCACCTTTTTACCTTCTCATTCCTTCTCTCTTTTCTTTCCTTTTCCTTCATCTCTCTGTTCCTTCTTTTTATTCCCTCCTCTGTCTTTTCCTTTCTCCGTCTTATGGTTTATCTTACCTTTCTCTTCATCAGTGTTTTCTGTTCTTTCACCTTTGTCGTTTGTTTTTTTTTCCATTTTATCTTTCCTCTCTTTTCCTTTCCTTCATCTTTTCACTTTACTTTTTGTCTCTTTTTACTTTTTCCATTTCATTCCTTGTCTTTCCTTCCTCTTCTTTATTGTTACTTTCATTTTTTCTTTCCATTTATTTAATGTTTTACTTTCTTTCTGTCTTTCCTTTTGTCTTTGGTTTTCTTTCCTTTTATCTTTCCTTTCTGTCCTTTTCTTTCTTTACCTTTGTCCTTTTCTTTTCACTTTTCTTTTTCTTTTTTTTCTCTCTTTAGTCTTTAGTTTTTTCTTTGTTCTTTACCTTCATCTTTCTTTGTGTTTCATGTTATCTTTTCCTTTTGTGCTTCCTGTTCTTTCATTTTCCCTTGTCTTTCCTTTGTATTTAGTTCATACATTAATAGGAAATAACAAACTGGTAAAAAACTACACACATCCCATGGGAATGAATCCTGTCTGAATCAAACAGCATGGTGTTGTGATGGTAGAAAACTAAATCAGTGCAGTGTTTGTCAGGTTTTACGTTTTACTCTCTTTTTTTAATTTTTGGTGCTTTGAGACATTTCAGGACTGGTTGGAAAAGAAGAAGAAGTGTAACTTTTTTGTGCAGTTCCTGAGAAGAGTGGACATTTCAGAGCGTTGTGTGTTGGTCTCCTCTTGTATTTAGCCCCTGTAAGTATCAGTGGAGTGTGTTGAAGTCCGGTGCAGCAGGATGACCCGACCAGGTGCTGTGAACTGTGATTCTCCCTCTAATGCCGAACAGAGCGTTCGGCTTTTTAGCTTCTTTTTTTCTTGGCTCTTTTTTTTTGTCCAATAAGTCAGTGGAGGCTTCAGGCTGTAATATCCGCTGCTGTGCTGCTGGTCTTAGTGAAGGAAAGCTGAGCCCAAGGCGGCGGCAGGGAAACCCAGCCGACCAGAGAGAGAGAGCACCAACACTGTCTCAGCCTTAAAGGAGCATTCTGTCTATCTGGTTTTCAGTCAGTACATTTGTAGTGGAATAGAAGATCTAATTCACTCAGGCTCAGGCTTTTTGTGCAAACCAGTCAGATCCTCACACACTAAACTGGACAACCATTTATTCATGGAGCTGGCTTGGTGCATGGGGACATTATGTAAAATATCCCACGCTTTCACCCTTTGTGAAGATTTCCATATCAGTGAAAACTGGCTCAGACTGGACATTGTGGACTCTCTGAAGCTGTGTCTGCTGAAGACATGGTACAGTGGACAGAACGATGAACACACAAAGGAAAGAAAACGAGAAACTAAAGTTTGTTTTTTGTTGTGGGTTTTTCTCTGTGTCATGACCTTGTCGGCCATTTTACACTAGTGGAAAGATACATAAAGCCTGCTTTTTTATTGGTGTCAAAGAACACATGGCTTTAGCAGCAGTTATTGTTGGAGCTGTTAGTTGACATTGTTAGGTTTGAGCTCTGTGCTGTTTCTAAACCCATCAGCTGACTGCAGGATGGACTGCAGACTGGTTTGTAAACTGGCTTTGGAGTTGTTGAAGGCTAACAGTTTTCCCCTGCTTCTAGTTTTTGTGCTAAGCTAGGCTAATCACATCCTGGACCTATCTCTGTTTCAAACGCACAGAGATTAAACAAATCAGGCTCTTAACTGCCTAAAAGTGCCAGACACTTCCTTTAAATTCAGTGGACTGTAAAGTAAACCTGAGAGGAGCAGTGAGCAGGTGAATCCTGAGCGGTGAGGATCTGTTCAGCTGCAGCAGCAGAGCAGGTGTTTTTTCCTGCTGGTGTGTTTGGCAGCAGCTTCGATCTCTGGCTACTGAACAGAGAAGAGCTGGAGGACCTTTATGTGAGAAAACAGACAAACAGGTCTGGAGTCAGTCCAGACTGTCGAGGAGGGACAGGAATGATGCTGAATTCAGCATGGTTCGTTTACAGACCGACGGATTCTCAGACGTAATGTGGACGTGAACACACTCGAATTAAACCTGAAAGAAAACACTTTAACCACAGTCTCTGTTATGTGTCATTTTGAATTGAGTGTGCTGCAGCAGACCCTCTGTCCAAATGCTCCAGCTGCTGGGCTCCTGATTTGAATGAAGAAGTTTAAATCTGCGTAGTGAGCACATGGAATATTTTTTCCACATTTTACAGGTTTCAGCTGATTTTTAGAAAGAGGCAGCCTGGTCTTCATCTGAAGATCATCTGAACGTCCGTGGGTTTGTTTTGAAGTAGATGGCAGAGACAGGAAAGGCTCCCATCAAGACTTCAGTTGGTTGAACACCTCAAGGGTTAGTTGTTTCAGAGTTAAAACTACTGTGTGCCAGCTATAAAGCTATATCCATTACATTTGTGTTTGATTATCTACAACACAGAGTCCAAGGCCAATGTGAGGCATCCATGTTTATTGGTTTTCAGACACTTTCATATTTTGGATATCTCAGTCATAATTGCAACGTAGATACTGAAATTATTGACATTATGGATGGTAAACAGAAGAGTGTTAACAAATTTTAGCAGGGTGTGATGAGATATGAATTGTGAGTATGAATATGTACAAACTGTTGTTAATGACTAAGATTTCTCTGATGGAAGAGAATCCAGGGCTGCTGACAGGATTTTTAAAACACGGAGGCCACGACTCGGAGGGAACTTGTTTTGAAGGTTTTCTTTGTTTGGGTCTGAATGACCAGTGGATTAAAAAACATGAGCCATTTTGATTCAACAGATTAATCTGGGACTACGTAATATTTACGCAGCCAGATATTTCCCTCAGGAACTGGTGGAGACCAAACACAGAGCTAAAAGAGAGGGAACACTGGACTGAGAGTCATCAGGTGGACTCAGAGACCACTCCAGATGAAGTTCAAGCTTAAAGCTGATGATCTGTCAGTGTTCTGCTAAAAAAAAAAAAAAAAGTGGACAAAATCTGTTATTGAAGGTTTAAATGAGTTAGGGAACAGATCAGTCCTTTCAGCAGCTCAGCTCCCTGTGGAGTCATTTCTTCGTTTTCCCTCCTGACTTTTTTCTTCCCCTTGGTTTTTCTTCCTCTGTTTTTCCTTCTTCTTACTCTTTCTTTTTGTCCTTGTCCTGCTGTTTTTCCCTCCTTCTCTTGCACCTGTCCTCTTTTTGTAATCATCATCATCCTCATCCAACTCCAGTGCTCTGCTCGTCCTTTTCCTCCTCTTCATCACCCCCTCTTTGTCATCGTCCTCCTCCTCTGCCTCCTGCTTCGTGTCTGTTCCTCCCTGGAGAAACATGGCTACCAGCCAAGACAGCTGCTTCTTCTTCAGGCTGGTTGATAGTTGTTTGGTTGTGTGCGATGGATGTCCTGCTTGGAGGAGAAACAATGGGACGATGATGATGATGATGGTGATGATGGTGATGATGGACCCTCTCCCACCTCCAAACTGTTGTAGTTTAAGGCTGGTTCATCTCCTGGCACTTTGTGGGTTCTGTCTGTGGCTCTTAGCTCTGAGCCCACTGGTTCTCATTAGAGATGTAAATCTTTAAAAACACCTCACAAATACAGTGTGTGTGTGTTCAGGGTGATGAAGGAGCACATCACCCAGTGTAACAGTGTGGGTCACTAATGTTTTTTAATAGTTTTTGGAAACAGTGGAGTTCTATGCTCAGAGGAGTCAGATACTAGTAGGAGACGATCAGTTAGATTTGTTGACAGTAACAAAAACAGAATATAACTAAGCTTATGTTTTAATGTGATGATTTTGTTTGTGTGTGTGTTCAGTGGACAGGTATATGGACAGAATTGCTGTACAGTTAATGCCCCCCCCCACCGGACCTAAAGGATCTCTGTTAAACAAAGTGAGCATTGTTTCCCTCTGCTTTGTGCTGTGGCTCTTTGCCAGTTGAGGCTCAGTATCAAACAACCTTGGATGTTGCTGGTTTGTACATAATGCTCCCTGTCTCTGTTAGAAACACTGAGGCACCAGAACAAGATTTTTACTGCTTTGTGTCTCCTCTTTTTTTGAGGAGCTTCTGCATTTGTCACCTGACGGTTTCCTTGTGTGCTACATTCAGCTTCATCGTTGTGTGTTATAGCATGTTGTAAACATTTTTCATTGTTCATGTACTTGTTTAAACCTGCTTCGAGCCTGATGGCTCGTGTTGTGATGCTCCATGGACTTAAAGTGAACCCACTCACTGTGAGACCGTGCTGTCCCGGTTCAGACCTGCACACTGGGCTCGGCTTCGGTTTCCGTTCGGTTAGGTTAACAGAAAGATGCACACTGAACTGAAATACTTTAATAATGAGGGTCATCAACGAAAAGCTGCTCTTAATTGCATTAATCTGCTTCACACCTCTCTCATGCCTCTGTGCAGCCCTGTCTCCTAAAAATCACGCTCAGGTACAACTAAAGTCTTTTCCAGTGATTTTGTGTTTAAGTGTGGCAGCCAATCAAAAATGACAAATAACAAGCTGTCACAGGGTCAGTTCTGTCCCATGTTCGTATCATACCCAGTGATGCTCAAAACTATTAAAATATGCTCAGATTGCACGAACACTGCTGCAGGTTTTTGGCAGCGCTGAACTTAGAGCAGGAATTCTTCCTAGACTCTAACACTGTTCTGGTTGGCTGATGCAAACGGCTTCTCTAATTCAAAGGAAGGTAAACCTGCTTTATGGACGCCTTCCATTTCAGATGCTGCAAACTGGATGGATTTCAGTCATTCACGTTAAAGGAAGCCGATCAGGGCCAAGTCCAGCCGAGTCCAGCTGAGGTTTTAGTCTGAAACAGGCTGAAACTTATGAGGAAATGTGATAACTGAATATAAACAACTCAAACTAAACAACAAAATCACATTGTAATTATATAATATAGAATTAGCGAAGAGAATTAGGGATCAGATCTGTGTATGTGAGACAAAAAATTAATTTTGTTTATATAAGAGCATATCTAGTTGAAATGTTGATTTGTGTATCTGTGGTTTTACAGACTTGTTCTTTTGTGATTGTAACAGAAAAAAAAAAAAAAAAGGAAACAGAATCCAGAAACGCCATCTGGTATTCGGGAGCTCTGTGTGTGTGTGTGTGTATGTGTGTGTGCACGCGTGTGTGTGTTGAAGTGATCATTTTCTGCATGCCACACAGTTCTTGGTCTCCAGCCATTCGGTGTTTGGCTGCCAGCAGAGGTGTCAGTCTTCAGTTAAAGCGAGGCAGCACTGGGTGTTTGCTGTTTGCTCGATTGGCAGAAATGGATTTTTGCCATTTTTTTTTCTCAGTAAATATCACCTGTTCTGTCACACTGCCATCACCACTCTGGCCTGGAAACAGCTGAGGAAATTCAGCAGCCATACAGAAATTCCTCCTCTCTAAATGTTTATTTGACTAATTTAAAATCTTAGACATTTGTGCTAAAAAAAAAAAAAAATCATTAATCTAGAGTTGATCCAGAATTTAAAAGTGAATTTCATCGCACAATTATCATCTGTCTTTAAATGTAGTCTCTGGATCTGTTCTGCTTTTAAACACAGAGGAAATGATCCTAATCCATAGAAATTAGAGTGAAAAAGTCAAATCCTGCTATTGTCCCTGATGGCTTTAGGGAAAAGATGAAAAGGTACATATGAATCTTTTTCCATATTTTTATTGAAGTCCATCCAGTCAACATGTAAATTACAGTGATGAGATGATGAAACACAGATGAATGACAGACAGGGTCTAGCCTGTAATGTATTAATGAGTGTAATGTTGCTTGTTGCAAAAAGGAAAGCATTTCTTAAAGCCAAAATAAAAACCCCTGTTTGGGTTTCAGTTTCTTTATAAGGCTGTCCATGTGCATGCAAAGATAATTTGTCATCCAGCAATATCCCAGGGTTTTGCTGGCAGAGACTTTTTCCAAATCAGTTCGAGTTTTAAGTTTGATATTATCGACCTTTTGTACAAAATGTGCCTGGTTTCTGGACAGAATAAGAATAATAGTTTTTTTTTTTTGTGGTTAGTTGCAGCCCTGGAGCACAAACATCAGAATCAGCTGTTATAAACTGGTGAGACCTCTGCCCGGACCTTGTGTAAGATGCAGGGAACTGTTTCAGACTTTGTTAGGTGGGAGTGGACTGGCTGGTGGGGGTCTGGGTTAATCCTCTCAGGTGGTACCCCAGACTTGCTTTGCACTGCAGTCTGAGAGGCCACACAGCTGGTTAGGAATGGGGTGACAGATGTGTGTGTTTTCACTTTGAGCATGTGAACGTTACACATTCAGATTCAGACACGAGTTCAGTTTGCTCAGACACGACTGAACATTAACGGCTTCGTCCTAATTAATTATTTCCTACCACAGCTACAGATCGCACCAGCTGTGGAACACTGTGAAATGTCCCTTTAATCACATGAAAATCTTCACCTCATCCTCCCACAGACGCTGATCCGTGATGGTGTGGTGAAAATCTTTAACCTATTAATGCTGTAATAGCAATCTGAGTGATTAAACAATTAAACAAATGGAACGATGCTGCCAGGAAACAAAATCAAGAGTGCTACTTAGTTGATTATCATTAGAGGTGCAGGGATTAATGGAAGCAGCCAGATGTTTGCATATCATCAGCAGTCTGATTAGAGAGCAGAGCCGAGGCCTCGTGTCGTGGTCAGTGTGACGCCCGGCGGGAACATGGACCCGCTGTGGTGTCATATACAGTCACAGAACAGAAGCACCCCCCTCAGATACAGATGAAAGGTTCAGATACTGAGTCAAAGTTAATGGCTGTGTGATGTGAAGGGGTTCAGTATTAAACAGAACCAACTCTGCAGTGTGAACTTTCACTTTTGATACCAATGTTCAGTAATAACATTTGTTTTCTGATAGTTCAGGACTTGTTTCCCGTCAGCTTTACAGAGCTTTAAAGAAAGTCTCAGCTCGTTGTTTGTCTGTTTACTGCTCTGGTTCACTCATAGCTGTAAAAAGCCTCTGTCCTCGACCTACTGAGCAGCAAACAGCAGACACACTCAGTCAGAGAGCACCTGAGAGTCATCAGGTGGACTCAGAGACCACTCTAGATGAAGGATCATGTTGATCTGCAACTGCTGCATGTGGACAGCTGGTGGATCATGTTAGCTACCACTACTTTATAAGATAATATGTCAGGACTGCCCTGCTGTTAGCTTGTTGTAGAGCTCCTCTGTCTTCTAAAGACCACAACTGCAAACTTGAGTGTACAAAGTCAGAGAAATATTTAGTTTAGTTACTCAGATGTCTTGGTCATAGAGGACCAAGACTGTATTGTGGTGCTCATCGATGCACTAACACAACCCAAATAGTTTTCTTTTTCCTAATTTCTTTTACTTACTACCTCTGTATCACTTACAAAACAGCTGTGTGAGGAGAAGCAGAAAAGTCAGAGCAGGGCTTTTGAAAATGAGCTGCAGCTCATTGCTCATCTTCTGAGAGAGAGCACATTGGCACAGAAAGTCTAAAGTTTAAGAAGTACAGGAAAGTAATCCAGGAGCATGATCTGGGAGTTATTAATTGAAGACACCCCAGCAACACATTTAATCTCCACGTGAAGACAGATTAATTAGCATCAAATTATTTTTAGAGGAGTAAGCTGCTGAAACAGTGTCACAGTAGCACCATATGTTTGGACATCAGAGAGCCATTTAACAGCATCCAAAAAAACCCGATGTGAAGGAGTGTTTGTCAGCATCTACCTCCAAGGACTCATTCATTAGCAGTAATGTGGAGTGATCACCTCTTTATCAGTGTGAGTACAAACTCTCAGGTTTGTCCCGTGGCCAGACCCCCCACCCCCCAAACCCCTTCCCCCACACCCCCCTCCCTTATCTAATTAAGTTGATTCAGAGCGGTGCCTGTGTGCATGCAGGACCCCATTACTTATGGCTGTCCGGTCCGGGGCGCCCGCCGACCCCGCCGAGCCTGTCGCTGTGTTCTGCCAGCGTCTCCAACAGGGGGAGCTGCTGACCCCACAACACCCCTACTGTCCCAGCCCCCTGGGGAGCTGAGGACGAACAGCTGGTAGGGGCATCATGGGAGACCTGAGCCTGCTTCAACCCCCCCCCCCCACACACACAGGAAACTCCTTCTCACAGGGGAATATATCCTCTCTCTCCATTCCTTTAATCTGAAGGGGTGCAACATGGGGTCCCAGGACCTCCAGAGGTCCTTCAGAAAGTTCTAGGGGCTCCCGAGGTGGTTGTTGACTTTCCACTAAAGATGCATAATATTTGCGTCCTTTCTGTAACTTCTGAAAGTCTGATTCCTTCATTGGATCTGTTGAATCCAGGAGCTATTTTACAGATAGCTTTAATGACTAAACCATAATTAGACTGTTTCATGAACTTACAGCAAAATATAGTTGAAGATGATGCCACACTTCTGAAGTGTGGCTATTGTTTGAAAACTGAACTTGGATTTTGTTCATGCTGGAGAAGCTTCTTAAATCTTGTTCAAACTTCAGTGGACAAAATATTCAGATCCTTTACTTAGGTGAAAGTACTGATACCACTCTGTAAAAATACTCAAAGTAAAACCCCTAAACTGAAAATGATACAGAAATAGAAGCTTTTAAGTGTAATCACAAAAATGTACTTAAAGTTTCAAAAGTAAAAGTATACCACTGACTGGTCAGAGGTTTTAGAAACACTATAAATCATGAGAACAGTGTGAAATGTATGCAAAGTATGAGCAGAATTAAAAACGAAAGTAGAAAAAAACCCTATAATGAACCAGTAATAAAGATGTCCCTGTGCCAGTGACCAGAAACCTGAATAATAAAACATGTCTGAAGTTCAGTTTTCTGAAGTTCTCAGTCAGACTGCTTCTTGTGGAGTGTGAAAACAGACTGGGTCTGAACACAGTGAAAGCGTTGGCATCGGACGTTGAAGAACATTACTGAACGGAATGTGGGGTTTTCAGAATCTTCCGATATCAGTGCTCTTGAGTTGATACCCTCCTATGTACTCGCCTATCCTCCCCCTCCTCCCTCCTTATGCAGCAGGAGGCCCCCCTCCCTCCTCCCTGCCAGCCGGGCAGCGTGGAGGGCAGTCGGGGCACAGAGGAGGCTGCTGCTGCCTGATGGCGGTCAGGACGGGCTGGGCTCGGCTACAGATGTGATGCCAGCTTTTGCCAGCGGTCACCTTGGAGAGGCCGATGGCAGCGTGTCCACCCCCTGCCACCCCCCCACCCCCCAGTCACTACAGCTGGCTCCCTGCTTAATCCGCCATGAGGGTGGGTGGGTAGTGGGAGGCCACACAGTTCGTTTTCGTTACATGATTTTTACATACAGTTGGTGTTTGTGGGAAAAAGAGATCTACCTGAAACAAGTAGAAGCACAACGTCAGTGTTGATGTGCAGGAATATATTGGTGGTTTTTAATCGAGTACAAATGGAGGATAATTTACTTTTCAGGTTGCTGATGTTTTAGCTGGTTAAAAAAAGTCAGCTAACAGAAAGATTAGCTTCAGATAATTTATCAGTGGGAGAACGTCATGTCTTTGGAGTGTGAAGGTTTATTCTTGACCTTGGAATTAGAAGTTCAGTAAAACAGGCTTAACTTAACGTCCTCTTACTGGCATTTTGTGGAGCTCTTTACAGAGAAAGCTAACTGGAAATGGACTGTGGTCTTCATCTGCAGATGTAGTGCAATTTTTCACAATCTATCAATGAAGACTAAGGCAGTTAAAATATTTTTTCTTTTATCAATACACCAACTTCTCCACCTCAGCCAAGTGTAAAAACTTTTTTTTTTTTTGCAGTGTCTTGCAGTTTTCTGTTTCCACTCAGATTTTATTCTTAGGAAATTGAAAATGCACATTAAAACAGGTTGATGGAAATCGAAGAGCTCAGAGAAGGCTGAGATCGGCAGCTACTCTGCAGCATGTTTCAAGCTTCATGTGTCCTGAGGAAGATCATCAAGCTTCTTCCTCAAAGTTGTGTTTGACTCTTTATAAATGTGAATCACCGCATCACCAAACCACAAGGATGCCTCAAAGCACAGTGGAAAAGTTTTAATAGTGGTATTAGTACTTCTCCTAAAGTAATGGATTTGAATGCTTATTCCAGAGGAAAGTCAGAGGAAATAAAGTGACTGTGTTTCCCAAACACACACACACACACACACACACACACACACACACACACACACACACACACACACACACACACACACAC
>JBBMJY010000022.1:22654508-22693266 GCA_037833715.1 Toxotes lorentzi
ACACACACACACACACACACACACACACACACACACACACACACACACACACACACACACACACACACACAGTCAGGCCTCAGTCCAGCTCCAGTGTGACCTGCAGAAGGTGAAGCTGCAGATCTGCTTTTCCAAACTGGATCCATCCTCCCTGCTAATCAGCTGTACATCTGCACATTCCTAATTGTTTCCATCTCCCTTCCTGATTCTCTCCATTTACCACGGAGGGCTTTAACAGGCTTATTCTGGTTTCAGTGGAGAAACGTCGGAGGGGCTTTACTCTGCAGACGTGAAAAAATCTGCTTAGGTTTCTGCCGGAGCTCCTCCAGCCATTAACTGATCAACTGAGGGATATTACATTTCTGCTTCAGACCGTGTGGAAGTGGAACTGATGCATTTGTATTGATGAATCACATGACGTTCACTCGGCTTTATCTTCTGCTCATATGGTGCAGTTTGATTGATTACATAATTATACTGAAACTGAAAAATACTGTACTGGTTCTCTAATTGAAATGAATTTGTGGCCATATTCCCGTGAAAACCACTCTATCTCCATACATCGAAATCACTCTTTCAAAACTGTTTCAGATTGTTTGACAATGTGTTTTTAGAACGTAAAACAAGGAAAAGTTGGGATTTTACTTTGATAATTCTGTTGTTCTATAGTGTCGTTTTGAAACACTTAAAACATAGAGATGAAGAAAACCGCTGGATTTAACAATTTCAGAACAAAACAGTCAGGAATACACTGTACATTTTGTGTCCTGAATATCAGCAGAAATATATCTGTCATGAGGAAATGTAGTTTGAAAAAAGTGCCAGCCTTTCATATTCTGTCAGCTGAACGTTTAATTAATCGGGGAAAAATCGAGGCATTAGTATCCACAGTGTTTCCAGTGTGACCGTTACCGTTGCAGTTCAGTGCTCGAGCAGGTACAGCTGCAGGTGAGCGAGGCCTCGGACAGGAAGGGCTGAAACCAGAGAGGACTGTGGGAGCTCGGTGCTGATGGTCGACTGGGAGCATTAATGAAGCAGATTAGGTGTCCCAGCGTGGCCCTGCAGGGATGCAGAGGCCAGGCAGACTGCCTCACCCTCCACACTGAACAACAACACTGCTGCACAAAACCAAAAGGCTTTACTGTGTTTCTTTGTCTGATGGGATTCTGAACTACAGTAAATGTCTTTACGTTAAGATTAATGACGGGAAACCCCAGAACAGCAGCTGAATGTGGCGAGATCGTTTCCTCAGCTGCTGCTTTCAAGGTCAAGAATGAAGCGTGAATCTCAGTTTTTTTGCCAACATGGACGAGAAATCCTCGAATCACTCAGAAAAATAGAAACCTACATTTACATGACTGCACAGACTCCAACCATGGAGATCATGCAAAAATGATTGAAAACTCCTGAATAACTATTAATGGACCGAGATAACATTCTCAGTAAAAATATCTGTAGGGTTTGAGAGTGTTAGAGAAAACATTGAACCCTTCCACACCTGATTCCTAAATGAACCACTTAGTTTTTTTTGGTTTTCTTTCATTATCTTTTTTTTTTTTTTTAGTGAGTTATGGCACCTGCAGTTTGGGACATGCTGACTATTCATGACGACTCGATGGAGAAATCGTGAATTGTTAAGTGGAATCCTCAGTATAGTTTCAAACCGTCTCGGCCACCCCCTCCACCTCAGGCATGTTTCAGCTCCCACACACTCTCAGCACCGGAGTTTGTTTTAGACTTGGGCCCACCCCATAAAAGACCCATTTTGGGGTGAATGGAGGGGTCTGTTAAAGAGGCCGGAGGACAATGAAATGGGAGCAGCGAGCAGCGGATTTAATTAATCCAGTGAACGAGGAGAAAACAGACGAGGCAGAGACCCAGCTGGAGAGCAGAAACCCAGTTCAGTCCTGGCACCAAAACCAGCAGGTCAGCAGGCTTTGGTTTCAAAGGGTCCAGCGGGGTTAGATCCAAACACTACCTTCACTTTTTATACTGACATGCCACAGGAAGACTATCAGTCCAGTGTGACCTTTGACCCCTCTGTATTCATAATTGTTCACAGTAGCTTTGTGAATGTGTTCACGTGTTCATTTTACGCGGGGTTAAACCTAACTCAGTTTTAGCAGGCTATTCCTACAGAAATTCCAGCTATATGTTCCTCACCTTGGCAGCAGCAGCAGGCGAGTCCTTGAATTTGTTGTGGTTGTACAGAAAGTAATAGTCTTATTTTTGATGGTAATTGTGCCAACACATAGCTTCTGAGATGCTTTGGTGTGATGATTTTCTGATGGGCGTGACTTTGCTCGCTAGTGTCCTTCATTTTATTGATTAGCGTAGTTTACTGGCCAATAGTGCAGCAGTAATTAAAGTTGATAGTGAATTTCAGGAGTGCCCTCTGCTGGACCACAAGGCAAACTACTGCAAACACTCTGATGCGCTTAGAGATTTTATACATTTTGAATTTGAACCGGTCCATAGGTTTTCCCTCATTTAAATGCAAAAGTGACAACCCTACAGTACACAAAGAAAAACAAAACGTGAAACGCAAAGTCTCTGGTACTTTGGAAAGGAGAAATATTGTTTTTCACATGTCAGATTTTTGCACTTGTTTAAAGAAAATGAACAAACATGACTGGATAAGAAGGAGATTTTGTCATGGACAAGCTCGCGGCCACAGGGGAACTGGCCTCTGAACAATGTGTTACATCCATGACAGAGTTAATTAGCTTTTACACTTACGTTTAAGCTAATGGTTACATTAGCTGGTTGCAAGCTGTAACATTTAGGTGTTTTTTTTTTTTTTTCTCTTTAGTCCTGTACGTGAGGTTTATACCAGTCTGACTTTATGGATGTTTATTCAGACAGGAAAGTGAGAGTCATGGGAAGGATTATTTTCTCTGCTGCAGAGAAAACATACATGTGCTTTGATTAAATAAGTTGTGCCCTCAGTGCGTCCTGTCAGGCGTATTGATCTGTGACTGACAGGTGATGATGGGTGCTGAGGGACTATGTCCAAACAGACCAGGTGGATCCGCTCTCATGACCATTAACCTCTGGCTCTGTGTCAGAGGGGTTTACCTCATCTGAGCTGATGATATCATAGGGTTAACTCTTCATATACCTCACTACTGTTACCTTACCTAAAACTCACTCCAGTGAGCTCCGTGCAGTGAGGAACACAGATTTTCACCAGTATCGGATCAGTAATCTGTATTAGCAGATACCCTCAGTTGAGGTGTTTGAAGATAAAACGTTGGATTGGTGCATTCCGGCCTAAGAATAGGATCAAAGACACATGAGATGTGTGAGACTTGTTGACCAGTAAAGGCTGACGTCCTGCTCTGACACTCTGTGTTAGACATCTACACAGAACTGGGATGATTTTAGGTGCAGTGTGAACAGAGACGCTCTCTTATTTCTGTCCAGTCCTTCACCAGATGGTGGTTTTGTGCTTTCTGAGTTTTTCTGATATTTTGAACTGCGTGTGCCTCTGTGCCTCCCACCTTGTCCTCTTCCTCCTCCTCCGCTTCACCTCCCCTCCCTGAACTGGTGTCAGGTAGACGCTGTAAAAGCAGTGCAATGGATACCTCCTCACCTGCTCCTTCCCTAGGACCCCTGCTGAGAGCAAGCTGTTGTTCTCCAGGCCCACCTCCTCCTCCTCTTCCTCCTCCCCCAGTCTCCCCCCGAATGCACCTGTCCACCCCCACATCCCCCAACCTCCACAATGCAAACCCGCCTCTGGCCTGGCGCCTAAATTATTGACGAAGCTTAAAGAATGTGCGGATGAAGTTCAACTCTTGTTTTCTTGTTATATTTGTTCCTCAATACTGAATGTGCCATAGATATTTTTAGCACAGAAAAAGACATTGTGATAGCATATTATGATAAATTAGGTTTTGTAGAAAAAATGTTTTAATTTAATTTTAGCATAAAAATGTTTTTTTTTGTGTGTTTGCTGTTGATGGTTCTGTTCACTGATCACTCATTGGGCCATACTTTTTAACCAGGCTATTCACACAATAAGTGAGTAAGGAGGAGGACATTGTAGTGATGTCTTTGCTCTGCTTATTGTCACCAGACCCAGCAACCAATTTTTGGATGAGTTTAGTCTCAACTTCCACTGTAGACAAAAATGCAGTATCACACCTGAATATGTTAACAAGAAGACCTGCTCATAGATGTTAATCCTGTCCGGGTTTCTGAGTTTCTCAGAGTCCATCAAGTATTAAGTTTTTTTTTTCGGAGGGTTTAGTTAGAGATTATTAACACTAAATTACATGCCTGCTCTTTCCCCATTCTCTGTTAGAGCCCGCTGACGTTCCTCTTGTTTCAGCTCAGTAGTAAAAAAATGTATCATCTGCAAACAAATGGATTTTCTGCTTCATTCATGCACATTTGGAACAATGGCCCAGTCACCAGGTGGGGTAGGGTAGTCCATTTTGAATTGAACACACTGACTTCATCTTTATAACAGACAGTTTAGTCTCAGCCAAACTTTTGTAGTTTCCTAATATTTTCTGCTGAACTGTATGAAACCAGTTTTTACATGAAGCAGTAAAACGGTAATGCAGCAATTACTCCCTGTCTATTCCGCGGCGGATATAAATTTTTCCTGTGGAGTTTTTGACGAATTGTAGTGCTACAGAGCAACGTTTTTATGAGTGGATCCCTTTTTTTTGCATCATGCATGAGGATGAACATGCACATCTGTGAGCCAGCAGGCTCTGTGATTTAAACCTTGGTGTTGATTCCATGATATTATACTGATCCACAGTTGGTGGCAGTATTGTGCAACGACATGTGCCACCAAAGGCAGAAGACTTAAGTAACTTACGTGGATGTAAACAATACTTCACTTCACTTTGTGAAGCAGAAAGACAACTTTCTTTTTTTTTTTTTTTTTTTTTTTTCCGTATAAAAGATGGTTACATGATGGTAATTTCCTCATTACATTTAGGAGTTTTTTTTATTATCATTCCTAAGTTTTTAGAGAATTTCTTTTTGGCCTCCACAATTTTTGGAAGGAACACTGTTGAAGCCAGAGAGCAGTACAGGGAGCAGCACACATGCTTAAAGAGGAGGGGGAGGAGGAGGTGGTGGGTTAGGGTTAGGGTTGGTCTCATTGTTTGGTATCTCTGCAGGACTGTAGCTAATAAAACTAAACTTGGCCTGAGGGGAAGCGGCTGAACTTCCTGTAGCGGTGGTATTTATTTATTCGGAGGGTCCGTTTCAGGTCTCCAGAGTCGGCCGTAAACAAAGAACTCTCCTCCTCCGTCCAGATTGCCTGTTTGACTCTGATTTATTTATAATTCCCTGAAACCACTCTGCGTTGCAACCCGATCGCTGCAAGCTTGTGAAAACGATGCTTTTCCTTGAGATTTGCTAAAAAGGAAGTACTCCCCTGTCCCTCTTTTTTCCCTTCTCTCCTGCGTTTAATTCCAGCCCTCGGCCACTCACGCAAATAAATACCTTTCTACTTAAACATACATGGGCTAATTAATTTAGCCCATCTGTTCCCCTCTCTGCATCACTTCCATGACACACATGAGTTTCCCCAAACACATTTGGCTCATGTTGCACTGATAACTGGGACATAGGGGAAAAAAACTGAGGCGTCTCCACAAAAAAAATGAAATAAACAGATCTGACAGAGTAAACAGAGCTTAATCCTTTCCTTTTTCACACTCAGGGACGCAGCCGGAGACCAACTTTACAACATCAGAGGTTAATGTTAAAAGGTTCAGAGGTGAAGAGAGTTGAATCATCAGTCCAGCAAACAGATGACCCACATAGTTTCTGTGCAAGGTTACTAGTGTGAGGCAGCAGAAACTGTCCTGTAACAGAAGATTAAAGGTCAAATCCCCATTTTCAGACGGTCATGTACAAAACGCTGAGCTTCTACCTGCTCAGTCTACGTCTGACTGATCTACAGAAGGCTGGACAGAAAAATAATCAGACACAGGACGGCAGTTTTGACAGGTTGTTTGACATTATGTAGACACAGAGGTGGAAGGGCTTTATGCCGTATAGTCTGCATTCATTTTAGCTTTCAGTCACTCAGCTCTCTCAGTATCATGAAAAGCTGTTTCATTCTTGAATAAACACGCAGCTGAAGAGAAAAGGTACTTGAAGCCGTGACCTTTAGCTCAACAGATTTTTTGACAAATTTTAGATGATTCATGGACTAAACAGTCGAACAGTTGATTAATTGAAAAAATAATCAGCAGATTAATCACTAATGAAAAATAATTGTTTCTTGCAGCCATATTGATATGAAACCTTCTCATGAGCCACTGATATCGAGTTATCAGACAGTTCCTGTCATATAAATCATATTTTCACTGTATTTTGTTTAGACAATTTTCTTGCACAGCTACTTGGAAAAATTTATTTGACACAACAATCCAAACCCAAGGTCCACTTACAGTACCAGCTCTATGAGGGTATTTCAGCCTGTCACATGGTATTCATCAGTACATGGAGTCTGCTTAGTTTATGTCCTGAGGACAGTATGAATGAACTACCAACTGCCGCTGATTTCATGTCAACAGATCTCTGTGCCAGCTAACTCTGTCCACCGATGAAGACCGGTGATACGGCCGAAAGCTCAGGGAAAACCTGATGGATTCATAGTTTTGTCACTTTATTAAAACAACAAATTAACAAATACACACATTTATTTTGAAACATTAAAATTCAACTTACCACATGTCAATAATTTAACTGTTGGCTATGTGAAACCACTGGCTGTCCCAAAGAAAAAAAAACAAAAAACAAAAACCCTAAAACACTGGAGAAATATCAGCTGTAAAACACATGATCATGAAAACTACATGATTAGAAGTAAACGTATTAAGACGTGCACAGATCAGGGAGATCAGGTTTGTGGAGCGTCTCAGCTGTTGCTGGTGTGTGATTCAGAAACAGCTGAGTGACGTGAGGGCCGACTCTCCTGAGGACCAGACAGTTGTTGCTCGTTGCTGAAACATCTGGACAACCAACTGAGGATCTGTCTTTCTCCCCTCCCGGCGTTGAACGAGCCAGTGGTATAATTGTAATATTTAAGGGAAAAGTTTGGAGGGAACTTGATTTAACCCTGAAGAACAGAGTTTTGGAAACTGCCTCCAGGGCTACTGGAGAGTATTCACTCAACAGGACCAAAGGAAAGAAAGAGCTCGGATCAAACAGGAAATGACATCTGACTCTATAAGAGAGAGAACCTCATTTCAAGCAGGGAACCATGGGAAAAATATTTTATAAGCTCTATTTTTATTAAATTTCTGTCTTAAACTAATAATGAATAAGACTCACTCTTAAACTCTCTTAAAAACTAAAACCACTCATCCTCTTTCTAAGTGACATAATAGAGTTTGTACCAAATAGAGTCCTTTCCAAACCTGAACTTTAAGACCAGTTCGTTTTATTGTGGCCATCTCTGGAATTGGGGCTGGAAGTAGGGCTGAGGCTAACACCCCAGGTTTACTCCATATCATGTGGTTAGACATAACTTGATTAGTCCCTAATTTTCCAGAAATTTGCACCACAGAAGAAGAGTATCAGGTCATCCATTTCATGGCCCCGGCCTTGTAGAAATCTAGTGTTCAGACCTTATTATTTTTAGCTTATACTGTTTATTATGTAATTAGGTTATACTGAACACATTTGCTGTAAAGTTGTGTATTGTTCCATCATAGAGCTATAATAAGGCTGTGAGATTATCAATGCGTTTGACAGTTATTTTTCTGTATTAGATGATTGTTTGGTTTATGATTTGTTTTGTCTGACCAACAGTCACAAACCCAGAAATGTTGAGTTCACTGACACAAAAACTGGATAATATTTACATTACGTTGGTAACAGCAGATTTTTGGTATTTTTGCTTAAAAAAAAAAAAACAAGTTTGCACAAATTCTCCACATTTTTATCCAGCTACAGTAAATCAAAGAAACAGAACCTGACAGACTGACGCCAGTTTTACTGATGAATCTTAAAAAAAAAAAAAAAAAAAAAACCTCCAAAACTCACAGAGAACAGTCAGCTAACATCTGCTGCCATCATTCCTGAGGACTGCTAGGACTATATGTGTATACTATCTGCTAGGACTGCAGAGAGTATACATTTTACATTCATACAGGTCATTAGAATTTGAATATTTCAACTTTTCTGACTAGAATTAACAGTGACGGCCGAACAGCATCTACTGGACATGAAAAGGCTGCTGATGGACCAAATACACAACATGTATCCATCAGCTGATCCAGTGAATTAGTTCTGCGTATTTTAGTTGTTCTGCAGGTAAAAGTGAGATGACGGTGGGTTGACCTCACTGCGTCGACGCGGCGTTAGTGACAGAACTGCCTTGTTGTTGTGCATTTCCACTGGTAGCCTGAAGCAGACAAACAGACAGATTCCCCTCCACCTGCTGCAGCCAGGAGTGTGTGTGTGTGTATGTATGTGTGTGTGTGAGTGGGTGTCTGTGTGTGTGTGTCCCAAGCTGTGGTCCAACACAAGTTGCGATCGATTGTCTCCCAGCAGCCTGTTTCTCTCTCTCTGGCAGCTGTTCCAACCACAGGCTCCAATATGAATATTTATGAAGCACCTATTCCCAGGATCCTCAGTCCGTCTGCAGCTGGACACACACACACACACTCACATAAATTTCTTCTTCTTACACAGTAAACATAGTAGTAAATATTCATCTCAAACATCTCAGTTGGACACAGCTTCATGATTTTCCTAAATCCTTCCTCTCAACACTTTACTGCTACTTTGGTACTTTTTTTTTTAATTTTTCCTTTAAATACCAAAAACTGCAGCATCCAGCCTCGGTCATCTCACTTTAATGAGAAAGCCGTCTGACTAAAGGTGAGTTCAGACTGATGGCTGATGGTCTCTCCTTTTTCCTCTGATCTCATGTTAATGAAGTGGAGATTTGAAATAAGTGTGTAACTTGTACATTACATTTCCTTTCTTTTTGGTGTGGATGCCTTTTCACTCTGTTTTGTGGGCACTATATGCTCCCACGTTTTCCACTGATGTGTTATGTAGTCTCTCCATGTCTGAAATTTGCTTCATGGAAGGTCTGAACGTTCTCGAACACTGAGGCCAAATAGATGATAACCTTAACATGTGGCTGGTTACAGACTGGTGTTTTTTGGCCCACAGATTCACCTGGAAACGATCTGTTTCCAGGTGAATCTGTGTTTGAAGAGCAGCACATCCTGTGAATGCGCCTCCAATCAGCAGTGACTCAGTAGGAACAAACTCTAATTGTGTAGTATATGTCTGTTTTAATTCATCCATCATCCTGTGTTTTGATTTTGCATGATTATCTCATTTGTTGTGGGTAAATAAATAGATAATTTCTCTTGACTTTTATTTTGATAAGGCAAAGCAGCAAATGTTTCTTCTTTCTGTGGCAGCTTCAGGGTTTAAGTAGAAAAGGAAAAGAAATTGCCTGGTAAAAGTTTTCACAGAGCATGTGTGTTGTGATGCATGTGTTTTATTTGGATCATTGTATTAGATGAGTGTGAGTAGTTTCTCTGACAGCTGCCTGAAGCTCCACACTGACGCTGCAGCAGCAACACAGCCTGAACAGAGACTTTAAATTATTCACGCAAAACTGTTCTTTGATAAGTTACATTTTCTATAGGTGTATTTTTAGTTTCATCTTTGATTGATCCTTTACCTTTAATGTTATGCTCAGTGACTGAATTTAAGGAGCTGAAGAGACCATGAACACTTGTTTAGCTGCTGCTCTTCTCGCAGACGGCTGTGACCTGGGAGGCAGCCTGGCTTACTGACGGGGTTGAACCTGTGACCTCCTGGTTACGGAGCAGTATGTTGAACCATCAGTGAACCTGTAAGGCTGCGTTCACAAGCGGCATGTTCAGAGTAGTTTATTTGAACTGTGTAAAGTTTAGTCCGGTGAGAACTCGGTTTGTGGTTATCTTCGTCTGTGTGTATCTGGGAGCACGTGCCAGCAGGAGACGAGGAAGCTGAAGCCTCGTGAAAAGTCTCTTGTGTTTCTAAATCCTTAATGAGACCAGTCCACACACAGGAAACAGGAGACAGGCTGCATCCCAACACTTGTAATGTCACTACTTTTTATCTGTTTAGGGCTAATGTTTCTGAAAATGTGATTAAATGTGTGTGACGTGGTGGTGGTCAGATTGTGAGGTGGTTTAAGGTGAAATGAAGACAGGTAGAAGGTTGTGTGTCGGTTTGTAGAGTTTGGAAATGGTAGTGAGTTTTGTTCTGTAGAGGAGGAAGAAGAAATGAAAGTGGAATTAGGACGTGTAGGGTGTGGTTGAGGTGAACTGTGATGGTGCAAGGTGGTATTAGGACGTGGATGGAGTTAAGGTTGTGTGAGGGCACAGATGGGTGAAGTGTGATTACACAGGGAGGCTTTAAGGTAACAGGAGGAGGTGTCGGAGGGAGTTTGCTGTGCTTCATCTCTCGTTTTAATGTCCGTTGGATGGAAAAGCAGCTGAAACTCGAAGTTTGTCCAGGTTACTGTAAACAGGTTTGCGTGTGAATTCATGGTGGACAGTTCTGGTTAAGAAGTTAAGTAGGGAGTAGTTACTCCTGGAACCTCAAAATAAATGCATCCATTATATGGCAACAAGATGTTATTCGGTCGTTTCTCTTTTTCGAATGCGATGGGAACGCAGCTCTAGTCGTCTTCGTTTTTCTTGGCTTTTATTGAGACTTCTCCTCTCTTTGGAAATCCCCCTCGCCTCCACTCACCTCTCTCTGCTGGGGAGTTATCCCGCTCCTCCATCTTCCTCCCAGGGATTCAGTCTCCCCTCCAGCCCTGCCTGACTGGATGAGGAAGCCTGAAGGGAGCTCAGGGAGGAGAAGAAGGAGGAGGAGAGGCGCTACCAAAAGAGAGAACAGCAACATGTGCTTCTCATTAAGTTGTGCGGAAATAAGAGCTGACCCGCTCACTCAGGAGGGCACATCCATTTACTGCTCCAGAGCCGAGAATCACAGCCGGACAGAAAATGGGAGAGAGAGAGGGGAGAGACAGGGGGAGAGGATGGCTGGGGTTGGTTTCACTGAAGTGACGGTGGAATGAGGAGGGTTAAGAAGTCATTAAGGTCACTGGTGGAAGTATAAGATAGGAGTTAAGGTGGACTGTGGACAGTGCTGCTACCAAAATGATCTAATAGGAGGTAGGTAAGAAAGTATGGGTGGCTGATGAGGATGTGTTCAAGGTGGACTAGGGTGATGTAGGAGTCCATGAAGGTGTCTAACATGGTTTTGATGGCCTTAGCCCTGTGGAAGTTTGGAGTTAAAGGAATCTTGTGGAATTTTCTTTTGAACATTCAGTTTCTCACCAAAACTTCAGGTGCTTCTGGTACTTCTGGTTCGGATGCTTAAGGTGGTTTGAGATGCTGCAGGTCGAAGCTGAGATGATAGATAGTAAAGGAAACAGTCGAAATAAAGCTTCAGGCTTTTTTGTGCTTTGAATCTGCGAGTTCAAATATCAGATAAATTCAGTCAGGCTGTGAGCTGGTTGATAGGAACTGTGGGCAGTTACTAGGTGGTTAGAGCTGTACGGTGTAGCTGTCTGAGGAGGTGTAGCTCAGAGTTAAGGTGGAAGAGGTATTAAGGAGGTCATTAAGGAGGTCTGGGGAGATGTAAGAGGTCATTAGGTTTATCTTTGGAAGTGTGTTGTTAAGGTGGATTGTTGAGGTGGGCAGGATGTTGTAGGGGGATGGTTAGTCTGAGGAAGTGAGCAGTGAAGTCACTGTTGGGAAGTGAAGACGTGGTTGAATGTAGTGTTGTTAAGGTGGTAGGAGGAAGTGTAGGAAGTTGTTAAGGTGGACATTTGTGGTTAAAAATGTGCATATGCTTGAGTGAGAAGCTGCTGATTTTCTGAAAGTTCATTTCTAAAGACAGAGATCATGGGACGGGTGGACAGACTGATCCAGGTTTCATGACAAACATGTTTGGACGTATGCCCGGGCGTCTCCTCAGGTACATGTATCATCCACAAATCCAGATCCATCTTCCTCCGGTCCACATATTGGGGGGTGGTGGGGTGTGACGGGCCTGGTGAGTGATGGTGTCCCTGCGTCCCACTTCCTCCTGCAGCATCCTTCATCGTCCTCGCTCCCTGCTGTCGCCCCCGCCGTGTTCATCACTCTCCTCCACACTGAGGTCACACACCTATGTCCACACACACAAACCCAAAATACGAAACACACACCAAATGTTTTCAATGATGTCAAACAAGAGACTGAGATGGTGTTTATTGCTGACCCTCTTTTACTATTTAAAATTCCTCCAACAGTTTTCCTATCTCTCACACTTTAACTGACAGTTCCTGTGCTTTCAGCTCTTCCTCTTCAACTGACAAATCTGCCTCCTACATGGCTTAAAATTCAAAGCCCAAATTATAAATCTGTAAGAAATTACACTTAAATTGATTTTAGGTGATGCTGTTGGCTGCTTCTGAGAACGGATCCCTGAGCATAGACACATAAAAGTTTCACGTGTGGTAAACTTGGAGATCTTCTGACTTGTGAGATATATTGAAGTTGGTCTGTTAGAGTGTAGGAGGTGGTTAATGTGGTGTGAGGAGGTGGTTGAGGTCTGTGGTAATGTAAGAGGAAGTGGAGGTGGGTGGGAGTTATTTCAGAGCCTGGGTTCCTGCAGTAGAAGTCCTGTTCATCTTCTCATCTCTCTTCAAGACTCGGACGGACAAAAAACTCATCAGTAAAAAAATGGCCATTTAAATCTGGTAGATGAGGAGCTGATGCTGAACAGTAAGACTCATTATTTTCCATATGTTTTGATTGTGTTACAGCTGCTGATCTAATCAGGTGTTTGGCTGTGACCAAACTGGAGGAAGCCTTCATGTTGGGAACAGGGAGGGCTGGTTGACCTCTGTGTGACCCCGTGCCCCCCCCCATGGCTCTGTCTCTCTCAGATGTCACTGTGCTGCTGATGCTGCTGATGTGTTTGAACTGAAGGATCTTTACAGACTCATGTATTTCCATTGACTCACCAGCAGAGGGAGACATTACACTGTGAATAGATGCACTGGGGTCCTCAGGCCTCTCTGCTCGTTACATGTCATTACTGATTTTAGAGCTTTAATTCTCTCATATTTGTTTTTCTACAATCATGTATTTTCTCAGTGTTTGTTTTCAATTGAAACATAAGAGTAAATGCAGTTATTGACACATTAACATTTTTATTATTTAATCCATGCTGATTAGAAGGAATGTGAGTCAGTTTCCCTGTGAAAGACTTTCTGCCAGCTGGGTGTAATTCCATGAAACTGTGTTTGTGCTGCCTTTCATAACTAAATATCTCCAATCAGCACCTGACAGCTTTCTTATTGGCTGCTGCAGAGTCACAGCACATGAAGCCCGTGCATTTCTCAGCTATGCATCTGAAGTTCAAACACAATGCTCCTATGAATTAGTCATCCGTTCCCACCCCCCTCCCACTTCAAAACACTACAAGGCCACTGGCTATGGTAAATGAAGACATTAAAGAGGAGAGCGGTAGCGCATCAAGAGGATTTGGGGGGGAGCTTTCTCTCCAAAAAAGCAGATTTGGCCCGCTCGGGCCCCTGACAGCAGCACATGTTGTGGGAAGATAGCAGGCGGCGACAGCGTACAAAGGCGGCCCTGAGCCGAGCCGAGCGGCGTGAGGCTCCCTGGCAATCGGCCGCCACCTTCAACCGCCTTGGCGCTGTCGCCCCACGTTAGTCACACCGCAGGAGATGGGGCTCGGCCTCCCGATTGCTGCCGAGGGCCACAAAAGGCCCACTGCCGCTCGGCGGTAAAGCTCCTGTCTGTGCCCCCCCCCCCCCCCTCTCTTCAGGAGACAGAGACAGATATACAGCATGAGATGAGACGACAGGACGGTGGCAGAGTTCAATTAAAGACGCATTAGAGCGGAAAAGACAGTGGACGTGATGATGGCTGCAGTGGAGGCCTAAGACCAGCAGACACCACAGAGTCAGGACTTCACAACTGTCCATCAGACTAAATCCTCATGGCTGACAAAACATTACTGTTCACATAATGACTCTTGAAAACAAGCCTACACATTTATATATTTTCAAATCACCAAATTATTTTCAGGTGATTAATGAGATTTAACCTTTGTTTTTACAGTAACAGCCTGGTCAGACAGGAAGGAAGTAAATTTTCAAGATATATTAACAAATAATAATAATAAATAAGTACAACAAGATGAATTAAAAAAGTCTAAAGGGAATCAAATTTTTCAGCAAGTACATGCTTAATTAAGGTTCAGAAATTGGTCATTCAGGCTTATTTTGGCTTATTTTGAGTTTAAGGTTTAAGGTTTTAAGTGTTTGCATCCCTGATTATCCATTAATTATTTCTCTTTTAAAATGTCTTTTATTTTCATCCACATAAATATGAATTTCCTGTGAGATTACACAACCAAACATTTTGGCATAATGCAGAACAGGTTGTCCTGTCCTGGTCCACAGACAAACCACATTCATCCCCAAACATTTGTCAGAACAGAGCTGAAGGAATTAAAAGGGGAGGATGTGAGTTTCATTTTTAGCTGAGAGATAAAAAATCATGGAATATTTGAATAATTTATTATAAATATAAAATATCTAAAGTCTGGTAAAAATGTGTTAATTATTTTTAATAAGCATTTTTTTGTGGGTCGCCCTGATTGGCTGGGTGGCTGTCCAATAAGAACGAAGTGGCTGACGAGCTTCTGATCAGTCATCTCCTCACTGTAATTAATGCAGTGATCCCATTGGTTCCCATCCTGCCTCACACCTGCCAGAGACTCTGTGTGTTTGTGTGTGTGTGTGTGTGTGTGTCTCCAGCTGTGTGTGCAGACTCCCTGTTTTTATGTGAACAGCTGGCAGGTCGCCTCTGTTGTTTTCGTATTGTGTTTGGGGGGAGACTGCACATCTGTGTGTGTGTGTGTGTGTGTTGGAGCATTTCCTGCCTTGTTACCTTCCAGTGTTGTTGTGTTCAGGTGAATTCACTCCATTATAAACACAACGAGCCGATTAAAGCAGCCGTCTGTCTCCGCGCTGTGTTGGACACAGTCCTCTCTGTGTGTACGTCGCCTCCGTGTGTTCCACTGGATGAAGTTAAAACAGATTATATTTCATATCGGACTTGACATCTCTTTGTTGGATAATCGACTTGTTTCTGCAGGAAGTGTTAAATATGAAAATATGAGCAGAAATGCGTCGCAGAGCAGATCAGGTTTTCTCAGCTCTGCGTTTGTGTCCTTAAAACATTTATATGTTTTATTAGAATTTAAAGTTTTTCTGGAATTTGAACTTTACCCATTTTAGCAGCTTGATGCCATAAAAACCTGTTCAAAAATAAGTGTTATGCACTTTGTCTTGAACAGGACTGGACCATGTGGTCTCAATCACACCTTCTTTTTACAGTAAAATAAGAAAAATTCTCATTGAAGCCTGAATCTGATCAACGTAAATTTTCATCAGTCTTTTAAAATTTGTTACAGTGTTTTTCAGCACCTCACTGAGAAACAATGAAATGTTTTTTTTTCTACAAAAGCCAAAGTTATCAGATTTGAATTTAACATGTCTGAACACAAAATATTATTCAAATCAGGAACAAAGGATACACAGACCATCAATCTGACCAGATGTTCTCTGTCAACAGGTTTCAGCACTCTGCACCACAGACCCGTTGGAGACACAAAACAGAACTGAGGTTCAGTACCCAGTCCAAAATGCATGCTGACAAAAAACCCAAACCAAATATACACAACCCCCCCACCGCCCCACCAGAAAAAAGCAAAAAACTAATCTCATAAAATAAAATATCTATACACCATCTAAACTATGAATAACATATTGAGATGCGATGTTCTGACAGCGTCTGGTTTACCGGTTTGCAGACTGGTTGCCTGGCAGAGAGGAGACAGAAGGAGGTCGGGGGGGCGTGGGTGGAGGAGTTTTTTTTGGGGTGGGGGTGGGGTGGGGCGTGGGGGGACCCAGCATATGCCCGGCCCTGCTGACAGCTTGCCTACGTTCCCCATCATCTCGCCTGCAGGCTTCCTTCTTCCTCTCAAAGAAGGCAGAATATTTTTTGGGCGCCCAGTCAGGTTGGGTCCTGGTGAAACCTGGTGTGCGTGGGCAATCTGCTGCTGAGGGAAGAGCGAAGGCATTAATAATGTGTGTGTGTGTGTGTGTGTGTGTGTGTGACTGGTTTAGATATGTAAGACAGAAAGAAGAAGAAGAAGGAGAGACAAAGAGGAATCTGAAGAGCTCATCTCTTGTCAGGGTTGACCTCTGACCCCTCGCTGCTTTCCCTTCAGCGCTTACCAGATATTTTCGTTAGCTTGTATAATGTGAAATGCTCCAACTTTCCTCAGTTGGATCCATAAACTGAACAGAGTTTGATACCACAGTAACACACACACACACTCTCTCTCTCTCAGAGGGAGGCCGGAGGTGAGAGGAGATGGGAGGATTTTTTGTTATTCGTACACTGATGAACCGCTGACTCGACTCGTCCTCCGTCCCTCCCAGCAGTTGGTCTCTTTTACCTTGACCCTCCTCTCGGTCAGGACGGAGACGAGGCTGCGTTCACTGCCGGCACCTTCAGATCCTTTCTCGAAAATCTGCTGTGTTCAATACTTTCTGTTTTGTTTGTACGGGTGAAAATGAGGATTCTCTCCAAATGATGGCTCTGAGACGCCTGAAAATTTGAGTCTTTGCACAGCCTTGAGAACGTAATATCTAAAAACATAGGTATTACTTGTCTTGATGATGCTGTAGATCAAAGTTTTGATTAATTGAATTATCCGTTAGTCTAAGTTAGTGTTAAGTCGGAATAAGAAGAAAATGTTTAAAATCCTTTAGCGTGTTGAATTCCTGCACACTGTCAGCACTGAACAGGCTTTTGAATTGTATTGTTATGGTCAGGGATCTTTTCAGGCGTGATTTCATTTTCTTCCGCCCCTATTGACCACCTGTGCAGCAGACAACACTTCGTCTGAAATCAGACATTAGTCAGACATTTGAGTGACTGTCAGTCTGGAAACAACCTTCTTTCTCTGGTCTGTCAATCCCAACCATAATCACAGACAACCTCAGACTTGAGTTTTTGCGGAGACTGAGGTGATGAAACCTGAACTCCTCTACCTGTGGTGGAGCCGTGGGATCAAGATCCCGCCCAACTCACTCACGGGACATTCACAGCCGTCAATAATGACATCACAGCCTTTTTTATAGCATCAGATAACTAATTAAAACGAAACTCAAAAGAAAAAAAAATGAACATAGATCAGTGCGATATGAACCGACTAAAGTGACAGAAACGAGCTTTGGCCCATGTCCCGTCTGCTAACATGGAGGGGACGGGGTTTATTACCTGTTCTGGTTCAGTGACTGGCTGCAGACATCAGTCATTCAGTGATGGGTCCCTACACAATGTGGCTCGTGTGTGTGGCCTTTAAGGTTCTAGAGAAAGGCTCGGTGGACAGACGTGAGATTACAACAGTGAGCATAATTAGCCATGTGCAGATTTGTCCAGGATCAACATTCTGTGGCCAGTGTTGTGAAGCCGCTTCATTCATCTGTGGTTTGCATTTGAAGAATCACACTTATTTACATGAAACTGTCAAACTAATGAGCCAGTTCTTATTTACAACCCAACCCCAGTTTGAGTTTACCCGTCTCGTTGAGAGCACACACAAGCAGCTGGGTTTGCATCAGTGGACTGAAGCAGGAAAATGTCCACTTGTGTCAGTTCTTTGTTTGGTTTGTATGAGCTGATTGAATGTGATGATTGAGACCAACAGAAACACAGTTTGTGTTCGGTGTCTGGATGTTGGCAGGCGGATCTGGTTCTGTGTGCTTGTGTCTCAGTCTTTGTGTATAAACTTGAAATAGTCGGGGTGGTGCTGTTCTAAATAATATTGTGTGATGGCATATGTGTCTAACACGTGCTCGCTCACACACACACACACACACACACACACACACACACTGGCTCATCAATGAAAGTCGGTCAGAGGGTGGGGGGGTTCCGGCCTCTCCCCATGCTCTGCCAGGCCATCTGTTCCTCCTGCCTCCCTCTCACTACACAACTGCCTTCCTGTTTCATCCTCTTCTTCTGTTGTAGCCACACAAACCATCTCATACACACACACACACCTCTGCCCCGTCGTACCGAGTTTAGAAGAAGAAGAGTTTTGTAGCATCTGAGTGAGATGAGTTTATTATCTGAGCGATGATATTCTGGCGCAGACATTCATTGCAGGTTTTTGTGTTGTCAAACGCCAAGCAGAACCTCGTCCACACCGCCAAGGTCATCGGTAAATGGAGGCTCAGTCTTTCACCAGTGAAAAAATGTGAGAGCTGAGCTCAGAGGAGGAAGAGCTGAACAGCAAAATGTTTAGCTGCTACAGTAAAAGTTTACTTCTGTCGTGTTTTGTCTGGTAGATTTGCTCTGTAACTGAAACGATGTTTATAGATTGAATTTATTCTCCCAGTTAAAAAAAAGTCATCACTGTCTGGATCGTGATGACACAGGGTCAGGAGGTGAATCAGGTGGATGGTCCTGATCTTTGGTGACAAAGATCAGGACCATCGTTTTAGTTAAATGTGTCTGAGGTCAGTGTGAACTGATTCTGTATTAAATCAGACCAGGATCTGGTCCGATCAGGATCCGAACCGTGTCCTACGTTAATAGAAACATTGCATCTCCATGTTACAGGAACCTGAATGTCCTGTTGGTCACATAAAACAAGCTATCTAATGTCATCTTTGACATCTTCATTTTAAAGACAAATGATTAATGGGAAAAATAATCAGCGGATCGATATGGATATTGATCCCTATAATCCTTTGAAACATTTTGCATCTTATTTTATCAGTGTGGCCTTAAACTTTTCTCACTGTCTCTCACTGTCTCACTGTCTCTGTTTTTGATTTCTACCTTATTCTTTCTCTTTATCATTTTCTCCTATGTTCCTCTTCTCTTTTTTTAGGACTGTATCCTCCATCACTCTCCACTGCCTTCTTCCTCTCAGGCTGGTTTTCCAGCCTTATTCCTCCTCACTGTCCCTTGCTTTCTTCTTTTTCTTTCCTTCCCTCATCTGATTTTTTTTATAACTCTTCTTCTCTTTTGGTTTTCTGACCCTTTTCTCCGTCTTCATCACTCCCTTTTCCCTCTGTTTCTCCATATCCTTCTCTCTTTCCATCTTCCTCCTCTGTCTTGTCTTCTTTTTTCACTCTTTCCTCTCCCTCTCTCTCTGGTAGTGCGAGCTTGGTGCAGACTTGGTTTCAGGCCCGGTGCTTTTGGCTGATCTCCAGCCTGGCAGCAGCTCAGTGGGAGCAGGTGGAGCCCCCATCCCCCATATCTCTCTCTCACTCACACACACACACTTTGCGGTCCCGCTGTATTTTTTAGCCCAAACCACCGTTGACATCAGCCCGTCTCCATGGTAATGTCCATGTTGAGTTTTTGAATTTCTGCTCACGTCTGATTGGTCGCCTGGTTGTAGGTGTTGTGGGATGTAACTCGTATCTCCCATAATAACCTGAACCCCCTCTGATGCTGATTCTTCAGTTTGTTTCTCTTCCTGACTCGACTCCAACCTCAGGTCTTCTTCTTTAACAGCAGACAGAAACTCTGTGACGTCTGTATCTGATGCACTAAAACTAACAGATGTGGAAGCTGCTCTTTAAAGAGTCGGTTTACCTGAAAAGCCTGATCCCGTCTGGACACAGAGATAGTTTGGATTTAACGTGTCGAGGTTTTCACATACTTTATCTCTGAAATAATAATATCAGCGTCTCAAAATGTTGTTGCCGTCTCGGTACAGCTGAGGTGAATGAAACCTGAAAAATGAGTTTGGAAAATATCTTTGTGACAGCAACAAATGTCCTTTCTCGGTGTCTATCAACACTTCAATCGGAGACTGAGCAGTTTTATTCGGCTGCTTCGTTCTTTTAATTTCACTTCACTTCCTGCTTCTTCCAGTGTGTGTAAGCTAAACTACGCACTGCTGAGAAATTAGGCCACGAGGAATGACATGCAAGATTCACGTGTTGTCATGGTAACACCTGACATGTGATGCTGATGTTGGTGGGTTCTGACTCTGTTTGACTCTGGGCTTCAAACTGTTGATGAATCTGAAGGAGAGTTTTAGCTGTGGTGTGAACGCAGCCAGGTGTGTGTGAAGAGCCAGCACCTGGAGGAGAGGGCCAGGTGTGTGTGTGTGCACGTGCACTTCCCCTTACCGTAACCCTGCACATACACAAACACACTTCAGAGCTGTTTGTTTATTCATGAAGTGATGGCAGTGAGAGACCTCAGACAGTGTAATGACTCCAAAACAAACACACACATTTATACTTATATATTTGTAAGGACCTTTTTTAATCCCTAACCTTAACCTTAACATACTACAGATTTTAATCCTTCTTAGTCTAAACCCTCAGACTCGATGAAGACGTGAGGACTGATCAAAAATAAAAAGAAAAGAGTCCTCACTCCTTAAAACTTTCCCCACTCTCTGAAAATCTTGTATCTTGTTGCTTTTGAGAAGCGTCTGCGTTCTGATGGTCAACATCTCAAACCAGTTCACTCATTCACACTATTCATTCATCTTCAGTCACTGTTTCACTTTAATTTCCTGCTGAAATCAGTTTGTTGTGTCTAAACTCTGTCACCTGTCGCTGGGCGGTTTTACTCCCTGGAAACTCTTTGTGCTTCTCTGTTGGCAGCCTTTTGACAACAGGGAAAGTGTTGTCTAAGTCTGTGTACAGTGATGAATGAATGAATGAATAGCAGGTTGGATTATAGACGATGTTCTGTCGAGGGTAATTTTCTCTAAAATAAAATCCCTTCACTTCTAAATCTCAGTCTAAATCTCATGTCTTTAATAATGAACTGAATTTGTGTTAATGATCATTTTATTTAGATACAGAATCATTACAACAGGATTTTTATTTGAATCTATTTTTATTTTGTCTTCATCTACCTAATAATTTGATTAGTAGTTTTTAGGGTGTTCGTAGATTAAAATAATTTATGTAAAGAAATAAATTATTAGAACAAATGTGAAGGCTCCTAAATGCATTTAAAACACTATTTTCTTAATGAGGGTGTTTATTAAAGAATTTGTTTTACTGAATTTTAACTGTTTATATTGCAGATATAATTGAATTGACAGATGTAAGAACAAATTATTTATCTTCATATATTGTTCTGCATTTAGTTTTAGTTTGAATATTAAAATGAACCAAACATCACAGCAGCAGTTTGAAAACAGAAATAGTGTAAAAGGGAAAAGTTAAAAGCATTGCAGTTCAATGTTTACATCTCTAAAAATATTTAAAATATTTTTTTTTATTGGACTTTAAATTCACATAATTATACTGTCTGACCTGCTTCTGAAAAGTCTTATACCTTAAATTATTACTTTTCTTTTCTTTTCTTTACCGTTTGTTGGATGTTGGTGATGATCGGGACTCCTCTGGTCTATGTTCACAACATGGATTTAAACAGCCCCGTGTCTGTTCACACAACCCGCGTTGTAGTTTCGGTCGGTCGACTCTAGATGGCGCCTCAGGCTGCCTTTCTGACTCACCACTGATCCCAATTCAGCATCGTTTGGGGTTTCACTTAATTTAACAAACACGTCAGCTTCCAGAAAAATCTGATATTTTTATAATGATATTAGAAAATGATACTAAAAAATTCATAATGATGAAACTGGTTTTACATGATGTGTGGTTCAGTGCCTTTGCAGTTAAAGACCTGTTGTTTTCTAATTATCTGTTTACATGGAGACTTGCACAACGCTCCAGTTAAGACTGGACGTCTGTATCTTGTGTGTCCTGATTATCTTTTTCATATCCTGGTTTCTGAAACCTGCATGATGTAGAAGATAAATTTCACTGTTCAGTCCTCATCTCTGCTGAACTAACGACAAAGTCAAACAGAGCAGTAAAGTTCCAGTAAATTAACTTCAAATTAAAGACACACCTGAATCTATACAACGTTCTGTAAATCTGGGCCTTGACACACCACAGGCCAGCTCCACTGATTACATTCATAAAGTCCAGATTCTGCGAGAACTGTGAAAACACAACAAACACAGCATTGTCTGCAGTCTGTTAGAGTCGTGTGGAGTGAGCTCAAGAACCAGGTTTCTCATGTTCTAAATGTCAGATCCTGAATATGATCAAAACCAGGACCAAGATTCCAACTTAAAAAACCTATGTCATACCACTCAGTAGATTGTAAAAAGGTTAGAATCAGCTCCACATTAAAATGCTGTGTACATATTAATGCATCAGTAATAGTAACAGTATAACCCTGGTACTTTAATTGCAGTATTTTTATAGTACTGTACTGTTAATTTTACTGCAGCTGTTTGTGCTCATGTAAAGGAGCTCACTGAACTCCCAGTAACAGATGTGGAGATGATTCAGGAGCAGATCAGACTGAAATCTGAATTTAAAAAGTCAGATTCAGCCTGATGAACACCTGCACACTGACTCCAAACCTCACGTTCATTTAAACTGACGTTTGATCCCAGTTGGTCAAAATCTTCAGGTCAAAACGAATCTGAACCTTTGACCTGAATCTTGAAATGACTAAGGTCAGACTGAGAGTTGTGTCTGCTTTGAATAAATGAGCAGTTTAGAGCTGATGTACGAGTTTAACTCTTTCCAGTGATGGTGTTTTCCAGGAGCCTCCTGCCCTCATGTGGTGCGATGATTACACTCTTTGAACCACCTTTACCTGCAGTGTCAGTGCAGCCTTGTCTCATCTGTTGGTTCGAATCACAAATGATGAATCTGAGTTTTCACCTGAACTAACAACACAAACAGATTCCTCTCAGTGTGAATCGGCTCCCCTGGCGTCCTCAAGCTCACCCGCCGTGTTGTGAGCGAGTAATCCATGATTACACATTAAGATTATTGATCATATTGAAAGCCCAATTTAATTGCTGTAATCTAATTACCTTCTCTTTGTCTTGACCTTCATTGCTGAGACGTTGTTTAGCCAACTAATAACGTGCAGCCAGAGCTCAGATGTATTTGAGCGAAGTAAATCTGCAGATTGTCTTGTTAAATCACGCCGGCCGTCTTTCTATTAACATAAAAGCTTCTGTTCATTAACCTCAGACGACTCGCCCCTCTGCGCCTGCAACCGAGGAGGACCAAAAACCTGCAGAGGAAGAGATCAGCTCAGTTTAACACAAGTGTGCGGACTGATTTGGAAAGAGCCTCTAACAAACAGGTGCTTCACAAGACAAACTTTTAAAAATAAGTGGGTCAGATTTACAGCAGGGCCTCTGTCACATTTTCATTTTACTGGAAATCTCTGAGAATAATTAAGCATTTCATGTGAAAAAGCTTTTGCACGCAGAAAGTTTCGCTTGTTTTTTTTTTTTTCAACCTCTCTCTGTGAGCATGGACGAGCCTGGTAAAGTAGTATACAAAGTTTTAATGATGTTCTGGCTGAGCAGGAACTAAATTTAATATGTTTAAAGTCACTAAAGATTCGATCTGACAATGAACTAAATTTACAACAACCTGCAGGGCTGCGTTGATCTCATCCATTCTTGTTGTGGTTTCTCTGGCCGTTTTTTTGACAGGAGGATGACGTCCTCATTCCTAATCCCAACCGCAAAACTCCAACCAAAAAAACAGGCAAAAATCAGAAGTGGACAGCAATTCAGAGGTTTGGACCCAGATCAATCAAGTTCTACAGACCCGTAACGATTTAGTGCTGAACTTAAAGTTGGAGGACTCACAGAGTCGAGCCAGCAGAGGCTGAGATATCCTGACTTTTAGAGTTCAAACCAAAAACAGCTCTCTATTAAAACAGTACAGGGGCAAACAGTTTGCGTTGGTGGAGGGTGTGTTGCTTTAGGTAACTGTGAGAATTTAAAGATGATCCAGGGAGTTCAGTTTGAGTAACAGACCCATGATTTCATCAGACAGTGTAACTCCTCACAGCGGCTCAGAATAATCTGAGACAGGATTTTACAGCTCTGGAAAGTTATTGTGTCAGATATTTTACGTTTTGTCACAACTATTGTGAGGTAAACAGGAGAAAAACGGTGTTCACGTGACAAACTGATCCACCAGAAATGTGAGCTCAAATGTATGTGACTGTCGGATGACGACACGTTGCAGTTCGGCCAAGCTAGAGTTTTTGCCAAATGTCAGAGCTGCGTTTTCCCACACTGGGCTGAAGGCGGTCTGAACGTGGCCTTAGTCGTCTCTAAGCCTACATTTCCCATGATGCACCTGGGATGGCTCTGTTGACATCAGTGCTCTCACCTGTCATGTGGAGGTGCAGCAGGCTGTTACTGCAGGGTCGGTGGTTCAGTCCACAGCTGCTGCCCAAGACTCTGAGGCAGTCCCAGCAGCCAGGTATGTGGTGGCTTCACATGGAGACAAGTATAGTTTTCAGACGGTTAGAAATGAGTGCTTCAGGTCAGAAGACCAAAATTAAGGTTGACTTAAAAAAAAAAGAGCAGTCTCGCCTCAGGGTTCACTCAGTAGCTGCTCTGGAGCTTTTGATCAGTTGCATTGTCTTCCTCAGCGGATGGAGTTTGCAGAAAACGTAGATGGAAACTGAATCATTTAAGTGCTCAGAGAACAATCAGATGCACAGTTTCAGGAGGAAGCTCATGTGATGCTCAACCATGGTGAGATTGTTTAGTTCCCAAGTCAAGAACCAACTTTAGACCCTGGACTCACGTGTGGTTTTCAGACAAGTATTCGTGTTTTCGCTGTCACCACTTTCATTAAAAAAAATGTATATTTGGTGTGAGGGACCTGTTATACTTTAAATAATAATAAAATAAAGGTTTTCTGATGCCGGTCTCTGCTGAATCAGCTGAAAGTCGCATCAGATTTCTGAGACACACGACCGGTCTGTGCGCGGGATCAGGCGCCGCAGGTAACAGCGGCAGAGTTCAGGTGTATCAGCAGCGGCTGTCTGCGCTGATGCAGCTGGTCCTACATGTGAAACCTCCGCCGGTGCGTCCCGGTCTGTGCGCTGCAGAGCCTTAGCTTCCCCCCAGATATCTGCACCGATAGCACTTTATTTTCTCTCCCCTTCACATTCGCATGCACGGACATCACAGCGCAGCATCAGAACTCCATGCGGGGAATAAAGACGCGTAGCGGTCATAAATTAGCAGAAACCGCGGCCGGTGCACCGACTCCTCTCCGCTCCGCTCCCGGCCTCTGAGCGTCCCGTCCGCTCGGGAGGGAGCGCACCCCGCCGGCTGCTGCAGGATGCACGCAGCGCTGCAGGGCTGTAGCTGCTCCCCGCTGCACGGAGCAGGCTGATCTGCCGCACAGGGTCACACCGAGCTGAAACGGGTTATGTGGATCCAGCGGGACAGGAAGAAGAGGAGGAGGAGAGGGAGGATGGGCTGTGGAGATAAACAAACAAACACGCAAACAAGAGGCGACTGACTGAACTGATGCAACTTCTGGAAAGTCTGTGAGCCGAGCCGAGCCGAGCCGAGCCACGACGAAACAAACAAACAAACATCAGAGGGAGGGAGACGCCAAGGGGCCGTGCCAGGTCTGGACCGCAGTCAAACGGTTTTCCTCTGGATTTCTCACAGACCTGATCCTCACAGCCTCTGCGCTGTCTTCACTTTGATAGGTTTTTAATTTGAAAAACTTGGACTGACTCTGCTGCCGGAGGAGCCGACATGAAGCATCCCGAGTAAAGTTTCTCACCTGCACTTTTCATATTTGCAATGGTACGCAAGTATGAGTCTCTATAACTATAATCAATGTACAATCAATATTCACCCCTCTGCTGTTCTATAATCTATAATTACTCGGACTGACAGGTCTGTTGTATCCTCACCTCTGTCACTGTTACTGTGGCTAATGTATAGTTAAGGAATCATTATTAATTCATGGATTAGTAGTAGTAGTAGTAGATGATAGTACATAGTACGTTATTGAAGTAGTGACGGGGAGTGAATGCAGTAAGGAAGCGCGTTCACGTGTGCGCGTACGCGACGGGACTTTTTTTCCCTCTTTAATTTAATTTTCCGTCCAATCAGACGCGGCTCTGACGTTCAAATTCTTCAGCTTCGTCCTATTAGAGCGTAGCCAGAGAGTGTGGCGTTGACGTTGCGGGTCCTGATTGGCTGAGGCGGCAGATGGAGGCGTTGTAGAGGATCATTTTCCACAAAGTGACGCTGTGTAACAAGTCTGCAGGGTTTTACTGTGTGTGTGTGTGTGTGTGTGTGTGTGTGTGTGTGTGTGCTACACACTCGTTAATTTCATTGTGTTTTTTGATATTTTATCTCATATGTTGTTCCTTTAATTTTCCTACAGAGGTTAAATAGATTTTAAAGAGGCTTAAATATGTTTTATAATCACTATACTATCTTCTGTAATAATCCTATAGGGATTCACAGTGACTCTATCACTCAGTAGGGAGCTTACGGACTTTTATGGAGTTTTACCGCCCTGCCATAAAATCACAGAGTCTTACAGGATGGACATGTCTCATATTTCACACATTTGTCTTATAATATCACTTTAGATTACTTACAATATTCTTTTTGGAAGTCCCCACTTTATTTCTTAGAAAGTGTATTGTGATTTATCATGCTTTTATTGCCCATTGATAATTGATAAAACATTCCTGATCCCTGTGAGGATTTACAGTGTGTGTGTGGATTGTCGGTTATCTTACCTCTTATAATTCTCTGATATTCCCAGGATATTGTTTTCAGTGATTTCATGAGAACAATACTATAATATTCTAAATCACTGCAGTGATTTATAGTGTATCTGCTGTACTTGTTTGTCAGTTTGTTGCACTTTACTACATTTTAAAAATACTGATATAATATTTCTAGATCAACCCAGTAAGGATTTAAATTGTGCCTGTGGCATTAATTATGGATTTAATTGTCCATAATGGTCTTTTAATCTCTTGTAATATTGCTGTGGTGTGTCTCTGGGCTTCAGAGTGTGTCTGTGGTGAGTTTCTAAGCACTGTGGAATTTGATGTCCTATGGTATGTTTCTAATATTCTCACACCCTGAGGTGCTCAGTGCTAACTTTCTGTGTTCCTGTCCTCTGTAACGGGACACGTGGAGTGAAACAGTGATATTTTAACCTCCTGTGGTATCTGCAGTCTGTAGACTTTTACAGTGTGTCTGTGGTTCTTAGTGCTGATTTATTTTTCCTTAGGTGTCATCTTTAATGATCCTATAGGGACATTCAGAGTGTCTGTGGCTTTATAGAGGCTTTACTGAATTTTATGGAAACTCCTGTAGCATCTCTACAGACTAATATTCCTCTTATGTCCCTGTAAAGGTTTTAATAGAGGGCGTCAGTGGTTTTCAGATGTGTTTTAAAATCCCTGGATCCTCCATTTTTTTTGCTCCAGTATTTCTTTAGAATTCACAGCATTGTGTCCACACTTCTCACTGTTCTCCTTAACATTGTATCATTTGTTCATATTTCTAAAAGCTCAAATAGTTATTAATATCATAATTTCTTGTTTTTTGAGCAGAATATAATGAAATTGGATCTAGCTTCTTCCTGCGTGTTTGGTAGTAAACTGAGCAGCCACTGAACTGTCTGGATGTTATATATAGGGGGCGCTGTGAACAGGCTCCATCCACCTCTCAGTTCTGGCTCATCACAAGCTTTAACACCTGTCACACTGACCTGCAGGAAAAAAACCCACATATACAGGATATCGGACTGTGAAACATCAAGAACATTTTCATGCAACGGTATGAAGTGACTAAATGATATTTTCATTTTGGGAAACTTTCTACTTTTCCTATACCACATTTCATTTAATTTATCTGACAGCTGCTAAAACCTGATCATCATTATAATACTGCATACACAGCGCGCGCGCGCGCACACACACACACACACACAGAGAGAGAGAGAGAGAGAGAGAGAAAAGTAAAAACATGTTCACCCGTGTACCAGCAGGAAATAATACACCCCAACCTGCTGTGTACACATCAGTCTGTGAGTCATAATATAATTTCCTACCATAAAATAATAAAGCAGACAGCACAGTGCACATCTGAGTTCAGGAGGTCACCGTTTATATAAGACTGTTACTGAGCTGATTGGCAATATCTCAATATGATCTCACATGTGCTTCATTGATATTATATAAGAGTGTGTGAGTGTGTTATGTAAAGTGAAAGTGATCTGACGCTCCAACAGCCTCAAAAAGTAACAACACCAAAAATACTGATAATGATAATGATAAGAATAAATATTGACAATAATACTGATATATAGTAATAATGATATTAAATGTCTGTTGGTGCTTCGAACGGGGAGACTCGTCGTGTACAGAGTAATTAAAGTGTCTCCCTGCAGTGAGTGGATCCTGTCAGATCCTTATAGATCTCATGGATCTCCTCCTCACACTCTGTCAGCTTCTCATTGACTTCACTGAACCGTGTGTTAGCGCAGGACAGACACACAGTTTCCGGGTTCTGGTTCTTTAAAGTGTCTTTTGGTAACGAGTTACCGCGGATTAGAGGCGATTTTCTTTCTCACACCGGGACAGGACAGTGAGAGCCGAACGGCACTGAGGCTGAGAGGAGCTGCAGAGATACACGGTGGAAAACGGAGGATCAGGCGGCGGGCTCTGATCCAGACTTGTGCAGAAACAGAAGTTTGGAGACTTCATCCCCCAGAAACAGAGTCCCCGCTGCTCCGTGATGTTGGATTTATCCCACTTCCTCCTCCTTAATCCGTAAACTATAAATGCCAAACGTTGTTGAGTCAGCTGAGTGTTTTCATTTCGTCAGAAAATTAGAGCTTTCCATCCTGTCTAATCTAATCAATACTGATCAATAAGCCCACAGTCTGACCAGTTTCATCTCAATATCCTCCTGAGCGTCGGGATCCCGGAGTACAGATGAACTCTGCTGCACACACACACACACATACACACACACACACACACACACACATACACACACACACAGCAGCGGCAACACCGGATTCTACTTGTGAAACTGCGCGCGGAGGATCGATGCTTTTCTTTCTGATCAATAAGCAGAGCGTGTGATCAGTTTCGGCTCTGCAGGGTCAGTGCGCACAGTCCGCTGCCACACACACACGCACCGACGCAGTCCGGCGGCGGACAGTGGAGGTCCCGGGTCTCGGAGCAGCAGACAGGCTGGGCAGAGGATCGGAGAGGAGGTGGCGCTGGTCTCTGCGTCCGGGACAACACACCGACTCTCTCTCTCCCTCTCTCTCTTCTTTACCGTCTCCTCCTGTTGGAGATAAATTAACGGAAAGCAGCTGTCGTCTTAGAGGCGAGGCGGCCGTCTGGCAGCTCAGGGATCCCGTTTTGCCTTTTTTCTTTCTTTCTCGTCAGATCTCTTTTCCCGGGACTCCGCCGACACCGCTGCTGCTGCACCGCGCCCTCCGTCCCGAGCACCGAGGAGCCGCACCACCGCACGCCGGCCACAGCGCACCGCAAGACGAATAGACATGTTGCCGAGGTCCGCCGGTCGCCGTGGTTCTCCGGCGGTTTGAAATGCAGTTTCGGGACGTTTCGGAGCTTTGCGTCGTCCAGCACCACCGGCCGCTCTCGCCTCAGTGCCCAGTACCAACTCAGCCGCGGGCTTCCCTGTGATTTCTTTTTTTCTTTTTTTTTCTTTTTTACCTTTTTGTTTTTCTAACGGGACTTTCTCTTGTTGCTGGAGATGTTCTTCGTGTCTGGGCTGAAAGTTGTGCGCTCCCCGGCGGAGGGCCTCTAACAGGTCCGGACAGTACATGTAACCCGAGGAGGGGTCAAAGTTCAGCCCTGGTTGGAAATGTGAAAGCGAAGGGGGCAAAAGGAGGGCTCTATTTCCCCCTCTCTCACACTGTCTCTCCTTCTTTTGCTGTTCTGTCCTTTTTTCACACACACACACACACACATTCACACAGCCACTACACACTGTGCACACGCACGCGCACACACAGGCTGGAGTTACACTAACCACCACACACACATAAACACACACACACACACCTTCCAGATCTAAGATTAGATCCGACAGATATGTATTCTCCGCTATGTCTGACACAGGTGAGTGTCCTTTAAAAACTTTTAAATTGTCCTAACGGTGTTTCTTTGCAGCACAGCTCGGCCTGAGCTCTCCTATAGACTGTTTACTGTACACTCAGGACGGTATAGACTCTATAGACTCTTCCGTATAGTCTGCAGACTGCAACTCCGCTGCAGCTTCTCTTCCCACACTTGAGCTGTCGTCTTCTCTCCGCTGCAGCACATGGCGGACGGCGCCTCCAAAGTTCCTTTATCCAGATTATTTAGCAGAGCAGATTTTCTCTCTGTCGACACTAGTCTTGGCAACTTTTCCCGAACAAGTCGCGCGTTGTTTCTGTGGAGGTTTGAGCCGCTGGTTGCGTTTGTTTCTCGGCGGGCTGCTCGCACTCTGTCCAGGCTGCTCCCTTGCCAGAAGCCCCGGTTCAGGCTCCTGCTGCCCGGCGAGCCAGACCGCAGCTCCGGCTCAGGGTTTGGTGGCCGCCGGCTCTTTCTGGAGGTTTTTCCCTTCACTTCCCCTCCAAAGGTTGAACATCATAATTTGCGCAAAATTTGGACGCTTAAACTTGCTGGTTATTTCTGTCTTCGTTACCCCAAAACTTTCCAACCGTGGCCACACTTGCCGACATGCTTTGACTTTAGCTCCAGAGAGACTCATGCATGTGCAGCTGCAGCAGCAGAAGCTTCAACTCATATTTCTAGCAGTGATAGTTTGTGACTCAGGTTGTTTGTGGGCTCCCTGCGCGAAAGAGGCTTCATCTTTGTGCGAAAAGAAGTGTCTTTGTGCAACCTGACGCAGAATCAGTGCAAACGGGGAGTGTGAAGGGGTTTGTCAGCTGCAGGAGTCCAGACCCATTTTCGGCTGGTTGCATTGAAGAGTGCAGGTTGATCCCGTTCTGTAAAATCAGAGTGGATCTGATCATTAATTGCTTTCTTCCTGCTGCTGTTCAGGCCTTGCAGAGGAATCTCAGGCCTGACAGAAAAACGAGTCTGTGCAAAAAAAATAAAACAAAAACTAAATGATTGTGTCAGAGGTGACCTGAGGCGACACAGCAGACCTGCAGCAAGCAGAAAATATCATCAGCCAGCTGCAAACAAAATGTTATTTTATACCTACACATCACAAACTGATGACTAAATGATTTATGATTTATTTCCTGTCCTAATCCAAAATTTGAATTAAAGCACTTTGCATATTTATCCATCAGTAAGTTGAATTTGACCTAATTTTCCTTTTTAAAAATCATTTTCGTTTCTGCAGGGTTGTGTTGAGGGTCAGAGGTTAAAATGGGATTAACAGGCTTTTTTTTGGGCGTGAGCTAATGGAGATTTTGCTGCAGATTTTGTTTTCCTCTTGTTGGTTGTTACTGTCCTCATCTCCTGAAATTAACCACAGCTTCTTCTAAATAAATTTATATTTTAAATTATAAAACAGAACAAATTACACAAAATTTATTGAAATAATTTTCATTTCAACAAATACTTGAATTGATCAGATTATTAGAAATGCATTTTATTGCGAGGATTGGCTTGAAATGAAATGTCACATTTTATTATGTATTACTGAAATACATTTTTTCATTATATTCCAAAACAACGTCATTTGCTAATATTTAATTCTACTAATTTATAAATTGGGGGATTTATTGATAATGGCTGTAAATAATATTAAGTCAGTAACACAGTGAAAGGAAATAATTCAGTGACCATGTAACGTGCAGTTGTTATAATCTGCTGCTTTAATATTTTCCTGTCCCAGCTTCTCAGCTTTTTGTGACTCTACTGATGCTTTTCGGAATCCAAAATTCATCAGGAAAAAAAAAACCCTTTGCAATCTTAATTTTTTGGTTGAAGCTTTGGTCTGTTCTGAAACGCGTTTGAAGACGATGTGAGAGTCGGAAACTGCAGGAATGAACATGAGCTTTAAGGTATAATCTGATTATCAGGCAGTAAAACCAATAATCAGCAGACAGAGTCGTCACTGGCTGTCGATTTACAAATCCTGCTCAGTGAAGGGTTAGAAAAATGTCTCTCAGAGGTTTGAACAGATGTGTTCTGGGTTTGTTTCTTTTTAAATTCTGTATTTGGCAGATGCTGACTCTGCTCATTTTAATCACTGAGTTATTTCTTGTGCTTTCATTTGCTGATATTTCTGATATTTTTCCCACCACTGAATATGAGTGTGTGTGTGTGTGTGCGAGCTGCTCATGTGTGATCCAGTGATGCTCGTCACACTGTTTCAGACACTTTTATGGAGCGTCAGACAGAGAAACCTGCTGGAACCAACAACACATTTTTATTTGGCATTAAAAACCAAATTTAGTGATTAATATTTGTTTTAAGTGAATATTTGCCCAATTGTTCAGCTGCTGGAAATATTAGGTTTGTAAACCTCCTGCCATTGGGATGTGAACTGGTTCTTTCTGATCAAACTCTGAGTTTAGGACATGGAGGACCTTCTGCTGAAATTTCAGATTCAGAAGAAAAATAAAGTCAAATCCGAAACGTCAGGTTTTAGTTGTCTCCATGTGTCAGTGAAATGTGTTTTCTGCCCCTCAGCCAGGAGGGGGCGTTCTAAAACGAAATCCACTGCTTAATTTTGATCATAATTTAATGTTTTAAAGATGCCTTTGTTTATTGCGGCCTGAAGTCATTTTTGGGTTTTTGTAACGTTGTTACAATAAATGAGAGCAGGACCAGAGTTTGTGTTTTACGACGCTGTGATGAAATCAGGGCGTTTGCTGTTGTTGTTTTAGTTTCCATATTTTAGCTATCAGTTGGTTTCTTCTTTTGACTTTTGAGTTTTTATTGATTTTAGAGAAAAGGTACCTCAACATGTAGATCTCTTCATGGTTTGGTGGTTATAGGAGCAGAGGAGGAGTGTTGCAGTGTAGAAAATAGATAAATAAAGAAATAAAGATAAAAACAGACCAAAATAGGAAAAGTAACCCCCATTAATGGAATCTGAACAGACATTCAATTGATTTTTAAATATCAGTTTTTTGTACCAAAAAGAGGCCTCGTCTTTTCATCTGCTGAGCTCAACACATTTTGACATGTTGTTGACATGTTCTGTTCGCTTATAAACAGAAATCTGGACTCAGAGGCACTGCTGAATCAAACGTCCACCTGTGACCTCCAACACCTCAGCCAGGAGACGTCTGACACGATGAAGGAACGTTCCCAGTTCTCTTCTGCACTTTGACTCTTAACGGACGTGTCTGAGGACTATGTTGTGTAAACTTCTTTGCTTCTTTAACATTTTTACCACGTTCTGCCAAAATGTTAAATCGTTTCTCAAATTTAAATGGTTTCGTTTTCAGTGGTTAAGTTACTTTTCTTTTAGAAGGTGGGTGAGGGGGATCAGATCCTCCTTTGGCCCTGAGAAAGACCTGGTCCGGCTTTGAGTCAGGCTTTTGGCTCTCAGGTGCCGGTGACACAGACGACTTGCAGGCGTCTGAATACAGTTTGAATAAATCTCCCTCCTAAATACGTTTGGTGTCGCAGAGGCTGCTGCCGTCCTCCTCCTCCTCCATCACCAGCCGACCAAGCCTCGGCAGCTGAGTCGGGCCTCGTCGGTGAGCTGCTGAGCCCAAGCGACACGCCGATAATTCCCTCAGTGTGTCGGTGTCAATAGACGGGGGGAGGTGGGAGGGAGACAGGGAGGATTACCATTATTGCTCCTCTAAATGACTGTTATTCAGGGGGTTGTTGTTATAGGCCTGTTATTCGGAGCCCATTACATCTGTCACCAAGGTGCAGAGGGGGAACGTGTAAGCCTCAGTCCAGCTCTCAGACGCTCAGACTCCCCTCGCAGGTTTAGAAACGCTGATTTCCTCGGAGCGAAATCGCTGAAAGAAAGAATGACCCCAAAAGAGACTAAGAAAAAGAACCCCGGGGAGCCGCGTCACACGTCCCCTTCAAGACCTCTTCACCGTGTTTTAACCAGGCGGCCTTTTATTCAGCACCGACATCTGCAAAAAAAATTCTACCAGTGGGATGAGACGCTTTTCACCTGTTTTTAATAAAAATGGGCTTGAATTCACTGTCGTCTTCCTGACACAGATGCAGCTTTAAGGTATAGACAAATACTGACAAAATAAATTCCAGAAACAAGAGAAAGATCTCTGGGAACAACGCTAAGATTATCTCAGACCAACTGGTAGAATTTTTACTTGTTTGAAAAACACAGGATCAGGCCAGATATAAGAAGAAGTGAAGAGCTGAAGTAAAAAAAAACAAAACAAACATAAACATAAAACATAATGTAGTGTGTTACAGAAGTCAATAAAAACCTCATGTTTTCTTAAACAAGCCAAAAATGCCTGTTGGATGAGATAATTTTATTTTTCCAACACAAGTCAATCAGTAGTTTCTCCTATAAAGGGTCATTTCCCTGATTTTTACTTCAGCGATCTGCTTTGTTCTGTCTCACATCAGGAGACTGGCTCCAATTGATTCTGTGAGAAGAAAGGTTGAAGATCTTTTCATTTTCAGTCAGAGTCAGAGGCAGGTTTTAAGTTCAATTATTGGACGACATGGCTTGTGTAGATGGATCAATGTCATTTTGTCCGTCAGTGATATGATAGAATATTCGATTTTCACAAAGCCAGCGCGTCACGATGAGATACTTTCATATTTCCAGGACAAATCAGCCTGTATGAAGAATGCTCTTGTTCTCCTGTGTTTTCTCTTATTTCTAGAAACTGACACAGATTTTTATAAAGTTCCTGAAACAGAAGAATTTACCTGAGGTAACCTGACAGTTACCTGATTTTATCTTGTTTAGAGTCTCAGTGGAAAGTTTAGAGGTTGAAAAAGCATGACGTATATGCAGATAAATATATAATGAATAGGTTTCCAGTATAAATCAGCTTTTATCAATGATTTTCTTAATTTTAATGAAGCTGTTTGCTTAGTTTTTTCTTATTTCTCTGGACTGACTGCTGCCAAAACAAGATTCCTCACATGAGCACAAAGGCTGAATTTTATTAAACCAGGTACAGAGTCTTAAGAAGTCCAAAAAGCAGCCATTAGTTTGACATCAGTTCATATAAATCAGCTCCTGTCTGTGGTTTTCTTGATTCATTTTCTTGACACAGAAACAGGATTATTTTGTTTCAAGACACATTTCAGAAAACATTCCTGAGTCGAGGGGAAGCTGAGAACAGGAGGGATTATCTCACCCCGCTGGCAGAAAAGCGTGTTTTTAAGGCTGAATATGAGACCAAGTGACTTGTTAAGTGGGATTTGTTTGCAATGGACAGACAGAGTGTGAAAAGGCAGCGGAGGAAACGGCAGCGGAGGACGGTGTGAGCGGGTCAGGAAGCTGAAATGCTGCACTGGGCTGTGAGGAATGTTGGTATGTGGCTCCAACGAACATCCAGAGCCGCTGAGCTGCAGATCCACTGTGGAATGTGCGTGTGTGTGTGTGTGTGTGTGTGTGAGTGGATACGAGGCTGAACACGTCATCCGTCCAGCAGCCGCTCGTCGTCCTAATAACCACCCGAGGACACACACAAACAGAAACACATCTCACTCCAAACAGAAACCACAAATAACAAAAGGCGGCGTTCTGGGCCGTCCTGGAGTGAGATTTCAGAGCTCAGAAAGCGGCTGCAGGTTGGCTGCAGAGCTGCTGGAGGCGCTTTTGGAGACAAACCCGTTCGCCTGGACCGTCTCCAAGAAGAAACAATGTGCTGTATTCAGACCCCTTGACAAGGGAGGGTGAACAATGTTATATAAAAAAAAAAGCATTGCAGCTGGCGCTCAAATGCACAGCCTGTAGATATAGTTTCCTCTTTAGTGTGAGAGCTGTGAGCTGAAGGTTTAAACTGAGAGAGAAGATTTGACGTAAAGATTTTCTGACATCCCAGCTGGAAGAAACTCCTCCTGAACTTCCTCTATTTTTTAAGAGATTTAACCACAAGAATCAAAAAGATTCTTAAATAAGTATAAGGTCATGAAACTGTGTGGACCTTCACACCAAATGAGATTTTACTTAAAATGAACAAATAAAACCAACACTGAACGTCTCCTAACACACAGCGTGTGTGTATCACAGCCTGATACATCTGATTCCTCAGAGCCACAGAGCTCCACTGTCTCCAAAAACTATTAAAATCCCTTTACTGAGCCACTCTATTGCAAACGCATGCATTTAGATTAAATCCCACACACACCGTCCTGCTGCCACAAATACTCACTACAGCACCAAATGTGGATTAATCCGCTGCTGAAAATAGTCCCCAACAAACTCGCTGATCACCTCCTGTTTGTTGGATATAAATATTTGTGAGGTTTAATGTCTTCACCAATGGGCTCAGAGCTCAGAACCATAAACAGAGCAGGGAAGTCAGAAAATGTTGAGATGATGAATGAAAAATATCCATTAACACCAGACTGATGCTTTAACTCCAGACTTGCAATCTGCAGATTTAACTCACGAAACCTTCCTCTCATCAAGTCATTTCTGTCTGTCTAGTCCAAAGGAAACTGCCTGTACGGTGAGGTTTTCCAACCTGTTTCCAGTGAAAATCCACAGGTTTTGAGGATTTTCTAGAAATAAGCATCAGTGGATTGATGCTCTAGAATCAAGTAAAAGCACATTTCATTTCGATGTCTTCAAACACAAGTTGATTTGTGTTGAAATGCTTTGAAACTGCATTAAAATAAGTGAAGAAGAGTTGCCCCTCAGGTAAGACCAGCCCCACGTTTCTAAATAAGTTAATCTACTTTCAGCCGTTTTCTAAAACCAGCTTTCATTGTTCTTGGTTCTGATGCGGTGACGGGCTGACGCCGGCTTCCAGAAAAGAGCTGAAATGCATTTCTGCTGGAAAGAGGCTCAAATATCTTCACTGCACAGGCAGGATTTTTCAGATTTTGGACTGAACTACGCAAATAGGTCGGCTATTGCAGTGAAAACATTGTGAGATCAGTGAAAATAACTTATTTTCAACAGTTTTGGTAAAACCAACAGATTTTTCGTGGTTCTGGTGCTGCGATGTGCAGACAGGTCGATTTCCTCCAGAAACATGTTGAAATATTCTTATTGCAGCTTTTATTTCCCTAGTTGTCAAGGAAACAAGGTTTTTATAGACAGAATTACGTAAGCAACAGAAGGGAATTTTTTGCAGTGTAGACTTCTATCTCCACAAACACTACAAAAAATTTCAGTCTTTGCTTGGGCTTCGACAGACTCCTAAACGTGTGCACAGTCAGAACATCTCAGTCAGAGCTGATTAGACTTGTAGACTTGTAGGATTTTGTAGAACTGAGCGTTTGCTTCTTCCAACACCAGAGAACGAAACAGGTCGCTGCAAAAATACTGGAAACCGTTTGATTGTCTTTTAACTGCACTGCAAAATTTTTCAACTTTAAGGACTCATAAGTGACTTGGTCCGGAGAGTTTTGCAGTGTACCTCTACTTAACACTTGCAGCAGTGTGTGTGTGTGTGTGTGTCCGTGCAGCTCATAATGTGGTATCCACATGCCACCCCGGTCGGAGGCATTTGCACGTATCAAGATGTGTGAGAGCCTCTTTGATCTATGAATAGTCTTTTTTTTTTTTTTCAATACGTAGCTCAGGAGGAGAAGGAAGGGGGGGAGGGGGAGGAGGGAGGGCCCCCGGCCTCTCCCCTCCTCCCGTCCTGCTCACTAACCCTCTGAGGGGTTTTATCCAAATAAGAAATGTTCCATGAAGATGTTTTCTGTCCGTCTGTGTTTTTCCTTTGCGTCTTCGTCGTCTTCATTGTTTCTCAACGATGCAGCTGTTTTTCTGTCTGTCTGTGTTTACGCGGACAAACTGAAATGACAGGTTTTCTCTGAGCTTTGCCACAGACAACATCCAAACCCAGAAAACAGCCTTCAACGCAACAAGAGAACAAAACACAAAATATTTATGGGGCCACACCAGTGTTTTTGCATCGAATACAAATCTCATAAACTTTACTACACAACACTTTCCAATGAATCTCTACAGCCAGTTTTCCATTTATCTCCATTCATTTCAGTGTGCTATAGAATCAGCCTTAAAACCTGCTTTACCGCCATCACAGTGAGCATCAGTCTTATTTTACTATCAACACATGCTGATATACAGAGACGCTGCCTGATTGAAAAAGTTTGCATTAAATGTCCAGATAAAAGTGGTTTCAGACAACAATTGGCACTCCTACAAAGGTCACATGGTTTGTGGTAAATAAGCTAAAGTATACATAAACTCTGGTAAAATGCAGCTGACCCATAATCGAGCCCTCAAATCAAATCTTTAGCTGCTCACCTCACTGGACTCAACGCTGTTTTTTTTTTTTTTTTTTTTTTTATTGCCTCAACAAGCTGTGATAACATTTTAATAGTGTGTTCCTTTGTGTTATGTCCTCACCTATAATAACTCCTCTTTCACTGTACACACAGAGCAGCTTTAAACCCTAAATGGTTTTCATTGTTAAAGATCTGTGGATGTGGTTGTGTTTGTTTTCCTCTCCTCTTGTTTGTGTTGTGATTTACAGCAGTAAAGATGCTCTTTTTTTTTCAGTCCAATGTTTACATTTCCAGGCTCAGTCCAGCCTGGATAAGCCTGGTTTTGTGGTGGTTGTGGGGGGGGGGGGGGGGGGCAGGGTTCCCGAGCCCAAATTTGGTCTACTCCCCAAACTTCCTTTCAACCCCATTCCCCCCCCACTAACCTTTCG